>CM064570.1:13965929-14333843 GCA_032716605.1 Paralithodes platypus | reverse complement strand
TCCTCCTCTCTCTATCTCCTCTTCTCTCTTTATTCTCCCTCCTCTTCTATCTTTATTCTCTCCTTCTCTCCTTATCTATCTCCTCTGCTATCTTTATTCTCTCCTTTCTCCTTATCTATCTCCTCTGCTATCTTTATTCTCTCTCACCTTATCTATCTCCTCTGCTATCTTTACTATCTTCTCTCCTCTTCTATCTTTATTCTCTCCTCCTCTCGTTATCTATCTCCTCTTCTATCTGTATTCTCTCTCCTCTCCTTATCTATCTCCTCTGCTATCTTTATTCTCTCTCCTTATCTATCTCCTCTGCTATCTTTATTCTCTCCTCTCTCCTTATCTATCTCCTCTGCTATCTTTATTATCTCTCCTTATCTATCTCCTCTTCTATCTTTATTATCTCCTCTCTCCTTATCTATCTCCTCTTCTATCTTTATCTCCATCCACCTCCCTTTATGCTTCAGTCCTAAATACCAACACATCCACACATCCTATAGTTTACCCCCTAATATATCCCTATCTACCCTTCTATCTTTCAACCCCTTACCCCCCCCCCCTCCCCCTCTCCTAAGTTACCCATTTCTCCTGACCTTAACCCCCCCTTCCTCTCTCCCCCCCTCCCCCCCCCCCCCTGCATTTCACCTTTCACTTAGAAAGTCTCCACACACCTTTCATCGCAAAAGGTCCTCAACTTACACTTTTCATGTTTTTTTTATATAAATTGTCGGATACTGTATTGTACTCTCACTCTCTTTTATATATATATATATATATATATATATATATACTGTACTGTATACTGTATATGCAGTCGGATATTAGTGTATCTTAGTTTCTCAGAGTAATTCGATTGATTTAACGTCATTTACCCTTCTGTCATTCAAATTTACTCTCTCTCTCTCTATATGTATTTGGGGTAAGTTATAGGATGTGTGGATATGTGGGTATGTAGAGGACTTGAATATAAAGGCAGGAGGATAGTGAATACATTAGGAGGATCAGCGGGTATACACGATTTAGGATAGTGATAAACATTCGATATAAGAATAAACATGGCTATATATAATTTAGGGAAGGGATTAGGATAGCAGGATAGACAGGGATATCTTAGGAGGGTGGGTTATGAGACATGTTAGATGTTTTGTGAATGTAAGAAAGGGTTATTATGATTGACATGTGTTAGGGAGTAAGGTTATAGGTACTTTGGAATTTAGGAAAGCAATATTAAGGGGAGGTATTTAGTTTGTTCCCTAGACCTCCATCAAGCTTAAAATTACACCCCCTTGAGTCCCTTTCAAGATAAATTTGTACATTTTTCGGTAGACAAATTTCCCGGCCGAAGGCCGGTTCCTCTTAAATTACAGGCTCGCTATCGCTCGCCAGGATAAAATCGACACCTGAATTGCACAAAAGGTCTTACTATGGGGTGAAAGTTCTTAAAATCGCTAAACTAATGGGGCAAACGTTTTATAATATCAAAAGCAATGGGGCTAAACATGAGGGAGAAAGGGGTCAAGAAAACAATCCCTCAAGTGGAGATCTGCCCTTAAGGGGTTAGTGCTTGTTTTTTGGTCTATGTATTTAAATATTTATATATTTGTTGAGTTTCCTCGCTAGACCTCCATCTACATTCTTATACCACCCCCTAGACCCCCTTTCAAGATAAATGTGTACATTTTTCGGTAGAAAAATGTCACGGCCGAAGGCCGAAGGCTCGCTGTCGCTCGCCAGGAAAAAATCGACACCTAAATGGCACGTAAGGTCTTAATATTGACAAAGAAATGGGGTGAAAGGTCTTAAACTCTACAAACTAATGGATCGAACGTCTTAAAATCTCTAAACAAATATGCTAAGCATGAGGGAGAAGAGGGTCCAGAAAGAGCGAGTTTAAGAAGGACCTGTGTTATTAAGAAGGTTTTTTGAGATCGTATTTACCCATTTGCGTCCTAGGGGTAGATTATAAAGTAAAGACAATTCTCCTAATGGCAACCAGAATCTGATGAAACATATGTGATGGTGGTGAAGGGGTAATTGGGATTATTTGATACTTAAAAGGATTGTGATATGGATAGATAGAGAGGTATACATTATGGATATATATGGATAGATAGAGAGGTATACATTATGGATATATATGGATAGATAGAGAGGTATACATTATGGATATATATGGATAGATAGAGAGGTATACATTATGGATATATATGGATAGATAGAGAGGTATACATTATGGATATATATGGATAGATAGAGAGGTATACATTATGGATATATATGGATAGATAGAGAGGTATACATTATGGATATATATGGAGGATAGAGAGGTATACATTATGGATATATATGGATAGATAGAGAGGTATACATTATGGATATATATGGATAGATAGAGAGGTATACATTATGGATATATATGGATAGATAGAGAGGTATACATTATGGATATATATGGATAGATAGAGGTATACATTATGGATATATATGGATAGATAGAGAGGTATACATTATGGATATATATGGATAGATAGAGAGGTATACATTATGGATATATATGGATAGATAGAGAGGTATACATTATGGAGTAGTTGGTTTGATTTCATCTGAGGGTAAATTGAATCCCTTAAGGGGAGGTTTCTAGTTTGTTTCCTACTCCTCCAGCAATCTTAAAATTTCACCCCCTTGACCCTCTTTCAAGATAAATTTGTACATTTTTCGGTAGAAAAATGTCCCGGCTGAAAGCCGGTTCCTCTTAAATTACAGGCTCGCTATCGCTCGCCAGGATAAAATCGACACCTAAATGGCACGAAAGGTCTTAAAAGTGACACAATGGGGCGGAAATTCTTAAAATCGCCAAACTAATGGGGCGAACGTCTTCATTTCTCAAAAGCAATGGGGCTAAACATGAGGGAGAAAGGGGTCAAGAAAAAAATCCCTCAAGTGGAAATCTCCCCTTAGCCACTGATTTATCGATACTGAATGGCGGCAAACTTTGATTCTCCTATACACGCGGCAAGTTATCATAACTATAGTCCGTCCATTCTAAGTGGAACAGAAATCCTAACCTCTGACCTCTGTAACTAAAAAAAAAAGGGCTGGAGCAAATGAGCTGTCAATTTCCACACCCATTCCCTAGGCAAGTCTTCCTATTTGGTAGACATGTTAGCTCGATTACTCTGGTTCTTTTAGAGTTACGGAGGTTAGAGGTTGTGGTTTCTGGCCGACCTGGAATGAACGGAATATAACAACATATTTGGCAATCAAATTACGCAATAACTGAGTAACCAAGACAGTACCGGTAACATGGCAATTTACCACTTGCCAGTTTTTCAGGCTGTAAGGAAGTTGGAGCAGTGCACATTGATATTATACAGAAATTCAATAATAATGTACGTTTCTAATGGATAAATGGTATGTTAATTTAAGTTTTATGTATTTATAAATGTACTATGACCGTATTTTAGCTGTACATTCTGTTAAATATCGTTGTCTACCGCTCCAACTTCCTTATAGAACGAAACTCGCAAGTCGGCAATTGTCCATCAGTTGGGAACAAATGTACAAAATTATGAGATGTGTAATTATACTGGAATTTAGGAAAGGGTTGGAAGGTGGAAATATGTACAATACCTATGAAATGTGTGACTATACTGGAATTTAAGAAAGGATTGGAAGGTGGAAATATGTACAATACCTATGAAATGTGTGACTATACTGGAATTTAAGAAAGGGTTGGAAGGTGGAAATATGTACAATACCTATGAGATGTGTGACTATACTGGAATTTAAGAAAGGGTTGGAAGGTGGAAATATGTACAATACCTATGAGATGTGTGACTATGCTGGCATTTAGGAAAGGGTTGGAAGGATAGGGAGATGGATAGTGGGACGTGTGAATATTAATGGAATTGAGGACAACATTTGAATAAGTACATGGGAATACATTAGAGGGGGAGAGATGAGACGTGTGCATAGTTTGGAATTTAGATCTTGTATACTTATAAGGCAAAGGGAGAGGAATGTATTAGGAGATATTTTTCTTTCTCATCTTCTGCCCCATTGTTTTTTTTATTTTAAGACGTTCGCCCCATTAGTTTGGCGATTTTAAGAACTTTTGCCCCATTTCTGTCAATTTCAAGTCCTTACATGTCGATTTTTTCCCCTGGCGAGCGATAGCAAACCTGTAACCGGCCCTCGGCCAGGATTTTTTTTCTACCGAAAAATGTACAAATATATATATTGAAAGGGTGTCAAGGGGGTGTAATTTTAAGCTTGATGGAGGTCTAGGGAACAAACTATAAACCTCCCCTTAATTAAGTGATGATGTAGGAAAGTAGTAGGAGTGTAGTAAAGAATTGACTTATATGATGGCAATAAACACACACATACACTCACTCACTCACTCACACACACACACACACACACACACACACACACACACACACACACACACCGATACACACACACACACACACACACACTCTTTTTTTCTCTCTCTCTCTCTCTCTCTCTCTCTCTCTCTCTCTCTCTCTCTCTCTCTCTCTCTCTCTCTCTCTCTCTCTCTCTCTCTCTCTCACTCACTCTCTCTCTCTCTCACCCACACTCACTCTCTCTCTCTCTCACCCACACTCACACTCTCTCTCTCACACTCACTCTCACTCTCTCACTCTCTCACTCTCTCTCTCTCTCTGTTACCGTAGTTGTAGATTGAGTGTAGCCAGTTGGAGTTGGCCGTAAAAGTGTAGCGATAATTGGCCAACTTAACATTTACCCCAAGCTCGTAATTAGGCCAATAGTGTGTGTGTGTGACTGAAAGGTGTTGGTGTGTGTGTAATGTGTATGTGTGCCAATAGTGTGTGTGTGTGTGTGTGTGTGTTGAAGTAGCCTATTTGATTATTTGGTGTGTGTGTGTGTTTGTGTGGCTGTAATTATCAGACAAGTGTGTTTTCCTATGATAATATTTCAATTATTTATTATCTTTTTACTTCACAAGCAGCTAAGAATTTGCTATTGTTTAAGTTACAAGTTGTGTTGTAATCCACATGATGATGGAAATTGACAAACTGAGGAAATAAGGAAACAACAACATCATAATCGGGAATAATAACAACAATAATACAAATAATCCTCATTAAGGGGAGGTATTTAGTTTGTTCCCTAGACCTCCATCAAGCTTAAAATTACACCCCCTTGAGTCCCTTTCAAGTTAAATTTGTACATTTTTCGGTAGAAAAATGTAAGGCCGGTTCCTCTTAAATTACAGGCTCGCTATCGCTCGCCAGGATAAAATTGACACCTGAATGGCACGAAAGGTCTTAATATAGGGTGAAAGTTCTTAAAATCGCTAAACTAATGGGGCAAACGTTTTATAATATCAAAAGCAATGGGGCTAAACATGAGGGAGAAAGGGGTCCAGAAAAAAATCCCACGAGTGGAGATCTCCCTACAACGAGAAAACGAATTATTTATTCACTGGAAAGAATAACTACAGCTAATATAAATAACATCAACAAGAAAAACAACAACGATAACAAAAACAAGAACAATGATAAGAACAACAACAATGCTAATAATAATAATAACAACAATCACAACAACAAAAACAAAACAATAACAGTAAAAACAACAACGCCCTCAACACGACGATAACCATCCCATCAATAACAATAGTAACAATAGCAACAAGAACAAGAACAATGAACGAAAATGATATCACTGGTGGTAGGAATTGAGAGAGTGAGTGAGTGAGTGAGTGAGTGAGTGTGAGTGTGAGAGAGAGTGAGTGAGAGTGTGTGTGTGTGTGTGTATGAGAGAGAGAGAGAGAGAGAGAGAGAGAGAGAGAGAGGTGGGGGGAGAATAATAGTGAGTGTGTGTATGTGTTTGTACCTAAGCTTTCAATATATCATAAGTTTCTAATTATAAACACATAGCTGTGTGCTTTGGCAGGAATTTCACCCCCCCCCCCCCCTCACACACACACATACACACACTTACAAAATCATGTACAATAAACACAGACCACATAAAACACAGATGTATAATAACATTCACACTAACACACACGAACATATGCACCTAAAAAGTAACACACACACACACACACACACACACACACACACACACTGTAGAAAGATTGACACACACACACACACACACTGTAGACAGGTTGTGTTAGCTATAAGCCAAATAGGGGCCAGGTCAGGGATGATGGCTGTCTGTCTGCTAACTAGTAGAACACACACACACACACACACAGGTAGGGTGGTAAGGGGGTTGGAGAGGGGGGGGGGGTGGAGGTAGGGGTGGTAGGGTGGTTGGAGGGGGGTTCAGGGTTTGGGTGGGTGGGGGGGGTTGGTGGTTGGTAGGGGGGGGGGGGTTAAACCCCCCCCCTCCTCCCCCCCCCCCCCCCCCCCCCCCCCCACCCCCCCCACCCGTAGCCTAGTAGGTAGAGCTCTCGTCTCACACACGAGGGGTCGGGGGTTCAATCCCAGACCGGGCGGAGACAAATTGGGCTTGTCTCCTTTCATGTGTTAGCCTCAGTTTACCTAGCTGTAAATAGGTACCTGGAATAAGTGGACGACGTTGTGACGTCCCATCTGGGGTTGGCAAAAATGGTACAAGGCGAGATGGGTATCATATGGTTCACCTAAGCTGATGGCTACCTAAGCTTTCGGGCGAGACGGTACCGTCTATAGTGAGAATGGTACCAAACAGATCCACCCTAAGCCTTCGTTTCCGATGTCGCCAATTGGCTAAATACAGACTACACACACATCCACAGCCATTCCAACAGTACATAAAACACTTAACATGCATTTCACGCAATACATTCCCAGTTAAGGAGGCGCGATAATAATGAGCTTAGCTCGCATTGCGTGGATTCCCCTTGACGAACAAGTAACTGAGTAACACACACAGCCCGTAGCCTAGTAGGTAGAGCTCTCGTCTCACACACGAGGGGTCGGGGGTTCAATCCCAGACCGGGCGGAGACAAATTGGGCTTGTCTCCTTTCATGTGTTAGCCACAGTTTACCTAGCTGTAAATAGGTACCTGGAATAAGTGGACGACGTTGTGACGTCCCATCTGGGGTTGGCAAAAATGGTACAAGGCGAGATGGGTATCATATGGTTCACCTAAGCTGATGGCTACCTAAGCTTCGGGCGAGACGGTACCGTCTATAGTGAGAATGGTACCATACAGATCCACCCTAAGCCTTCGTTTCCGATGTCGCCAATTGGCTAAATACAGACTACACACACATCCACAGCCATTCCAACAGTACATAAAACACTTAACATGCATTTCACGCAATACATTCCCAGTTAAGGAGGCGCGATAATAATGAGCTTAGCTCGCATTGCGTGGATTCCCCTTGACGAACAAGTAACTGAGTAACTGAGTAACACACACAGCCCGTAGCCTAGTAGGTAGAGCTCTCGTCTCACACACACGAGGGGTCGGGGGTTCAATCCCCGGCCGGGCGGAGACAAATTGGGCTTGTCTCCTTTCATGTGTTAGCCTCAGTTCACCTAGCTGTAAATAGGTACCTGGAATAAGTGGACGACGTTGTGACGTCCCATCTGGGGTTGGCAAAAATGGTACAAGGCGAGATGGGTATCATATGGTTCACCTAAGCTGATGGCTACCTAAGCCTTCGGGCGAGACGGTACCGTCTATAGTGAGAATGGTACCATACAGATCCACCCTAAGCCTTCGTTTCCGATGTCGCCAATTGGCTAAATACAGACTACTCACACATCCACAGCCATTCCAACAGTACATAAAACACTTAACATGCATTTCACGCAATACATTCCCAGTTAAGCAGGCGCGATAATAATGAGCTTAGCTCGCATTGCGTGGATTCCCCTTGACGAACAAGTAACTGAGTAACACGCACGCACGCACCCACCCACGCACGCACGCACGCACGCACGCACGCACGCACACACACACACACACACACACACACACACACAGAGAAGCCGCTAAACTATAGACCAGTGTCACTGACAAGTGTTGTTTGTAAAATGTGTGAGAAGATTATTAAGAAAAGATGGATAAAGTACTTGGAAGAAAATAATTTACTTACTGTAAGACAATTTGGATTCAGAGAGGGAAAATCATGTGTTACTAATCTGCTGAGCTTTTATGATAGGATGATAGATATACTACAAGAGAGAGAAGGATGGGCGGACTGTGTGTATCTTGATATAAAGAAGGCCTTTGACAGAGTTCCTCATAGTAGACTTAGATGGAAGTTGAAGAAGTTTGGAGGGGTTCAGGGTAATTTGTTGAAGTGGATGGAGGACTATCTCTCGGGAAGACAGATGAGAACCATGATAAGAGACAGCTTATCAACATGGAGGGATGTTACAAGGGGAGTTCCACAGGGATCAGTGTTGGCCCCAATTATGTTTCTGGTCTATATAAATGACATGCCAGAGGAAATAAATGCATACATGAATATGTTTGCTGACGATGCAAAAATTATGAAACATATAGTGGACGAAAACAGTTGTAGAGAGCTACAGAGTGATCTGGATAACAGTTGTAGAGAGCTACAGAGTGATCTGGATAAGATAGTCCGATGGAGCAAGATATGGAAATTAGATTTTAACAAAGATAAATGTCATGTGATGGAAGGGGGTGTGAGTAAAAGAAGACCTCATTGGGAATATAAACTAGGAGAATGCACGATTAACCCCTCAGAGAAAGAAAAGAACTTGGGCATTATAATACAGGGAGATCTTTCACCCGAGAGCCATATTAACAAAATTGTGGGAGAAGCTTATGGCCTGTTGAATAAAGTAAAATTAGTATTCAACTATTTGAATGAAGAGATGCTAGTAAATATAATAAAATCAATGGTGAGACCTAAATTGGAATATGCGGCAGTGGTGTGGTCACCCCATCTTAAAAAACACATAATTAAGTTGGAGAAAATACAGAGAGCTGCAACGAAGATGATTCAAGAACTAAGAGACCTGACATATGAAGAGAGATTAGAGAGATTGAATTTGCCAACTCTAAGTGAGAGAAGAGAAAGAGGGGATATTATTATGATGTATAAATGTGTTAGGGGATTGGAAAGGATAGACAAGGAGGACTTTATCGAGGGAGATAAAGGGAGGACTAGAGGACATAGTTGCAAGTTAAAGAAAGGCAGATGTAAAGGAGATGTGAGGAAATTCAGCTTTCCATATAGAAGTATTACTATGTGGAATCAGTTGGATGATGAAGTGGTGGGTGCGGGGAATATCCACATTTTTAAAGCCAAATTAGATAACAGAATCTTTGGAGGCGGGACAATACGAGCCTAAAAACTCAAATCCTGAATACTACAATTAGGTGAGTACACACACACACACACACACACACACACACACACACACCCACCCACCCACCCACCCACCCACCCGCCACCACCCACCCACCACCCCCCACCACCCACCCACCCACCCACCCACCCACCCACCACCCACCCACCCACCCACCCACCCACCCACCCCCCCACCCACCCACCCACCCACCCACCCCCACCCACCACCACCCACCCACCCACCCACCCACCCACCCACCCACCCACCCCCCACCCACCCCCCCCCACCCACCCACCCCCACCCACCCACCCACCCACCCATCCATCCACCCCCCCACCCACCCCCCCCCCCCCCCACCCACCCCCCCCCCCCCCCACCCACCCACCCACCCCCACCCACCCCCCACCCCCCCCCCACCCACCCACCCACCCACCCACCCCCCACCCCCCACCACCCAACCACCCACCCACCCACCCACCCCACCCACCCACCCACCCACCCACCCACCCACCCCCCACCCACCCACCCACCCACCCCCACCCACCCACCCACCCCACCCCCCCCCACCCACCCCCCCCACCCCACCCACCCACCCACCCACCCACCCACCCACCCACCCACCCACCCACCCCCCACCCCCCACCCACCCACCCCCCACCCACCCACCCACCCACCCACCCACCCACCCACCCACCCACCCCACCCACCCACCCACCCACCCACCCACCCACCCACCCACCCACCCACCCACCCACCACCCACCCACCCACCCACCCACCCACCCACCCACCCACCCACCCACCCACCCACCCACCCACCCACCCACCCACCCACCCACCCACCCACCCACCCACCCACCCACCCACCCACCCACCACCCACCCCGTAGCCTAGTAGGTAGAGCTCTCGTCTCACACACGATGGGTCCGGGGTTCAATCCCTGGCCGGGCGGAGACAAATTGGGCTTGTCTCCTTTCATGTGTTAGCCTCAGTTCACCTAGCTGTAAATAGGTACCTGGAATAAGTGGACGACGTTGTGACGTCCCATCTGGGGTTGGCAAAAATGGTACAAGGCGAGATGGGTATCATATGGTTCACCTAAGCTGATGGCTACCTAAGCCTTCGGGCGAGACGGTACCGTCTATAGTGAGAATGGTACCATACAGATCCACCCTAAGCCTTCGTTTCCGATGTCGCCAATTGGCTAAAAATACAGACTACACACACATCCACAGCCATTCCAACGATACATATAACACCTACACATATAGGAGGCGGGAAATAACGAGCATGCTCACTCCCGCAATACAACTAGAGTAAGTACAACTAGAGTAAGTACACACACACACGAGGGAAGAACCAGGGGTCATGAATGTAAGTTGAGGAAAGTTGTATGTAAGTCTGATGTAAGAAAGTTCAGCTTCCCGTATAGAAGCATTGTTTGTTGGAATAAGTTGGATGGGGAGGTGGTGGGAGCAAGAAATATCCAAACTTTTAAAGCAAAATTGGATAAATGTAAAGAGAGAGACAGGATAACACGAGCTTAGGCTCAAATCCTGTATACTACAATTAGGTGAGTACACACACACAAGGAAAATCGACACCTAAATGGCACGAAAGGTCTTCATATTAGCAAATAAATGGTGGCGAGAGGTCTTAATATCGTCAAACTATTGGGGTAAACGTCTACAAATCTCAAACCTATTGGGGCCAAACATGAGGGAGAACGGATCTAGAAAAAAGCATGGGCTGTCAGTCATTGTTTGGTTACGAAGGGGAGGATGAGAACCAGTATGCAAATTATTAATATTATAACCCTGGTGTTGCATATTAACTGTATTCTGGCTACCTAGCGACGATTGTGGCTGCTTAGGAGGGCCGTTTCATAGGGTTTAATATATCCTTCGGGTATATGACAATATAGACGGTTATATGCAGTTTAGAAAGGACCTCTTGGATTCATTGGGTTTGATATATACTACCTGACAAGTAAATCGTGTTATATAGTTAATAAAGGACCTCTTGGATTCATTGGTTTGATATATACTACCTGACAAGTAAATGGTGTTATGCAGTTAATAAAGGACCTCTTGGATTCATTGGGTTTGATATATACTACCTGACAAGTAAATGGTGTTATATAGTTAATAAAGGACCTCTTGGATTCATTGGTTTGATATATACTACCTGACAAGTAAATGGTGTTATATAGTTAATAAAGGACCTCTTGGATTCATTGGTTTGATATATACTACCTGACAAGTAAATGGTGTTATGCAGTTAATAAAGGACCTCTTGGATTCATTGGTTTGATATATACTACCTGACAAGTAAATGGTGTTATGCAGTTAATAAAGGACCTCTTGGATTCATTGGGTTTGATATATACTACCTGACAAGTAAATGGTGTTATGCAGTTAATAAAGGACCTCTTGGATTCATTGGGTTTGATATATACTACCTGACAAGTAAATGGTGTTATGCAGTTAATAAAGGACCTCTTGGATTCATTGGGTTTGATATATACTACCTGACAAGTAAATCGTGTTATGCAGTTAATAAAGGACCTCTTGGATTCATTGGGTTTGATATATACTACCTGACAAGTAAATGGTGTTATGCAGTTAATATAGGCCCTCTTGGATTTATAGGGTTTGATATATACTACCTGACAAGTAAATGGTGTTATGCAGTTAATAAAGGCCCTCTTGGATTTATAGGGTTTGATATATCCTACCTGGCACTTATTGACATTTTTATGCAGTTGAAAAGGGACCTCTTGCAATAATAGGGTTTAATGTATCCCACCTCTAATCTGCCCAACTCTTACCCAAGGGTGAACCGATTTCCTCAGTCCTTTCACTCGACAAGTAAACTTTGAATCTGTCCGTCAATCTCTCTATCCCTCATCCTATGACTTAAACTGCTTCAAGCTCCGTGTGTCCAGTCATTTTGACTTTAACGTACCTTAATTTTGGCTCTCTATCACTCCTTCAATATGGCGAGGATTATTCAGTTATTATTGTCTATGATATCGTTGCCGGGAAGCACTGACTTACTTATCGCTGTTCACAAAATGCTTGCAATTTACACCATATATATATAGTAACTTCAGTTACAATTTACACCATATACATATAGTAACTTCAGTTACAATTTACACCATATACATATAGTAACTTCAGTTACAATTTACACCATATACATATAGTAACTTCAGTTACAATTTACACCATATACATATAGTAACTTCAGCTACAATTTACACCATATACATATAGTAACTTCAGTTACAATTTACACCATATACATATAGTAACTTCAGTTACAATTTACACCATATATATATAGTAACTTCAGCTACAATTTACACCATATACATATAGTAACTTCAGTTATAATTTACACCATATACATATAGTAACTTCAGTTACAATTTACACCATACATATAGTAACTTCAGCTACAATTTACACCATATACATATAGTAACTTCAGTTACAATTTACACCATATACATATAGTAACTTCAGTTACAATTTACACCATATACATATAGTAACTTCAGTTACAATTTACACCATACATATAGTAACTTCAGTTACAATTTACACCATATACATATAGTAACTTCAGCTACAATTTACACCATATACATATAGTAACTTCAGTTACAATTTACACCATATACATATAGTAACTTCAGTTACAATTTAGACCATATACATATAGTAACTTCAGTTACAATTTACACCATATACATATAGTAACTTCAGCTACAATTTACACCATATACATATAGTAACTTCAGTTACAATTTACACCATATACATATAGTAACTTCAGTTACAATTTACACCATATACATATAGTAACTTCAGCTACAATTTACACCATATACATATAGTAACTTCAGTTACAATTTACACCATATACATATAGTAACTTCAGCTACAATTTACACCATATACATATAGTAACTTCAGTTACAATTTACACCATATACATATAGTAACTTCAGTTACAATTTACACCATATACATATAGTAACTTCAGTTACAATTTACACCATATACATATAGTAACTTCAGCTACAATTTACACCATATACATATAGTAACTTCAGTTACAATTTACACCATATACATATAGTAACTTCAGTTACAATTTACACCATATACATATAGTAACTTCAGTTACAATTTACACCATATACATATAGTAACTTCAGCTACAATTTACACCATATACATATAGTAACTTCAGTTACAATTTACACCATATACATATAGTAACTTCAGTTACAATTTACACCATATACATATAGTAACTTCAGTTACAATTTACACCATATACATATAGTAACTTCAGCTACAATTTACACCATATACATATAGTAACTTCAGTTACAATTTACACCATATACATATAGTAACTTCAGTTACAATTTACACCATATACATATAGTAACTTCAGTTACAATTTACACCATATACATATAGTAACTTCAGCTACAATTTACACCATATACATATAGTAACTTCAGTTACAATTTACACCATATACATATAGTAACTTCAGTTACAATTTACACCATATACATATAGTAACTTCAGCTACAATTTACACCATATACATATAGTAACTTCAGTTACAATTTACACCATATACATATAGTAACTTCAGTTACAATTTACACCATATACATATAGTAACTTCAGTTACAATTTACACCATATACATATAGTAACTTCAGCTACAATTTACACCATATACATATAGTAACTTCAGTTACAATTTACACCATATACATATAGTAACTTCAGTTACAATTTACACCATATACATATAGTAACTTCAGTTACAATTTACACCATATACATATAGTAACTTCAGCTACAATTTACACCATATACATATAGTAACTTCAGTTACAATTTACACCATATACATATAGTAACTTCAGTTACAATTTACACCATATACATATAGTAACTTCAGTTACAATTTACACCATATACATATAGTAACTTCAGTTGCAATTTACACCATATACATATAGTAACTTCAGTTACAATTTACACCATATACATATAGTAACTTCAGCTACAATTTACACCATATACATATAGTAACTTCAGTTACAATTTACACCATATACATATAGTAACTTCAGTTACAATTTACACCATATACATATAGTAACTTCAGCTACAATTTACACCATATACATATAGTAACTTCAGTTACAATTTACACCATATACATATAGTAACTTCAGTTACAATTTACACCATATACATATAGTAACTTCAGTTACAATTTACACCATATACATATAGTAACTTCAGTTACAATTTACACCATATACATATAGTAACTTCAGTTACAATTTACACTGTAATAATTATGTTACAAACATCTTTACCTTTTGTCTTCTTCATATAGAGAGAGAGAGAGAGAGAGAGAGAGAGAGAGAGAGAGATGAGGCATAGTAATAAAGTGCCCATTGTGAGTATGTCTGCGGAAGGTGCCAGACTTTTTGTAGGGAAGAAATAATGAATAACCCTCCAGGAAAACCTTGAGTCTGTGTAAACCACGCACAAGCACACACACACACACACACACACACGCCACTCATACATATATACACACACACACACACACACACACACACACACACACACACCACTCACACATATATATATACACACACACACACACACACACACCACACAAACATACACACACGCACACACACACACTGACACACACACACACACACACACACTGACACTCACACACACACACACACACACACACACACACACACACACACACACACACACACACACACACACACACACACACACACCTCGTTTCAGTCAGTATATATCAACTTGTGTTAATCTATACCGGTACTGTATATCCGGTTAGGTTATGCATTTTTTTTAGAATTAACCCTTTTTAAAACTTGATAGATTTCGGTAGTTCCTTATCCTAATACAATTATCACAAAAGTCTTAAATAAGTGAGGGCAATCGGTACTAAATAGGACAAGAATTTCTCACAAGGTGATACAAGCATAACACTTTCCACAATAGTTCACAAAGACCTATTTTACAATTTCAGGGCAGGAGCCACCGAGATTTCAGTGTTGCATAGCAACGGTTGCTAGGCAAATCATTTTCCTTAGCAACCGGCAGCAACAATGCAGTTTCTGGAAAACTGTGATGTGCTATGGTTTTTTCTCAACTCCTTGTTCTAAAAAACATGTAGCATTGCATTTGGAGATCATATACAAAAATTATGTGGCATAAAATCCAATTTAGGGCAAGTCAGGCTATAAAAATGCCACTCCTAAAGCTTCAGACACTGTTGTCACAGTCACTTTTGCATTTGCAGTAGGCTGTGCATTTTAGATGCGCATCAACACATTTTCAGTCTGTGCATCCTCCTCGGCAAGAACACTTCAGTAGTTCTGGGCAGGTTGCACTGGCTTCGGGCAAGTTAGACCACAGAGGCCTCCACTTTTCTGGGCAAGTCCATCCCCACTCACTTGGAGAGGGCAACTGTCGTTCTGGCACCGTGGTGCAGCCCCAGTGGTGCCCACCTTGTAGTACTGCCCTCTTCATGTGTTGCTGTAGAGCAGCCTTGGTTGGAGGTAGACATGATATCTGACGTCCTTTGTGGATGAACAGATTCTTTCTGACTTCATTGATGGAACGAGAAGTTGCTGTCCTGTCATAGAGTCGAATGGTGAAGTACTCCAGAGAAGCCTCAGTCGCTTCACCAATTTGTTCAGGTGCATTGTGCAGCTCATAGAATGTCGCAGTAAATTCATCATGTGCCTCCCACACTTTCCATGCAGTCTTCTTTCCCACCTGGACCAGATGGGACACGGTATCACAACCTGTATAAGCATGGAACACAGGCAGTGCCAAGGATCTTTCTGTGCCAAGTGAAGCACATATTTCATGAGCTGGGATGTACCTAAAGTCCTTTCCACAACCAAAGGCAATCCAGAGTTCTATCTGCTGTCTCTGAGCCAGCTGCTGTACGACTGCCACTGCCAATACTACCACGTCAGTGTCCACAGTTCGAACAAGGATCTTGTGGAAGCCCTGCATAACAGCATCACTGACATGCACCATGACTCAGCCAGTCATATTCCTTGTCCATGTCCTTGGTCAAAGGGGTGTTGGAAGAAGCCAGGTCTGCAGGGATGGGTGGGACAAAGACGTCATTTTTTGGCAACCGTGTTGGTTTCAGTTCAGTGTACGAAAGGGGCAAGTCGCTCATTTTCCTCAACCCCCTCTCTTGAGTTATTGAATTAGTGAATCCTTGGCCATTGTCTTCATCTTCACAGACATCTCGCGGAGTGAGATTCTGGAACAAGGACAAGCTGGTGCCATGGAATGAACTTGTAGATGTCGCAGAGCTAGGGTTGTGGTCGATGTTGTCTGCAGCACTGGTGATGAAATGCCCTTTGCGAAGTTGAGGAGGACAGACTGTGCCAATCTGATGGTAATAGTCACAGACGTTATTACCCAATGATGTGATCAAGTCCATTGTGCGGTTGTATGATGCCGACATACCAAGAGTATATAGACTCTCAATCAACTTTCTATCTCTGGTTAGTGCATGAGCCTTAAGACCTACATAGACGGGTAGTGGCGTTTCACGATCTTTGCTGTGATATACTTGTGGATTTCTCACAGAATCCCTGCGTCTCTTGATGCTGTTGTACACCAACAGCTGAGCAATGGATAGTATTGGTTGGCTGATAGTTGTGTTGGATGTTTGATCTGTGATGTTTGAACCATTGATAAGCATGCTGACCAGTGACAAAAGGGACCGTGGAACAGACTCCACTTGGCTGTTATGGCCAAACGATCCAGAGAATGTTATTTTGTGTGCGAAGATGTCCTGTCGGATCATTTCAGCAATTTGGGTCATCATGACACTCTGCTCGTCTCGATCAGTCTGGTATCCTTCTCGGAGAATAGAGCCAACATCTTCTTCACAAGCCATGAACACATCTCGTCCTTCTTTGTAAGCTTTCATCCTTGGGAGATGCATGAGAATGCGGTCTTTCAGATGCTTACTGTTTACTCGTGCAGTAACATCCACTCCAAGTTGATTTAGCCTGTCAGTGTAGAGCTTCACAAGATCTGCAAGTCTGAACACCTTCACATCCTCATCTTGCCTCTTCTCCTCAATGTAGGAAATCAGCTGAGCCAAAGCAATTCCTTTACATTTCTGGTCATCTGAGGCATCCTGATCCTGTGATACCTTTGCACGTGCTCTATTGTACAGGTTTGTAAGGCAGTTTGCATGATACTTTGCCTCCTGGGCAATAAGGTCTCCTGCACTTAATTTTGCAAGAAGATTTTCATCTTGTAGATCATGTGCGCATTTCCTCACACGAAAATCTAGTTGAAATGTACAGACTTCGCGGAGGTTCTCCTTTGTTTGCTGCTGGGAACAAAAGAAGCATTTGGGACAATTGCTGCCAACTGTTCCACTTGAGGCAGTATCACCACCACTGCTAGTGCTACGTGTGAAAATTCGTTTTGAAGCAGTCCCATCTTCCTCAGACTTGTGCTTTCGTTTTGCGCGTTCCAGTTTGGTATGTGAAAACTTCTGATAACAAGATTTGTGCCACTTTGCATTCTGTTCTTTCAATGTTAATTGAATACCATTCCCATGGTCAAGTCGTGCCAGATTGATTTTGATTGGCATTGAGTCAAGGTTACTAAACTGTGTGATGTTGTCTACTATGGTTTCATAGCCTCTGTCAGTTGGTGATATGAGAGACTCTTTGGTGTCCAGTTGACAAAAAACACAGATAGTCCAATCAGTTGCTTGAACAGATGAAGATGAGGCACTGGCCATTTCTGTGAATATTCAGTACGTCTTGACTATCACTGTGCGCAGATCAAATATATCAAACTTGCTGAAACTGGAAACAAAATATGATTAAGGCCGAGGGTTTATCCTTTTACCACCTTTATCAAATACATCTGTTGCACACATTCCTTTATGGGATACAACTAGGTTCAGTTTTCCTACACCTAGCCCGATCGTTCATCCAGTGCCATTTAAGTCCCGTGCGATCTGTACACCTTCCGGGTAATTCTTAAGCCCCGTTACCCTTGGCTCGGCTCTCCCGCGCTGGCACATCCTGTCAATTCAGGCGCGGCTATCTAACTACATCTACCAACTACAAAGTACAGTTTAGTAGCTAGTGGATTTGGGGCTGTTAGATAGCATTTGGGACACTGATCTAGATATACTAGTACTTATTAAAGTACTAGTATATCTAGATCAGCTGGCACTGAACCCCATGCTGAGTTACACAGCAGTGATGTCACCAGTCTGCCCTGGTTGTGTGCTGACATTCACTCTATTATATAGATATATATGCTTTTATACATCTTTTGAACCATTTTAGGAGTGAATATAGGAAAATAAATAAAAGTACAAAGTCATAACACTTCATAGTAGTTCAGAAACTGCATCGTTGCTGCCGGTTGCTAAGGAAAATGCTTTGCCTAGCAACCGTTGCTATGCAATACAGAAATCTCGGTGGCTCCTGCTCTGAAATTGTAAAGTAGGTCCTTGTGAACATTTCCGGGAAGTTTCATGCTTGTATCACCTTGTGAGCAATTCTTGCACCCATTTCCTTGACTGCCAGGGAATAGGTGTGGAAAGCTACAGCCCATTTGCTCTAGCCCTTTTTGAGTTACAGGGGTTAGGGTTCACGATTGCTGGACTAATAATTTGGAACTGGGTATACTATAGTCCGTTCATTCTAGGTTGAGCAGACATCGCAACCTCTAACCTCTGTAACTCATAAAGAACTAGAGTAATCGAGCTAATGTTTCTACCAAATAGGAAGACTTGGCCAGGGAATAGGTGTGGAAATTGACAGTTTGTTTGCTCTATCCCTTTTTGAGTTACAGAGGCTAGGGGTTACGATTTCTCGCTTACTTACAGCGAATAGACTATAGTGGGTGATCTCTGTTTTTTTTGTTTTTTTTGTTTTCTATGTGATTGAGGGAGGCAAAAGGCAGAACTGCCTATAGCGAGTACCTCCCCCATAGTTGAAAGAGTGACAGGGCCAAACTCAAGGGACGTTCGAGCCAAAATGCCTGGACACACGGAGTTTGAAGCAATTTAAGTCATAGGAAGAGGGAAAGACTGATTCTGGGAGAGAGTTCCAGAGCTCAGCTGTTGAGTAGAAGAAAGTTTGAGAGTAACGTTGAAATGGTCTTCTGGATTATTTAACAGCTGTTCCTATTGACTTCAGGAAGAAGGGGAAGGCGTGAATATTTATCCTTGGTGAGAGAAGTAGCAAAAACGGTGTCAGAAAAAAAAGTACAAGTAGTTCTTAAGCTGGTATCACACGAGAGCTTTTTTAGTGAACATTCGATGATCAACATTTTTCTGGCAACATTTCTGGATTATTTTGTATTGGTATCGGAAACTAGACTGATGGTAGATGAATTTAGGTGGCAGAAATGTTTTAAATGGTGACCTCATAAGCTGCCAGACCAGTGTTGAGGATAAATGTTGAGGGAAAAAGCGCTCGTGTGATACCGGCTTTAATATAGATTCGTGGGTAAATGGAAGGGCTTTGCGAAACTTGTAGTGTGTGTGCCGAGAGCATACACGAATATTAAGGTTAAGGTAGAGATGGAATAATATTAGACGAATACCTGTGAAGGTTATTGGTAAATTCACCCATACTTTGAAAGGGGTTTAGTTCGAATAGGTTACCGTAAAGTGATGTTAGGTTAGTTTCAGGTTAGGATAGGTTAAATTGGAGTAGGCTAGGTTAATGTATGTTAGAGTTGGGTTAGTATGTTGAGATGTTTGTTTGATGTGGGAAAATGTAATGTTAATATGCACAAAGTGACATGTTGACTTAAATCCCTAAACAACTGTAAATCGCTTCAAAAGTTATTCAATGGATGGAATTAAACACAAAAACATACACACACACTTTCTCTCTCTCTCTCACTCACTCACTCACTCACTCACTCACTCTCACACTCACTCACTCTCACACTCACTCACTCACTCACTCACACTCTCTCTCTCTCTCTCACACACACACACACACACACACACACACACACACACACACACACACTAGAGCACACACTAATCAGTCAACCTTGATGTTCGTTCTGTTTCGTGCTTGGTGACTGTGTTAAGTGTGCCTGAGAGCCCCACATTAAACCACTCGTTCTGTATCACCTAACATCCTTCCTGATTTGTACTGACCTTCCTTAGTTTTGTCCTTCTTTACTTCCTTTCCTTCTTCCTTTTACGTGTCCTTTTCTCCTTCCTTCTTTTTTCCTTCCTTTCTTCCTTCCGTCTATTTTTCCTTCCTTCCTTTTTTCCTTCTACATGTCCTTTCCTTCCTTCCTCTCCTATCGTCCTTCTTTCCTTCCTTTCGTCCTTCTTTCCTTCCACTTGCTGTTACTTCCTTCCTTCCTTTCTTTCTGTTTTCCTCCTTTCCTTCCACTTGCTGTTACCTCCTTCCTTCCTTCCTTCCTTTAGTCCTTCTTTCCTTCCACTTGTCCTTTCTTTTGTCCGTCTCCTTATGACTTTTACTATTTTTTCCGTGTTATCCTGTTTTATTTCTTCGATATATCCGTCCCTCCTTTATCCCCGCTATTCTTCTTCCGTGCGTCCTTCCTTCCTTCTTTCTGTGTACCTCCTTCCTTCTTCTCCTGTCCTTCTTTCCTTCCTTCTTTCTGTGTATTTCCTTCATTTCTTATTCTCCTGTTCTTCCCTCCTTCGTTCTGTGTACTTCCTTCCTTCCTTCCTTCCTTTCTTATTCTCCTGTTCTTCCTTCCTTCTTTCTGTATACTTCCTTCCTTTCTTTCTTATTCTCCTGTCCTTCCTTCCTTCTTTCTGTATACTTCCTTCCTTTCTTTCTTATTCTCCTGTCCTTCCTTCCTTCTTTCTGTATACTTCCTTCCTTTCTTTCTTATTCTCCTGCCCTTCCTTCCTTCTTTCTGTGTACTTCCTTCCTTTCTTATTCTCCTGTTCTTCCTTTCTTCGTTCTGTGTACTTCCTTCCTTCCTTCTTCTCCTGTTCTTCTTCCCTCCTTTCTGTGTACTTTCTTCCTTCCTTTCTTATTCTCTTGTTCTTCCTTCCTCCTTTCTGTATAATTCCTTCCTTCCCTCCTTTCTTATTTTCCTGTTCTTCCTTCCTTCTTTCTGTGTACTTTCTTCCTTCCTTCCTTCGTTCTGTATAATTCCTTCCTTCCTCCCTTTCTTATTCTCCTGTTCTTCCTTCCTTCCTTCGTTCTGTGTACTTCCTTCCTTCCTCCCTTTCCTATTCTCCTGTCCTTCCTTCCTTCTTTCTGTGTACTTTCTTCCTTCCTTCCTTCTTTCTGTGTACTTCCTTCCTTCGTTGCTTTCTTATTATCCTGTCCTTTATCTGCACCAAAGCTATAAGTGTTCCGGAAATGATGTGAGCGTTGTGGTGTGTGTGTGTGTGTGTGTGTGTGTGTGTGTGTGCGCGTGTGTGTGTGTGTGTGTATGTGTGTTATCTCCATCACAACAGAGATTGGCGGGCCTATGTCATCGTTGGGGGAGTGTCTGTCAGTCTATTTTTTTTTAGTAGCATTATGTCACAACATTATTATCGACGGATTTAGATGAAGCTTAGTCAGTACCTTCACGTGATTAACCGAACGGAAACCATTAACTTTTAGCGACATCTGATGGCATATATTTGTTTAACTCTCTCCTTTCCACGTTACCATTGTAAAGGTTAGGATTGTGAGTAAAAAGTATTAGAGAGTTGTTAAGGGGAGGTTTTTAGTTTGTTTCCTACTCCTCCAGCAATCTTAAATTTCCACCCCCATGACCTTCAAGATAAATTTGTACATTTTTCGGTAGAAAAATGTCCCGGCCGATTACTCTTAAATTACAGGCTCGCTATCGCTCGCCAGGATAAAATCGACACCTAAATGGCACGAAAGGTCTTAAAATTGACAGAATGGGGCGGAAATTCTTAAAAATCACCAAACTAATGAGGCAAACGTCTTAAAATCTCAAAAGCAATGGGGCTAGACATGAGGGAGAAAGGGGTCAAGAAAAAAATCCCTCAAGTGGAAATCTCCCCTTAAGCCCCCACCGACAACCAGCCCCGAGGACTTTCTGCCCCAGGAGAGGTAAGGGGAGATGGGGCGTCTTTCTGGTCCCCCTTCTCCCTCATTTTTAGACCTATTAGTTTTGCGATTTTAAGACGTTCGTTCACTAGTATGGTGATTTTGAGACCTTTCGCCCCATTACTTTGCCAATATTAGGACGTTTCGTACAGTTTAGGTGTCGATTTTTTTCCTGGCGAGCGAAAGCTAGCCTGTAATTTTATTAAGGAACCGGTATTCGGCCAGGACATTTTTCTGCCGAAAAATGTACAAATATGTCTTTAGAAGGGGTATAGGTTTTTTGTTTTAAGCTTGATGGAGGTCTAACGAGGAAACTCAAAATTAAATAAGTAAATTAATAAGTAGCCCCCCCCCCCCGCCCCAAACCAGCACTACCTCCTTAAGGGGGGTGACCTGTTTTTGTTCTGTCCTTTTCTATCTTTCTCTGGCTTGTATCTATTTGGCCCCATTCAGCCTACTGTTTTAAGGCGTTTATCCCCATCCAGGTGTAATTTTTTTACTGGTGAGCGGTAGCGAGCCAGCATATTTTTTATTTTTGTTTGACAGCAGGCTAAATTTGTACATTTTTCGATAGAAAAATCTCTCCGGCGAAGCCGAATTTCTTCATATAATGCTGGCTTGTTGTCGCTCGCCAGGAAGAAATCGACACCTAGATGGGGATAAACGTCTTAAAATAGTTGGCTGAATGGGGCCGAATGGATACAAGCCAGAGAAAGAGAGAAAAGGACAGAAATAACAAAAAACAGGTCACCCCCCTTAAGCTGTTGACTGCCTGGGGACACATAGGCTACGTGTTGTTATACGGTAGCCTAACTTGGGAAGAGGAACACGTATTTAGGATCCAACGCACATACACTCTCGAGGGGAGGTTTGAGTTTGCTCCCTAGACCTCCACCAAGCTTATAATACCACCAAGAGATAAATTTGTAAATTTTTGGGTAGACAAATATACCGGTTCCTCCCAAATTACAGGATCGCTTTCGTTTGCTAGGAAAAACATCGACGCCTAAAATGGCACGAAAAGTCTTAACATTGACAGAAATTCGGCAAAAGGTCTTAAAATCGCCAAACTAATGGGCCGAACGTCATAAAATATATTAAAAAAACAGGGGGTCCAGCAAAAGACCTCTTATGTGAAAATGTCTCCTTAAGGGGGGTGACCTGCTTTTTGTTATTTCTGTCCTTTTCTCTCTTTCTCTGGCTTGTAACCATTCGGACCCATTCAGCCAACTATTTTAAGACGTTTATCCCCATCTAGGTGTCGATTTCTTCCTGGCGAGCGATAGCGAGCCAGCATTATATGAAGAAATCCGGCTTCGCCGGAGAAATTTTTCTATCGAAAAATGTACAAATTTAGCCTGCTGTCAAACAAAAATAAAAAATATGCTGGCTCGCTACCGCTCACCAGTAAAACATTGACACCTGGATGGGGATAAACGTCTTAAAACAGTAGGCTGAATGGGGCCAAATGGATACAAGACAGAGAAAGATAGAAAAGGACAGAACAAAAACAGGTCACCCCCCTTAAGAAAAACCTCCCCCACATGTTGCCCCAATATAGCTTAAGATAGAGAGAGAGAGAGAGAGACGCCGGTATAAAGGGCTGGTTTGACTGAGCCTTATAAGTACCCCCCCATAACTCAGATTGGATGGTGTTTACATGAGGTGGTGTGATGTCATGGTTAAGGGGGCTAACCTGCTTTTTTTCCTCTCCGTTTCTCTCTTTCTCTGGCTTGTATCCATTCAATCCCATTCACCCTACTGTTTCAAGACGTTTATCCCCATCCAGGTGTCGATTTCTTCCTGGCGAGCGATAGCGAGCCAGCTTTGTATGGAGAAATCCGGCTTTGCCGGAGACATTTTTCTATCGAAAAATGTACAAATTTAGCTTGCTGTCAAAAATAATTTAAAAATTATGGTGGCGAGCGGTTAAAATCAACACCTGGATGTGAATAAACGTCTTAAAATAGTAGACTGAATGGGGCCGAATGGATACAACCAAGAGAGAGAGGGAGAGAGAGAAAAAAACAAACGAGGTGGGCCCCCTTGAAGAAGTGTATTATAGTCCAGCCACCACCACGACACACACACACACACACTCTACGTATAGTAGGCTGACTTGGATGATGAGTGTGGTGGTGAGACTGATACTGTCATACACTACACTCTAAATGTGATGATGATGTGGATGATGATGATGGTGGTGAAGATGATGATGATGGTGAAGATAATGATGGTGGTGGTGATGATGATGGTGAAGATGATGATGATGGTGAAGATAATGATGGTGGTGGTGATGATGATGGTGAAGATGATGATGATGGTGATGATGATGATGATGGTGAAGATAATGATGATGGTGGTGGTGATGATGATGGTGAAGATGATGATGATGATGGTGAAGATGGTGATGATGATGATGATGATGATGATGATGGTGAAGATGGCGATGAGGAGTACACAGGAAATCAAGCAACAACAGGTCTAGCGAACCCTCTAGGCTGCCTGTCCTCCAAAACACTGAGGATCAAGTGTCCATACAGTGGTTTAGAGTGAGTAAAGGAAAATTGGAAAAGGAGAACTGCCATGGAACTAATATCCGTGGCAGGATTATATGTTAGTGGGGGACAGTTGGGTTAGTAACATAACAGTGTAACATCTTAGTCATTTGTAAACGATGAGGAGGAGGAGGAGGAGGAGGAGGAGGAGGAGGAGGAGGAAGAAGAGGAGGAGGAGGAGGAGGAGAGACGCTAGATAATTATGATGATGACTTATATGATGAAGATGAAAGACGGAAAGACAGACAGCTTCCCACACAAATTGTTATACACCTACTCACCTACAGTAGGTACACACATAGATACAGATAACTTATTAAGTAGATAGATAGGCATATACAGTAGATGTGTTAATAATTGCAGATAGCAACCATAGCTGCAAGTTAAAACTGAACACAAATTTAACGTCAGTATATATGGACACATTGTCACGTATAGGACCTGTTGTACATGTAACATATTTTTTTAGAAGTAGTAAATAATTATTTATTAGAACAGTGTAGTTTAACAGAATGTAGTATTTTGTATACTTTGAAAGTACTGCACTGCACTAAACAATCTCTCTTTTCCACCTGTGAGTATCTCCCTGGACTAGATAGCAAGTTGTTTGAGATAGTAACCAATCCATGTAACACCTCGTAGTTCACCTGACCTTCGCCTCCTTCCCCCCCCCCCCCTCACCTCTTCACCCTAGTCATCATAATAATCGCCCTCTACCTTATACTCCTTCCTTATTTTTTGTTTACCTTATTGTGCTCTTTACCCTTTTCCTTCTTTACTTTACTTCCGCAATTCACTCCTTTCTCTCCCTTTCATATTTTATAACTTTCCTTACTTTTGTTCCTTGTTTCTCACCTTCCATATAACTGTCTTGATGGTGTAATGGTTGGAGTATTTAAGATCTGTATGTGGTAACCCAGGTTCGAATCCAGGTAGGATCACATGTTTTAATTCGTTTCATTGGGAGGTGTTTGGTATTGGGAATAAAATGAATGCAACAATATATTAATATATATGTATATTGTGTCCGTATCTTTTGCTATATATTTGTTTCACCCTCCATTTAGTCCCCCTCCCCCCCCCCCCCCTCTCTCTTTCTCTCTCTCTCTCTCTCTCTCTCTCTCTCTCTCTCTCTCTCTCTCTCTGTTCTAGTCATTTTAATCACCCTCTACCTTAATCATTTCATATTTTTGTTTACCTTATTTCTCTTCCTTCATATATTCCTTCATTTCTCCTTCCTCGATATCTCCTTTTCTATCTTGCTTATTTAACTTCCTTCTTTTCTGCCCCTTCTTCTTCTTGATTTTATTTCCCTTATTTCAGTATTTATTCTCCATTTTCTCTATTTCTCAGCCTCCCTTGCTGAGTCTGCCCTCTGTTTGTATTTCTCATTGGCTTCCTTCCTTCCTTCCTTCCTCCCTCCCTTCCTACATTCCTTCTTTCCTTCCTTCATTTTATCTTCCTTTTACCTTCCTACCTTCCTTTCTTCCTACCTTCCTTTCTTCCTTCCTTCCTTCCTTCCCTTCCTTCCTTTCTTTTTCCTTCCTTCCTTCCTTCCTTCTCTTCCTTCCTTTCTTTTTCCTTCCTTCCTTCCTTCCTACCTCTCTTGTTCCTTCCTTCCTTCCTTCCTACCTCTCTTTTTCCTTCCTTCTTCCCTTCCTTCCCTTTTCCTTCCTTCCTTATTTTTTGTTCTCCCTCCTCCGTCACTTGTGAGTCAGTTTTCAAGGGTACTAGGACGAGCAAGGCTGTGGTTTGGTGTGTGTGTGTGTGTATGTGTGTGTATGTGTGTGTCTGTGGTTTGTGTGTGTGTGTGTTTTTTTTTTTTTTGTATGTGAGTGTGTTTGTTTGTGTGTGTGTCTGTGTGTGTGTGTGACATTGACAGAGAGAGAGAGAGAGAACAATTCATAGAACAGACTGGCAGAGCAGATGCATTGAGGAATAAATAACTAAGATATGACAATTGCAATAATCTAATATATTAATTTTACTCCCAACACCAAACACCTCTCAATTAAATTAATGAAAGCATGTGATCTTCCCGGGATTCGAACCTGGGTTACCACATACAGATCTTAAACACTCTAACCATTACACCATCAAGACAGTTAAAGGTTAAGAAGGAATAAGATGTAAACAAACTAAACAAACTTATACACGAAGAACTACACTCTATTGTCGTATTATTTTGGTTTTTCGTCCGGATAAAATTGGTGGCTGGTCAATTCAACCAGTAGACCATTTCAACCAGTAGACCTGAAGTGGCGCCAACTCAACCATCACTATTGGGTTAGGGTAGGTTAAGGTTTTTGGAGTTGTCATTGGGGTTGATTATCTGGTGGAAAAGGTATATATGTTTAACTGACATGGAACCGAATGAATGACCTAACCGAGAGAGAGAGAGAGAGAGAGAGAGAGAGAGAGAGAGAGAGAGAGAGAGAGAGAAAGGAGAGAAGAGAGAGAGAGAGAAGGAGAGGAGAGAGAGAGAGAGAGAGAGAGAGAGGATGAGAGAAGTAGAGAGAGAGAGAGGAGAGAGAGCGAGAGAGAGAGAGAGAGAGAGAGAGAGAGAGAGAGAGAGAGAGGGGGGGGGGGGGGGGGGGGAAGTATATTGTATGCTTACTTATAGCCTTGCTCTGGAGGCTCTCACAACCTAACCCCCCATCCCCCCTCCTTCCGTCTGTCCGTCCCCCCCAACCCCAAACCCACACTACTGTCTATTACCACCTCACCCACCACCACCCTCCGCCAGTCCCCCTTACTCTACCACCCAATCACCCCACGTCCCCTCCACCTACTGTGTGTCCCTCCCTCACCTACTGTTGATCACCCCCTCTCCCCTCCACCACCATCCACCTACTGTGTGTCCCCCGTCACCTACTGTTCATGATCACCCTTCTCCCCTCCCCCCTTCACCACCACCCCTTTCACCCCTACCATCCATCCCGTCTGCCCCCCCACACACTACCATATTCGCCAGCCCCACTGTCTGCCCCCTCCTCCTTCACCTTCCATTTACCACCCACCCACCACCCATTGTCTGTCACCCCTGCCCCCCTAACCCCACTGTTTGTTTCGCTTCCTTTTATCTCGCCATATATCTTCCGCTTTCTTCACCTTTCTAGCCAGAAGTGTCGCTAGATCTCCGGGTGGGTTGGTGGCGTTGGTCTTGTTTACTTCATGGGCTCCTATTAAGAACATAAGAACATAAGAAAATGGGAGTCTGCAGAAAGCCGATTGGCCTAAGCAAGGCAGATCCCTGTCCCACACAACCCCAATTCATTACAAAGCCCAATTATAGGCTTCACACTCTAATACCCTGAGGATCATCTTACCAAAACGGTTAGAGATTAACGCAGGATTATGGAGGTCTGCAGAGCGCTGATTGGCCCAACCCGGCTGATCCCCCTTCACACCCAACCCTTCTCGTCCATATGCTTATCCAATTGTATCTTAAAGCTCCCTACAGTTTTAGATCCCACTATAGCACTTGGTAGTCCATTCCACCCGTCTACAACTCTGTTACCAAACCAATACTTGCCTATATCTTTTCTGAAACGAAATTTATCTAATTTGAAACCATTGGTACGAGTTCTTTCGCTATCACTGAGCTTTAGTACATTTGCCATGTCCCCTTTGTTGATCCCACTAACCCACTTGAACACCTCTATCATATCCCCTCTAACTCTGTGTCTCTCTAACGAATGTAAACCTAATTTCTTCAACCTTTCTTCATACGAAAGATTTCTAATATTATGGATCATTTTTGTCATTCTACGCTGTACTCTCTCCAATGAATCTATGTCCATTCTGTAATAAGGACACCAAAATTGGACAGCATAATCCATATGGGGTCTCACTAATGACAAGTAAAGTTTTAAGATAACATCAGCAGTTCTGTTACTCACACTCCTAGAGATGAACCAGAGAATCCTGTTTGCCTTATTACGAACGCTTATACACTGTTTTCTAGGCTTCAAATCATTGCTAACAAACACACCTAGATCTTTCTCGCAGTCTGAATTTTCTAATTCTAAATTAGCTAGTTTATATTTAACATTTGTTTGCATCTTCCCTATCTTTAATACCTTGCATTTGTCAATGTTAAACTTCATCTGCCAATTTACTGACCATTCATGTAAGGTATCTAGATCCCTTTGGAGGCACTCTATATCGCTATCTGAATCAATTGATCTCCCTATTTTAGTATCGTCTGCGAATTTACTTATCCTACTAGTTATACCTAAATCTAGGTCATTTATGTATATAAGAAACAACAGGGGACCTAATACCGATCCCTGGGGGACACCACTTTTGACTGCTCCCCATTCTGACTTGGTACCATTTATGCTGACTCTCTGCTTCCTACCAATTAGCCATGACCTAATCCATCCTAACAACGCCCCACCTATTCCATGTGCCTCAACCTTTCTCATCAATCTCTCATGAGGGACTCTGTCGAAAGCTTTACTGAAATCTAAATATATAATATCATATGACTTGTCATTATCTACTGCTTCATATACCTCTGAAAAAAAACTAAGCAAATTAGTAAGGCAAGACCGTCCCTGAGTGAATCCATGCTGAGAAGAATTGATTAAGTTAAATGTTTCTAAGTGGTTTCTCATTTTCCTAGCAATAATTGACTCTAGTAGTTTTCCTATGATTGAAGTGAGACTAATGGGACGGTAATTGGATGCTATTGATTTATCACCTTTTTGAAGATCGGAACTACATTTGCAAGCTTCCAAGCTTCTGGAACTATACCTGTTTCTAATGACTTGTTAAATATAAATGTTAATGGATAACTTAACTCATCTCTGCATTCTTTTAATACTCTAGCATATACCTCATCAGGACCAGGCGATTTATGAGGTTTCAGTCTGTCAATTTCCTTAACCACATCATTTCTACTTATAGTAACCGTACTTAACCTATTTTCTATACTATCGCTGTATACCTTACGGACTTCTGGAAACTGTGCCAAATTTTCATTAGTGAAAACGGAAAGAAATTGACTATTTAATGTACTGCACATTTCTAAATCACTTTCTGTCAATTTTCCTATCGAAGTTTTAAGGGGACCAATTACATCTCTAACCTTGGATTTATATAGTTGGTAAAAAGCTTTAGGATTATTTTTTGAATCATTGGCAACCTTAATTTCATAATTTCTGTTTTCTTTACTAATATCCTTTTTTACCTGTCGTGATAGATTCTGATAGTAAGCAAGTAGGTGAATTTCGCCTTTTTTAATTTTTCTATATATTCCTCTCTTTTTTCCTAGAAGATCTAATAGTCTATTATTCATCCATTTGGGTTGGTTCTGTGTTGATCTAAATATTCTTTTGGGGATATATTTATTTTGCGCATTGAATACTGACTTGATAAAATTATCGTATGTATCTACCAAGTTTGACGTCTCCTCCTGACTTATGGTGGGTTCACACATTCACGTATATTGCTCCCGTCAGCTCCCGTCCGGCGTATCGCAAAGACGCGAGTAGTTTTTGCCGTTGAACGCCCGTTCTTCCACGTCTATTGCACTTCCCGACAGACGTAGCGTAACGGGGCCAGTGTTACGTCAGACGCAATGGAGGCGTATTGAACTACGTACGTGTTTGCGACGTGCGTAGGCATAGCCCCGTTCGACCTCATGGGCTGCCCGATTTGCGGAAAAACAGGCCACGCCCATGCCACACCCCCACAAGACCGGCGTAGCTGAGGCCGCACGTCTTGGGATTTGTTAGGTCGTACCTGGTCCGCGTCCGGCCAATCGTAGGCACACCCCGTCTGACCAAACACAGACAAAGACAGTCTTTGTCAACCACGTCTGTCGGGGTTGCTATCTGGGAAGTACAAAAGGGCATGAATGGCCACACCTTTCCCATTCCCACTCATTCCTCTGCACCATGGACAACATCACGGAATTCATCCTGGAGGAGTTCAAATATGTGAACTCCTTAATCAAACCGGAGATTAGGCATAACACGCGGCTCATACAATGCATCATTGCCTACATAGATGTCTTAAAATTACTTGCAATAGCAAACTCCATCCATCAAGAGGAAGAAGAGAAGAAGAAGGAAAGGACCAAGAGGAAAGTGTGGGTGTGGCCATATCTACAACGGAGGCCTGAACATGGCCATTATGAGAACCTCATGCAAGAGTTGGCCAGAGAATGTCCACTACTGTACAAGAACTTCACCCGGGTAGACAAACAACTATTTGATGAGATTGTGGAACGTGTCACGCCCATCATTCAGAGGAAACCTACGTTCTGGCGGAAACCCATTCCTCCTGGGCTGCGGGTGGCCATCACCCTACGTTTCCTCGCTACGGGTGATTCGTATAAGAGCCTGCAATACAACTTTCGTGTTGCCCACAACACCATCAGCCAAATTGTTCCAGACACATGCCAGGCCATCATCTCTGTCTACGGAGATCAGGAGCTCAAAACGCCACAAACGCCTGATGAATGGAAGGAGGTTGCCAGCGGCTTTGAGGAACGATGGAACCTGCCGCATTGTGTGGGAGCCATTGATGGCAAACACATACGGATCCGCAACCCCTCCTTCGGTGGCACATATTACTTCAACTACAAGAAGTTTTTTTCCATTGTCCTGTTGGCAATTGTTGACTCAAACTACAAATTCATCTACGTCGACGTTGGGCCGATAGGATCAGAGTCTGATGGTGGTGGCTTTGCACAAACCCCTCTGTGTAAGTTGCTTGAAACACAGACTGCCAAACTGCCCCCCCCCGAGGTCATCTCTACCGATCAAAATGGACCACAATCGGACTACTTCTTAGTAGGGGATGATGCATTCCCTCTGCGCCCTTACATGATGAAGCCCTACCCCCAACGATTCCTCTCGAAACCTGAACGGATCTACAACTACAGACTCAGCAGGGGCCGCCGGGTGGTAGAGAACGCCTTTGGCATTCTTGCTAACCGCTTCCGAGTTTTGCACACTCCAATATCTATGAAACCTGAGCGTGCAGAGGTTGTTGTGTTGGCCTCATGCATTCTGCACAACATCCTACGAGGACGAAACCCACCCCGAGCAGAGGTAGATCAAGAGGACCCAGACACCCACGAACTCATACCTGGCCTCTGGAGGACTGACCCACCTGTAGGAAGAAACATGCCCCCTGGGTCCCGCAACACTGCAACCAGGCTTGCCAAGGAGCAACGGGACTACCTCAAGACATACTTCTCTTCCCCTCAAGGATCTGTGGGTTGGCAGGATGACCGTATTTAGGTGAGTGAGGTTTTCCCCTTTTTATTGGTTATTTTTCTGTATATTTCAGTTTCATCTTAAAATTTAGTTATATATTTTTGCCAGTTTAGTAAGTATTGTACTTTTATAATTTACTTTTGATGTTTTGTAAAGTTTGTAGGCTTTCCCATATATTTTGTATTGTATATTTTCAATTTTCCTTTAAGTACTTTAATAGTTCCCTGCTTACTTTCTCTTTATCTTTAGTGTTATATTTCAATCACGTTGTTAATTGTTTCAATGCTTCATTTGTTTTGTACTGTTTTTTTTTTATATTTTCCATGATTTTTTATATTTATTATTAACCATATTATCAGTAATTTTTTTTTAAATTAGTCTTTTCTTGTTTATTACCTTCAGGATATATTTCATTTGTCATCTTATTAATAAATACTTTAGCTAAAAAATTGGAATTATAAACACACACACGTCATCACTATTTGGATTTTTTATTTTTAATACATCTTTCATTAGAAATATCTCATAAAGTTATGGCATTTTTTTGGTCTCCAGGCTGGGTTGTTTCTTGGGGGTCTCCAGGGTCTGTTCGGGATCAATATTTGGTGCCGGCGTAGCTGGGTTCGAAGGTGCAGGTGAGGATGCAGACAGATAATTTTCAAAGTTGAAGCTTGTGTTCCCAAGCCCAAACTGGGAGCTCAACTGCGAGAGGTCTAAGTGCGTTGGTGTTGAGGTAGTGGGTGGGTGGAATGTGGCAGGGGGTGTTGCCGACTGGGGCGGCCGCATAATTAACGATTGCAGTGCTGCAAGCTGATGTGGAGGTAGCACGTACGTAGGAGCAGGCTTTGGCAACACTGATTGAGGCAGTGTTATTGTAGGATTCCCCTGGTACATGACAGTAGCGGTTGGTTGAGGTTGAGGTGGTTGAGGTTGAGGTTGTGGCGCCGGAATGCCATAATTTCTTATGGCATGCAGCATGAGGTCCGGACCAACAGTGGTGACTCCCTCCTCAAAGGCAGTCTTGAACCTGTGGAGGGCTGCCATGAGCTCACTCTTAAAGGGATTTTTAAACTTTGGCGGCAGCCCCACACAGTCCTTTGCCAAGACATCCATGGAGGCGCGCCAATACTGGAGTTCGGGGTCCTCCACCAAACCAGCCACCCCAGCCAGGTTCTGCCGCACCTGCTCCGCAGTGGCAAGGACCTGGTAAGGGAACAAGGTACAAGAGAACATTAAACACACGAAACATAACATATTTCAATAAATAACCAATTATGAACGTTAACAAATGAAATTATGTGGTATTCGGGGAAGCCTAAAATCTTCAAAGTTATTGTTTCCATTATGGAAAAAGAGAATATTTACACGTTACACAACACACGAAACATAAACTATGTCAATAATGACCCAATTATTAATGTTAAAAAATAAAATTATGTGGTATTCTGGGAAGCCTAAATTCTTCAAAATTATTGTTTCCATTATGGAAAAATATAAGACTAACACGTTACACAACACAAGACACATTATTACACAAAAATATGTGGTAATCTGGGAAGACAATATGTTGAAAGTTATTGTTGCTATTATGAAACTAATATTTCCTCTACTCACTTGCTCCAGGGTTCCGGATCCGTGGGCTGCAGGAACAGCACCAGGAGGCTTCCCCTGCTTCGTCCTCTGCGGAGGCATGGAGATGGCTGGGGTGGTGTTCTCCTGACTGCCGGCTGCTTGGTCTTCCTCATCGGCGTCTGCTGGGGCGGGGTCATCAGGCAGAGGTCCACACACAGGAGAAGTTTCGGCAGCTTGGGCAGCAGACTGTTGAGACATGAATGTATAATTAGTAACATGTTAATTATTTATGAACTGTTAAATCACAATCAACATAACCATTCATCTTTGTAACCTTTAAATGAAATTAATAAAATTCTTTGTGTTATTATGTGTTTCATTAACAAAAATTTAAGGTAATTATAGAATTAAGTTAACAAGATAATTGTACAAAAATCAAGGCACCATAATAAGCAAAATATTTCAGACAAAAATAAATCGTGTCCTGAGGACGCAAAAACTTTTGGCTTGCTATCGCTCGCCAGGAAATTATTGATGTTGTTGACGAATTAATAGTGAAAGTGTTGGGAAACAAGCAAATATAAACGTACCTGAGGCATACCCAGATTCCTGGGCTTCTTCTGTCGCACGATGTGGGGCTTCAGGAAGTGGAACATGGTCAGTATCCACTTCTCCCTCTCAGTCAACCTCTTGGCCCCCTCACCACTCTTGTCCTTGGTCAGCCTGCCAAACTTGGAGCGGAGAGAGGTGAACCAGGTTAATAACTCCGAGGCGGTGATGGGGGGGGTCCAGACTGGCTGCCTTCTCCGCCCAAACATGGTCGATGTGCTCCTTCTCTTTGTGGCGGTTATCACCCTTATCATACAGATAAGGCACATCCTGCTCCAGCCAGTCTCCCAACATACGCTCCTGCGCCTCCGTCAGGATAATGTTGGTGCTCTTCCGGCGGCGTTTTTTTTTGTTGTGTTGCTGTTGGCTGATCCTGTCCCTGTTCCTGGTCAACTTCGTCGAGGTTTTCCTCACTTTCGTCGACGTCCAACACCTCTCCATCATCGTCGGCTATATTCATTAACACTTCACCGTCAGAGGTGTTAATCGGCGAGGTTGCAGAGGTCGAGGGGACAGGCGGTGAGGTTGCAGAGGTCGAGGGGACAGGCGAGGTTGGAGAGGTCAAGGGGACAGGCGAGGTTGCAGGCGTGGGGCCAGGTGGTGAGATTGAAGACGTCTTCATACTTCTCTTGGTAGCATTGGTAGCCATGGTGACAGGGCAGGGCAGGACAGGGCAGCGTGCAGAGGGTGGCAGCAGAGGGTGGCAGGGTGGCAGGCAGGGTGGCGGGCAGGGTGGCATGCAGGGTGGCAGGGTGGCATGCAGGGTGGCAGGGTGGCGGGCAGGGTGGCATGCAGGGTGGCATGCAGGGTGGCAGGGTGGCAGAGTAGCAGGGATGGTGTTGGTCGTCATGGTGTGGTGTGAGGTATGACGACAGTCACTCACGCTGTCCCTATATACCCCCCCCGTACGACATTGCCGCGTCTTCCCGGCAACACGCAGAGCGGCGGCGTTGCCAAACGCACGCATACTTCCACGTTCGACGAGAACTTTCTACGATGGACGAGAGCAGCTCTCGTCTCACGTGGTAGCTGCTACGTCCGACGAGGATGCTCTGGTCAGACGACCGTGGTGGCCTGGTCGGTCGTAAGTTTCCCCGTCTTTTGACATACGTGAGGGCGATCCACGTTCCTGATTCGACTCGAATCAGCAACCGCGCGGCCTTGGCCGCACCCACAACATTCCCGACCCACGTGGGCTACTCGTTTCTACTCGCGCCATGCGAGAGTACCCCCCCGACTGGCCGTAATTTCATTAAAGTTTTGCGTATTATGCCATTACGTTTTACGTAATCGGTTGCCAACTACCAATATACCTTCGTTTACAACAGACGGGAGCTGACGGGAGCAATATACGTGAATGTGTGAACCCACCATTAAGATGACAGGTGCCTGAGAAAGGATACACTCATTTGGACACCTGGATCGACTTAATTTTTTGACCATAGGGTCCGCTAACAGGGCTTCTCTTAACCCACCATAATTGGCTTTTCTGAAGTCAGGTATTAATGTTGTATTCTCTCTGATATTACCTTTCCATTGTATATTAAAATACACAGAATTGTGATCACTATTTCCTAGGTGGTCCCCGATTTCTACACTATTTATCATATGTTCATTGTTACTGAAAACTAAATCGAGAATATTATCACCTCTAGTCGGCGTATCTATGAATTGAGATAAAAAACTATCTTGTACTACCTCAATAAACTCCTTTGAATCAGAGTCGCCTATTTGTTGCTGCCAATCTATATTAGGGAAATTAAAATCCCCCATAATGCACACGTTGCTAAGCCTTGATGCTATTTTAATTTCCTCCCATAATGATGTTCCGTCATTTCTACTCATATTTGGCGGTCTATACATAACTCCAATAACTAAAGTCTCACTACCTTCGTTAACTTCTACCCAAACACTTTCATTTTCATTATTTACTCTAATACCTGATTTAGTACAGCTTTTTAATGAACTCCTGACAAACACTGCTATACCGCCACCCCTCTTACTTGTTCGGTCATATTTAAACAAACTATATCCTGGTATATCAAACTCTGCTAAAAAATGCCTGGTTTCTGTATTAATCCATGTTTCAGTTAGCGCTATTATGTCTATATTTTCTTTGCTAACCAGTGCTCTAAGTTCGTTCATTTTGTTACATAAACTCCTGCAATTTGTATAATAAACACTCAAACTATTACTTGTATTTGCAACTATTTTTCTATTGTTTTTAACTAATTTATTTTTACCTGTTGAACTACTGGACCTAGACGGAAAATCTACGCTATCAGAATGTTCGTTATTACTATCAATTTGATGTGGCTGGGATTCTATTTTACTTACACACCTATGGTTTATTAACCAAACCCCGCAACAAACTTGTCGAGTGAGCTGGCTCACTCGACAAGTTATTATCACTTATATACCTCTCTTGTGTATCTCGAGATTTATGTGCGTGTGTCTTTATTGTTTGTGTGTCTTTCTGTTTGTATGTCTAAAATATATATGTCTGTATGTCTTTTTTGTGTGTCTTTTTTTTGTATGTCTTTTTTGTTTGTGTGTCTTTCTGTTTGTATGTCTGTCTGTGTGTGTGTCTTTCTGTTTGTATGGCTGTCTGTTTGTGTCTATGTTTGTGTGGCTGTCTGTTTGTATATCTGTCTGTTTGTGTGTCTTTCTGTTTGTATGGCTGTCTGTTTGTATGTCTGTCTGTTTGTGTGTCTTTCTGTTTGTGTGGCTGTCTGTTTGTGTGTCTGTCTGTTTGTGTCTTTCTGTTTGTATGGCTGTCTGTTTGTGTGGCTGTCTGTTTATGTGTCTTTCTGTTTGTGTGTCTGTCTGTTTGCGTGTCTGTCTGTTTGTGTGTCTGTCTGTTTGTGTGTCTTTCTGTTTGTGTGTCTGTCTGTTTGTATGTCTGTCTGTTTGTGTGTCTTTCTGTTTGTATGTCTTTCTGTGTGTATGTCTTTCTGTTTGTATGTCTTTCTGTTTGTATTTACCTATTTTACCTATTTGTAGTTTACAGTTGTATGTCTGTCTGTTTGTGTGTCTCTGTTTGTGTGTCTGTCTGTGTGTCTTTCTGTTTGTGTGTCTGTCTGTTTGTATGTTTGTCTTTCTGTGTTTGTCTTTCTGTTTGTGTGTGTAAGTTTGTGTGTCTTGCTGTTTGTATGTCTCTGTTTGTGTCTTTCTGTTTGTATGTCTGTCTGTTTGTGTGTCTTTCTGTTTGTATGTCTGTCTGTTTGTGTGTCTTTCTGTTTGTGTGTCTGTCTGTTTGTGTCTTTCTGTTTGCGTGTCTTTCTGTTTGTGTCTGTCTGTTTGTGTGTCGTTCTGTTTGCGTGTCTTTCTGTTTGTGTGTCTTTCTGTTTGTGTCTTTCTGTTTGTATGTCTGTCTGTTTGTATGTCTGTCTGTTTGTATGTCTGTCTGTTTGTGTGTCTCTGTTTGCAGCATTATTAACCCCTTGTGTACCGGGGACGTCCTGTTATCTTTATTCTGGCTACTTTTAGACGATGTTACCCAGTTTCAAAAGGGCCTCCAGCAATTAACAGCCTTCGAACGATCTCACTTAACCCATTTTGCTACCACACCTCCTTCTTAAGCTGCATAAAAAGGGTTTAGTTGGAGGGTCTGTAGTAAATGTTTGTAGTTCCCATGTTAAGGGGGGGGGGGGGGTTGTAATTTGTTGGTCGATTTTTTTTTTCATGTATTTATTATTAGTCTAGATTCCTCCCTAGACCACCATCAAACTTAAAAAACAAAAAACAAACTTTCATTAGATCCCCTTTCTAGATTAATTTGTACATATTTCGGTAGAAGAATGTCACTATCGTTTGCCAGGAAAAAAAATAGACACCTAAATAGCACGAAAGGTCTTAATATTGACAAAGAAATGGGGGGCGAAAGGTCATAAAATCGCAAAACTAATGGGGAAAACCTCTTAACATCTGAACACTAAAGGGGCTAAGCATGAGGGAGAAAGGTGTCCATAAAAACAGACCCTCTCCCCTTAAAATATTCATCCTTGGAAATTATGGTACGGAGAGGTTTGTGTGTTCCATCCCGTCTTCCGTATTTTTATGTACAGTATATACCGGTATGTCTGTGTCTTATGTACAGTATATACCGGTATGTCTGTGTCTTATGTACAGTATATACCGGTATGTCTGTATTTTTATGTACAGTATATACCGGTATGTCTGTGTCTTTATGTACAGTATATACCGGTATGTCTGTATTTTTATGTACAGTATATACCGGTATGTCTGTGTCTTATGTACAGTATATACCGGTATGTCTGTGTCTTATGTACAGTATATACCGGTATGTCTGTGTCTTTATGTACAGTATATACCGGTATGTCTGTGTCTTATGTACAGTATATACCGGTATGTCTGTATTTTTATGTACAGTATATACCGGTATGTCTGTGTCTTATGTACAGTATATACCGGTATGTCTGTGTCTTATGTACAGTATATACCGGTATGTCTGTGTCTTTATGTACAGTATATACCGGTATGTCTGTGTCTTATGTACAGTATATACCGGTATGTCTGTGTCTTATGTACAGTATATACCGGTATGTCTGTGTCTTATGTACAGTATATACCGGTATGTCTGTGTCTTTATGTACAGTATATACCGGTATGTCTGTATTTTTATGTACAGTATATACCGGTATGTCTGTGTCTTATGTACAGTATATACCGGTATGTCTGTGTCTTATGTACAGTATATACCGGTATGTCTGTGTCTTATCTCTCTATCTTTCTGTGTCTTATCTATGTTTGTCTGTGGCTGTCTATGGGTCCGTCTGTACGGAAAGCGTTGTGTGTTCCATCGTATTCTTATGTACAATATAGTATGTCTGTGTCTTATCTCTATCTGTCTGTGTGTCTTTGTGTTTGTCTGTGTCTTATCTCTCTATATGTCTGTGTGTGTTTGTGTTTGTATGTGTCTTATCTCTATATCTGTCTGTGTCCTATCTCTGTTTGTCTTTGTCTTAGCTCTCTATCTGTCTGTGTCTTATATCTATATGTCTGTGTCTTATCTCTGTATGTGTCTTATCTCTGTTTGTCTGTGTCTTATCTCTGTCTGTCTTATCGCTATCTGTCTGTGTCTTATCTTTGTATGTGTCTTATCTCTCTATATGTCTGTGTGTCTTTGTGTTTGTCTGTGTCTTATCTCTGTTTGTCTGTGTCTTATCTCTCTATATGTCTTTGTGTTTATCTGTGGGTCCGTCTGTCTCTTGCACCTCTGTGAATTGAAGGGCCAATAATTAATGTTTTCAGGCTGTGTTGAGATGTTCGACCTTTGGAAATAATGATGGGAGAGGGGCATGTCTTCCTCCTCTGTCTTCCTTAAGGCTTATTCTAATGTGTGTGTGTGTGTGTGTGTGTGTGTGTGTGGGGGGGGGGGGGGGGGGGGGGGGGGAGGGACTCGCTCTACCCTTCCCATAATTAAAATAACACATCCACTTCCCTATTTCATGTTATGTAGGAATTGGTGGGCACTGGTTTAGGCGACTAGACTGATAGCAGATTATTATTATTATTATTATTATTTATTATTATTATTATTATTATTAGTAGTAGTAGTAGTAGTAGTAGTAGTAGTAGTATTGGTGATATACTTCTTATAGCAGTTCTAAATATTTCCCTCAAATCTCAAGAACAAGAACAATAACAACAACAGCAACAACCTTCAGAATCAGTCAGACCTCATTATAGACCAGTCAAAGTAGGGCTGGACTTAGAACAAATTGCAATAGAAGGTTTTTTGGCTTTAACTTGTTTATTAGGTCCCTCTGATGAACATATAAAAAGTCTCCAACTTTTGGACACCGGGAAAGTGGTTAATTTGCATAAATTCAAGATGGCCACCGTCCAAAGCTTCAATTTACAGATAACTTTTTTCTGGTTGCTCCTAGACCCTATAAATGTATTACAAACAACGTTTTTTGGCTTTAACTTGTTTATTAGGTCCCTCTGATGAACATATAAAAAGTCTCCAACTTTTGGACACCTGGAAAGTGGTTAATTTACAGCCAAAAAACCTTACAGCCAAAAAACCTTCTATTGCAATTTGTTCTAGGTCAAGCCCTACCTTTACTGCACATTATTGTCTATTACATTTTTAGGGGCAGGGCATACGGTGTCAACCTCTCAATGGTAGATGAGGAAAGTGACGCATGCAAGGACTTCCAGGAGGCTGCAGATCTTTTGGATAAGCTGTTGCGTGAAGACGTTTCACCGGATGAAGTCTGCAGTAAAGACGTTTTCAACAGAATTTCTGAAAAACTTAAAGCTGAGAAGAGCTCCTTAGCAGAGCATAAGATGGGAAAGCTATGGATTCAATACATGGACATGATTGACCTGCTGCGTCGCTTCCTGAGGGCACTGAGAATGGGCGATTTCCTACTGTACCTCGGAACACTCCAGGAGATGTTGCCGTACTTTGCAGCGTGTAGTCATAACAATTATGCCAAGTCAGCCCATGTGTACATTCAAGACATGATTGAACTTGAGCAGCTCAACCCAGACATGTTCTGTCAATTGAACTCCGGTGTATTTGTGATCCGCCGAAGTGATCGGCTGTGGGCAGGACTGCCAAAGCGACTTGGTTATAGAGCAGGTTTTGATGCGCTCTTTGAAAACGAATGGTGGATTGACACGTGGTAGGGGCATGGAGGAAACGCAACGCCTGCGCTGGTTACTTGCTATGCCAGCCTGCGCTGAGGTGAGTGAAGTTATGCAAGAACTGACAGGGAAGCATTTCCACACCTCTGAGCAGCACAAAGAAATGACTGAAGCAAGGCGTGAACGAGATAGGAAGGACACAGAGAAGGTTCTCGCATTCTTCAAGGATTATGATCCATTTCAAGAATCAAATGAACTCAGGAATATTGCCAACGGTGTGACAGGACCAGCCTCGGCCAATCCTCATTTACTGTATGAGGTTGGTATGAACATTGTGCAGAAGATGGAAGGTAGCAATGCTTTTGACTTTTCATTTAGGAAGAAAGATCAAGTTGAGTCGTTGGGTGCAAAGGTTACAATCAGTGCTGAAAAAGTACCAATCGACCCACAGCTCCTTTTCCAGAGGCTCCTCATCTTTGCTAATAACAGGGACTTAGGTGTTGAAGAGGTCTTTGCGTATGAGTTGTCTAGCTACCCTACTGCTCTGTTCGATAAGTGGGGGAGGCTCAGGGAAGCCAATAAACCACAGCTAGGAGATGAGATAGCTGCTGTTGTTCCCAAGTCGTCATTGGAATCATTTGAGGAAGAAAGGACTGTGACCCATGTTCTGGATGGTGGTTCCTTATTGCAAAGGATTCCATGGAAGAAGGGTGACACATTTGAGGACATTGCAAGCATGTACATGAAGCATGTTTCCAAAAACTTTCTCAAAACTTTCTTTCCGTCGTTGTATTCGACGGTTATAAATCAGGACCTACTACCAAGGACATGACACACAATCGACGATCAAAAGGAGTCTTTGGTCAAAAGGTGATGTTCACTCCAACCATGCCCCTTCGGTCAAAAAAGGAAAACTTCTTGTCAAACTCGGACAATAAGCAAAACTTCATTGACTTATTGTGTGTAACATTCAAGGCAAATGGAATTGACTGTGTCAATGCGCCAGCAGATGCAGATGTCATGATTGCGAAGAAGGGAATTGAGCATGCAAGGGAAACCGTGACATATGTGATAGGTGAGGACACAGACTTGTTGGTGCTGTTGTGTCATTATGCGGAACGAGGGATGAATGATTTGTACTTCAAGTCGAGCAAGGAAGGTGGGAAATGTTGGCATATTAACTCAGTAGCAGAAGCTCTCGGTGAAAGCATCTGTCGTGTCCTGCCAGTTGCCCATGCACTCTGTGGATGTGACACAACCTCACGACTGTATGGTATTGGTAAAGGGGCTGCCTTGAGGAAAGTGAGGGAAGACAACGGTTTCTTGAAATGTATAGAAGCATTCTGTTGCCAAAGTGGAAGTAAAGACGCGATATCATCAGCTGGTGAAAAGGCCTTGGTTTATTTGTACGGGGGAAAAAGGAAATGACACCCTTGACGGACTTGCGAAAGACAAAGTTTTGCAACAAGGTGGCAAAAAAGTTCAACTACCGTTGAAGTTCACAGCCTTCCCCCAACAACCGATGCAGCCAAATACCACTCGTTCCGAGTTTATTGTCAGGTCCAGGAATGGATGGGGAACTGTGTGGACCCCGAGAAATGGGGCTGGTGTCTGCGGAAGGGACAGCTTGAACCGAAGACGATGGATTCGCCAGTGGCTCCTGATTCACTACTGAAATTGGTCAGATGTCAGTGTAAGGGCAACTGTGACACTCAACGCTGTAGTTGCAAACGGAATGAGCTTGAATGTTCCAGTGCATGTGGTCAATGTAAAGGACTCTGTCAAAATAGCAACTTTGATGCAAGCACCGATGATCCAAGTGAATACGAACTCCTATCATGAATTACATAATTGGCTCTGAATGACGTCATACTACGTCATGTTTTTTTTTTTTTTTTTTATAAAAAAGAGGGACAACAGGTCAAAAAACCCATACAAGCACAAAGTGCCTGTGTCACCCCTTGTGAAAGAGACAGTTCAGCCTGTCTGTAAGGTTTTTCGGCTGTAAATTAACCACTTTCCAGGTGTCCAAAAGTTGGAGACTTTTTATATGTTCATCAGAGGGACCTAATAAACAAGTTAAAGCCAAAAAACGTTGTTTGTAATACATTTATAGGGTCTAGGAGCAACCAGAAAAAAGTTATCTGTAAATTGAAGCTTTGGACGGCGGCCATCTTGAATTTATGCAAATTAACCACTTTCCCAGTGTCCAAAAGTTGGAGACTTTTTATATGTTCATCAGAGGGACCTAATAAACAAGTTAAAGCCAAAAAACCTTCTATTGCAATTTGTTCTAGGTCCAGTTAAATTATTGCTAGATTTACTGGACTATTAACAGACCAAGGTTAAGGCTATACCCTGTTCATTATAGGTAGGCCAGACCCCAACCTAAACTGTTTTTGCCTATCTCAAACAATACATTTAAGTTTATCCCCTAGGCTAACAAAAACACCTGGTCAGCCTTCCTTCACACTAAACACTGCCCACCCAGGCCCTCAATATGCTCGACCCAAGTTCCGATTTCTTATATGTTACAGTTTCGCTATCGTTCACCTAGACAACATATATTCGACATCTGAACGGGATGAAACTTCGTATTATCACCAAACTAATGGGGTGTATCATATTAAAATCTCCAAACTATTGGAGCGAAAAAGAGTCTGTGCAAAAAGCCCATCCTCAGACCAAATAGGGTGAAGGGGGGGGTCACCGTTTTTTTTTTTATCTATCTCCTTTTCTCTCTTTCCCTGGCTTGTATCCATTCGGCCCCATTCAGCCAACTGTTTTAAGACGTTTATCCCCATCCAGGTGTCGATTTCTTCCTGGCGAGCGATAGCGAACCAGCATTGTATGGAGAAATCCGGCTTCGCCGGAGAAATTTGTCTATCGAAAAATATACAAATTTAGCTTGCTGTCAAAACAAAAATATATAAATGCTGGCTCGCTACCGCTCGCCATGAAAATATTGACACCTTCATGGGGGTAAACGTCTTAAATCAGTAGGCTAAATAGGGCCGAATATATACAAGCCAAAGAGAGAGGGAAAGAAAGAGAAAACCAGCTTGTGCATCGTTTTCCCGGTAGACATTAGGATCTGAGGTGGGCAGTTCTTAGTACGGTGCTTGAACGTTTGGCTGTATTAATTGGATCGGTTGTCATGCATTGGAATTTATTTCTTGGAAGGCGGTAGGAAAAAATGTTGTTGGTGACGTTGTGGAAAATTAATTAGATCTGTTGTAAAGTATATGAATATATTTCTTGGAAGGCGATAGGAAAATAATATGTGGCGTTTGAACGGTTTGGGATATGTATTGAATTTGTTTTTGTATTTTGAAGTTATTTCTTGGAATGCAGTAGGAAACAAATGTGGTGTGTAAATGTTTTGAAAGGTGTATTAAATATCTTGTTATGCAAGTGGGGTTGTTTCTGGGTAGCAACAATTATAATGTGGTGTGTGAACGTTTTGGGAACATGTATTGGTTATAATAGGTTCTGGAGATGGGATGATTTCTTGGAAGGAGGTAGGCAAATATGTAGTGTCTGAACGTTTTGGGAGATATATTAAGGGAGGTCACCGGCTTTTTTGTTATCTTTCTCTCCTTTTTTCGGACGTGTATCCATTCGGCCTCATTCAGCCAACTGTTTTAAGACGTTTATCCCCATCCAGGTGTCGATTTCTTCCTGGCGAGCGATAGCGAGCCAGCATTGTATGGAGAAATCCGGCTTCGCCGGATTTTTTTTTCTATCGAAAAATGTACAAATTTAGCTTGCTGTCAAAACAAATATATATATATGCTGGCTCGCTACCGCTCGCCAGGAAAATATTGACACCTGGATGGGGGTAAACGTCTTAACACAGTAGGCTGAATGGAAGCGAAAGAGAGAGGGAGAGAAAGAGAAAAAAAGGCGAGGTGGGCTCCCTTAATTGGATATATATTGTTAATGCAGATGGGGTGATTTCTTGGAAGGCAGTAGCAAAATATGTGGTGTGTAAACGTTTGGGAAGATGTATTAATTGAATATGTTGCTATAGATATGGGGTGGTTTCTTGGAAGGAGGTAGGAAAATATGTAGTGTCTGAACGTTTTGGGAGATGTATTAATTGAATATATATTATTAATGCAGATGGCCTGATTTTTTGGAAGGCAGTAGCAAAATATGTGGTGTGTTAACGTTTTGATAATTTTGGGCATCTTGTTATGGAGATGAGGTGGTTTCTTGGAAGGAGGTAGGAAACAAACGTGTGGTGTGAAACGTTTTGGTTGGGGGACTAGAGTCTCTGACGTTTTCCAGGTTCCTTCATTAGGTATTTGTGTCTTGATATAGGTAGTTGGTAGATTTGGGAGTAGTAGGTAGATTCTGGTGCTCTCTCTCTCTCTCTCTCTCTCTCTCTCTCTCTCTCTCTCTCTCTCTCTCTCTCTCTCTCTCTCTCTCTCTCTCTCTCTCTCTCCAAATAAATTGGCAGATGGGTAGATGCATACATTTATATAGATTGATAGACAAATACTATAATAGATAAATGAGAGAGAGAGAGAGAGTGAAAGAGAGTGAGAGAGAGAGAGAGAGAGAGAGATAAATATGATGAGGGAGGAGAGGTAAGGTAAGGGTAGCAACCTTGACCCCAACCTCCATACTCTATGTGTGTGTGTGTGTGTGTACATATGGTTATATAAAACACACATACACACAACATACAGTATACACAAGACACATACATACACACCTATCATACCTATCGGTACTATATACTGATACGATACACATAAACACACTAACCATGCACACATACATCTTGAAAACACATACACATACACAATCAAATATACTCACATACACATTCTGTACATATCAACATACACACAAACGTCAACATCACAATTTACTATTTTGTATTCATGATTACTTTGCGTTTCATTTGCTGTTTCAATATCTCGTTGTGTTTATCCGAGAATTAGTATAAATTTGTGTTGCTATTTCTGGGGAATATAAATATTGGATCTGTGGTACCGGTTTAGAGAGTGAGTGAGTGAGTAAGTGAGGAGGAGGAGGTGGTGGTGGTGGTAGGAAGAGAATATATATATATATATAAGTATATACTGAGAGAGAGAGAGAGAGAGAGAGAGAGAGAGAGAGAGAGAGAGAGAGAGAGAACGAATAGGGGACTTTACCCTCATAGCACTAAAATTGTGTATTGATATATTTCTTTACTTAAATATTCTCCATCCAAGTCTTCACCCATGGCTACATAAATACCACAAATACCACCTGATTATGGAAAAAGATCCTAGATAATTATAAGGAATACAAAAGAATAATGTCTGTTGAGTATTTTGGAAGATAACATAATGGGAAGGATGGTTGGTTCAGGTAGCTGTATAACCTTGATGAGGGGGGGGGGGGGTTGAAGGGGTAAGAGAGTGATAGTGAGAGAGAGAGAAATTAAAGAGTTGAAAATACACGATTGCTATTCCTCCCGCCCCACCCCCCCCCCCCCCCCCCCCTCTCTCTCCTACTAATACCTAATATCCTAATCTCTTCTAAAGATGTACTGTATATTTTACCCTCTCTGGGCTTAATTCTAAGAAGGCGTACGGTCCTGAGGGTGTTCCTCCTGTTGTACTAAAAATATTTGCTTCCGTGCTGACTCCAAGCCTAGGCAAACTCTTTCTCTCTGTCTCTCCTCTAACGTCTTCCCTTCTTGCTGGAAGTTTGCTCTCATTCAACCTGTCCCAAAGAAGGGTGACCGCTGCAACCCTCCAACTATCGTCCAATTGCTCTCATCTCTTGTATCTCTAAAGTTGTTTAAACAATTCTTGCTTCCAAATTTCTTAAGCATTTTTCTTCTCATAATCTACTCTCAGATCGCCAGTATGGCTTCTTTAAGGGTCGCTCTACTGGTGATCTTCTTTCATATCTTACTAACTCATGGTCATCCTCCTTTCGGGACTTCGGTGAGACCTTTTCTATTGCACTAGAGTCTAGACATATCGAATGCCTTCGATAGAATCTGGCACAAGTCTTTAATTTCTAAAGTACCCTCCTTCGGTTTTTATCCCTCCATCTGTGCCTTTGTCTCTAATTTCCTTTCTGGCCGATCCATAGCTGCGGTTGTAGACGGCCATCGCTCATTTCCTCATCCTATCAACTCCGGTGTTCCTCAGGGATTTGTCCTATCTCCCATTCTCTTTCTAATTTTCATAAATGATCTTCTCAACTGTACCTCCAGACCCATCCATTCATATGCAGATGACTACCTTACACTACTCAATTAGTTTTCCAGAACGCTCCAGGCAGCAATCCCTCAAAAACAAATGTAATGAAGCCATAGAACACTTGTCAGCTGTTCTAACTACTATTTCCAATTGGAGCAGAGAAAACCTTATTGCCTTTAATGCTTTCAAAACCCAATTACTCCTTTTTACTACCTGTCCGGAACTCCCAGAGGACTTTCCCTTATACTTCAACAATACAAAAATTAATCCTTCATCTTCTCTCAATATTCTTGGTGTCTCTTTTTCTTCTGCTCTCAGTCTTGCTAAGGCAGCCTCCCAGAAGCTGGGTATGTTCAACCGCCTCAAGGGGTTCTTTACTCCTGCACAGCTTCTTGCTCTGTACAAGAGCATGGTTCGTCCTTGTATTGAGTATTGTTCACATGTGTGGGGAGGATCCTCTCACACCGCAATCCTAGACAAAGTAGAAAGGAAAGCCTTTTGTATCAACTCCCGTCCACTAACCAACTCTCTGCAATCTCACTCTCTCTCCGCCGCAATGTTGCATATCTCTTTCTATTCTATCGCTACTATAATAATCAGCGTTCCTCAGAGCTCTCCCAGTGTATACCACCTCCTCTGCGTAGGGCACGTGGTACCCGTCTTGCAACACAATCCCACCACTACTCTGTACAACTCTCCAACCCAAGAGTGAAACGATACTCTCAGTCTTTATTTAACAGGTAAGCTCTGGAACTCTCTCCCAGAATCAGTCTTTCCCTCTTCCTATGACTTAAATTGCTTCAAACTCCGTGTGTCCAATCATTTTAGCTCGAACGTCTCTTGATTTTGGCCCTGTCACTCTTTCAACTCTGGGGGAGGCACTCGCTACAGGCAGTTCTGCCTTATGCCTCCCTCACTCAGATAGAAAACAAAATTGTGGATAGAACCAAAACTATTATAGAAACCAGTGGGTAAGACAGATATAAGTAAACAATTTGACAGAGAGAGAGAGAGAGAGAGAGAGAGAGAGAGAGAGAGAGAGAGAGAGAGAGAAAGAGAGAGATAGAGAGAGAGAGAGAGAGAGAGAGAGAGAGAGAGAGAGAGAGGGAGTGAGAAACAACGGGAGGTATTATTGGAGGAATTATAAGTCCATAGTAAATCATTGGATACACACACACACGCACACGTAGGCACAACACGCACATGACGGCTTCCTACATACACACATACACTACACACAAACACACCACACACACACACACACACACACATACATACGCACACACACACACACACACTACATAAAGATACACACTACACAACACACGTCACACACACTACATACAGACACACATGCACTACACAACACACATAACATACATACACACACACACACAAACATACACTACACAAACATACACTACACAAACATACACTATACCCACACTACTTACACATACACACACACACACACACACACACACACACTACACAATACACACACAACCAGACCCACACACACACCCTCTACCCATCAATAATAAAACAAACCCCTCTTGATAAACCAAGCTCCCACAACCACCCGTACAAACAAACCCCCCCCCCCCAAATGGACCCACATAATACTTTAATCATTATATAGGGAAAAATATGTGAAGAGGGTTTGAGGGGGCCCGTTATCCTGGCGACCTTGAGAGAGAGAGAGAGAGAGAGAGAGAGAGGGAGAGAGAGAGAGACAGAAGATATATTGTATGAACATTATATTAGGTTTTCACAAAAGAGAGGGGAACACTAGGGTAAATAATTGCATTGTGTGTGTGTGTGTGTGTGTGTGTGTGAAAGAGATGAATACGAACGATAATATTACAATAATAGTTGTTTTAATAACTTGGAATAAGAGAGTTTAGGGATAAAAAGGATACGAATATTGTTATGTGTGTGCGTGTGTGTGTACGTGCGTGTGTGTGTGTGTGTGTGCGCATGTCTGTGTACGTGCGTGTGTGTGTATGTATTTGTGTGTGTGTGTGTGTGCGCGCGTGTGTGTGTGTGTGAGTGTGTGTGTGTGTGTATTTGCTATGTATTTATTGTACCAAATAAAGCATTACAAAGGCACACAACAGGCCCTGATACTAGGTGTCTTCATTACATATTTGATATGAAATAATGTTTATCATATAACTAAAAAGGGCATTTTCAAGTAAAATTTACATTATTCAATTATGTTTAAATACAAAAAAAAATCCTATCTATTTGGTATGTATATATTAAAATGAGAGAGAGAGAGAGAGAGAGAGAGAGAGAGAGAGAGAGAGAGAGAGAGAGAGAGAGAGAGAGAGAGAGAGATGAAGGATTGAATGTGTGTGGATCCCCCGACTTAAAAAATGGCTAGGGTCACGAATATCCCCCTCCCCTCCCTCTCTCTCTCTCTCTCTCTCTCTCTCTCTCTCTCTCTCTCTCTCTCTCTCTCTCTCTCTGACACACACACATACATATACACGCACACTCACTCATTCTCATGCTAATTATCTCTCTCTCTCTCTCTCTCTCTCTCTCTCTCTCTCTCTCTCTCTCTCTCTCTTCTCTCTCTCTCTCTCGCTCTCTCGCTCTCTCTCTCTCTCTCTCTCTCTCTCTCTCTCTCTCTCTCTCTCTCTCTCTCTCTCTCTCTCTCTCTCTCAAGTCCAGATGTCTCAAGGGAAGATATTATTGGGATGTAATTAGTGTGGTATATAAGTTCAGTACATTACCACGAAGGCCACCAACACTCCATAAAAAACACCGTTGCTGTTTCCAATACTTTAGCATTGCATTCCACGGCGATTACGAGGCTCAATAGGTGGCGTAAGAGTGTGAGAAGTCCGAGGTGACAAGTCCAAGAATCCGAACCTACCCGAACTAAAGTAACTAACAGGGCAAGGCGTAGTTAGTTTAGGAAGTTAGACTACGTTGAGCCGGTTGCAAAAGATTTTCAGATTTCATTGCACACACACACACACACACACACACACACACACACACACACACACACACACACACACACACACACACACACACACAGTGACTCATGTATACTTACTTAGTGGCTCATACATACACACTAACAAACGCACATAAACTGTATAATCACGTGCACGCGCACATACCTACACACACATACAAAACTCTAACACATATTGATACGGCCACACACTATAACCACGCAATATATGATCACACACTCACACACACACACACACACATACACACACACACACACACACACACACACACACCCCACACACAAGAACGCTCACAATAAGACAGACACACAATGATACACACATGCACAATGAAACTCTCACAAAGACACACTCGGACAGACACACTCACACACATACATTCACCCACACCCACTCTTACATAAGCCTACGCATTGTATCTCTCTCTCTCTCTCTCTCATGCATACACACATTTTGCCACACGCAATAATACACACATAGAATAACTCGGGCACACACACTCGCATGAACACACACACACACACACACACACACACACACACACACACACACACACACACACACACACACACACACACACACACACACACACACACACACACACACACACACACACACACACAGAGAGAGAGAGAGAGTCACACGAACACAAACACACCGACCCACTCACTCCGTCGCCCCAGCACTGATAAAAATAGATGGGGCCGCGAGACTTAATGTAAACAATTAACAGCTGATCAAATTAGGAGGAGGCAAGCATTGTTATTTGCATGGCCCTTCATTTTTAAGAACATAAGAACATAAGAAAATGGGAGTCTGCAGAAAGCCGATTGGCCTAAGCAAGGCAGATCCCTGTCCCACACAACCCCAATTCATTACAAAGCCCAATTATAGGCTTCACACTCTAATACCCTGAGGATCATCTTACCAAAACGGTTAGAGATTAACGCAGGATTATGGAGGTCTGCAGAGCGCTGATTGGCCCAACCCGGCTGATCCCCCTTCACACCCAACCCTTCTCGTCCATATGCTTATCCAATTTTATCTTAAAGCTCCCTACAGTTTTAGATCCCACTATAGCACTTGGTAGTCCATTCCACCCGTCTACAACTCTGTTACCAAACCAATACTTGCCTATATCTTTTCTGAAACGAAATTTATCTAATTTGAAACCATTGGTACGAGTTCTTTCGCTATCACTGAGCTTTAGTACATTTGCCATGTCCCCTTTGTTAATCCCACTAACCCACTTGAACACCTCTATCATATCCCCTCTAACTCTGCGTCTCTCTAACGAATGTAAACCTAATTTCTTCAACCTTTCTTCATACGAAAGAAGAAAGGTTGAAGAAATTAGGTTTACATTCGTTAGAGAGACGCAGAGTTAGAGGGGATATGATAGAGGTGTTTTTGTTGTTGTTGTTGTTGTTCATGTATTGATTATGTTTGTTTTTGTAAATTAGGAGGAGGCAAGCAGTTTTATTTGCATACCCCTTAATTGTTTTGTTGTTGTTGTTGTTGTTTTTATTTTCTTAGTGCATCAGCTAACTTTGTTTTTGTTTGCGTGTATTTACTGTTTATTGTTGCTGTTGTTGCTTGGTTGTTATTGGTGTACATCTTCATCGTGTTGTTGTTGTTGTTTTCTTAGTTCATCAGGTGACTTTGTTTTTGTGTGTGTTATTGTTATTGGTGTTGTTGTTTAGTAGAATAGTAATGTAAGGCATAATAGCCTTTAACTCGTGGTAATCAATGTTGTAGTTCTGTTATAATATGAGGTTAAGGGGATACCACTCGCTTTTTATGCACCCCCTTCTCCCTCATGTTTACCATATTAGTTTTGAGGTTTTAAGACGTTACTTCCATTAGTTTGGCGATTTTAAGACCTTTCGCCCCATTTCTTTGCCAATATTAAGACCTTTCGTGCCATTTAGGTGTCTAGTTTTTCCTGGCGAGCAATAGCAAGCCTCTAATTTAAGAGAAAGCGGCCTTTGGCCTGGAAATTTTTCTATCGAAAAGTGTACAAATTTATCTTGAAGGGGGGTCTAGGAAGTTTTTTTGTTTAAGCTTGACGAAGGCCTTGCGAGGATACTAAAAAATAAGTTAATAAATATATGTATACATCCAAAAGCAAGCACTAGCCACCTTAACTATAACCATGATAGGTATGTAAGGTCTGGGTGGACATAATCTGCAGGTAAGGGTGATTGGCTACTCAAACGCTTAGGGCTGACCTTGATAGTCCCCAATACCCCTTTTTGTAACCCGTGTTTATGTAATGTTGGGTAATGTCCTGTGATGCTCTGGGTGTGGTGTCCCGAGTTCGAATCCCGGGAGGACCATATGTTTTCATTAGTTTATTCAAGTACATTGGGGTTTGTAATTGATGGCTAATGTTAAGAACGGGGTGTTACTTATGCTAGGGTGTACATTTACGTTGTTCATCTTGTGTATTCAGATTTCTGAATTGGTTTAACCCTTTCTCTAAGAGTACTGTAATGTTTATATGTTTTTCATTGTACCGTTAGGTGAGTTTGTTTAGCTTAACCCATACAGTACCAGTTACGTTAGGTGAGTTTGTTTAGCTTAACCCATACAGTACCAGTTACGTCCTTTTCGTTATATTCTGGCCACTATTTAACGATTTTATTCATGTTTTAAAATGGCCTCCAGCACTTAACAAGCTTCATACTATCTCACTTTCTACCACTACAGATCCTTCCTAAACTGCACAAAATCGTCTACAAATACCTAGAATATTATATATATATATATATATATATATATATATATATATACATATATATACTGTATATACTGTACTGTATATATACTGTATATATATACAGTATATATATATATATATATATATATAATAAATAAATAAATAGACTGTAAATTAACCCTACCACCCTTAAATAGTTAATACAAAATTGTCCCCCCCCCCCCCCAATGGTCCCAATACTTCAAGGTAAACAAGCATCTCCACCAGCCTGATTATAATAGGGATCATGGTTTTTGTTTACCCCCCCCCCACCTCCTTTGTCTGGTTTATAGGCAGTACGGCCACACTCCTAAACGGCCACATACAATAATGGCTAGCCTCTTAATCTTAATCAACCTAGCCAACCCTGATCCAACCTTACCAATCTAACTTGTCCTCTTCCAAATATATGTATGTATGTATATACTCAGGCACATACCCCATTGCTGGTGGTGGCCGACACGAGACAGAGCCCGAACAGAAACAACATTTAAAGTTCCTATTCTCAAGGTCTAGGACCACTTTCGCGTTCCCTCGCCCGTGTCTCTGTCTCATCGAGTAGGAGAATTATACAAGGGGAGGAAGATTCCTAGCCCCCTGCCCCCAGAGGGAAAAGTAGGACAGTAAAAAAGACGGCTAAGGTTGGGTAGAGGATGCCAAACCTCACTCTGGATAGGACCAGCCCTCACCCAAATATATCTAACAGGCCTATTCCAATCCAATCTAACCTAACCAAGATTACTGTAACGTAAATGTATCGAATCAAACCCAACCAAATGTAATCTATGCAAACCAATCTTATCCTAATCTAAATATGGCTAACCAAACCTAATCTACCCTAACCAAACTTAAGGGGAGGCAGTTGGTTTTTCGAGCCCTCCTCCTCCCTCATGTTTAGCCCTATTAGTTATGAGATTTCAAGACATTCGGTCCATTAGTTTGGCGATTTTCAGACCTTTTGCCCTATTTCTTTGCCAATATTAAGACTTCGTGCCATTTAGGTGTCGGGTTTTTTCCTGGCGAGCGATAGCGTTCCTGTATTTGAAGAGGAATCGGCCTTCGGCCGGGATATTTTTCTACCGAAAAATTTACAAATTTATATCGAAGGGGGGTCTTGTGGGTGTTTTTTTTGTATAGTTTGATAGAGGTTTAGAGAGCAATCTAAACTCCTTCCTTAAACCATTGATCCGAACCAATAAATTATGCTGCACAATACCGTCTGAGCTCCCCTAACCAAGTTTATACCAACCTAACCAATTCTGATCTTGTTGTTGACGATATGTTTATTTTAATACTAGCAAACACTAAACCTGATCCAACCTAATCAAATATAACCTACTCTAACCAACCTTCCTACAAATTAACCTAACCCAATCTAACATAACACAAGCAAACTTCAGCAAATTTAACCAAGCCAAGCTGTCAAGAACCGTGGCCGATTTGGTGTGTGTCAGTTTGGGTTGCGGCTGCTTAGGTGTGTGGCCGTTTTTGGGTTGCGGCTGCTTAGGTGTGTGGCCGTTTTTGGGTTGTGGCCGTTTTTGGGTTGCGGCTGTTTAGGTGTATGTTAGTTGGGGTTGCGGCTGCTTAAGTGTGTGGCCGTTTTGGGGTTGTGGCCGTTTTTGGGTTGCGGCTGTTTAGGTGTGTGTCAGTTGGGTTTCGGCTGCTTAAGTGTGTGGCCGTTTTTGGGTTGCGGCTGCTTAGGTGTGTGGCCGTTTTTTGCCGTTCCTTTCGTCCTTGTGTAGCCCGCCAGGATGTGCGGCAGGGGGGGTGGCTCAATAGTGTGGAAGAAGATTAGTGCAACGATCTCCAACAATATGCTCAAGGGCAGGTTTTTAGTTTGTTCCCTAGACCTCCATCAATCGTAAAAAAAAAAAAAAAAAAAACTAGACCCCCATTTCGAGATACATTTTTATATTGTTCGGTATAAAAATATTCCGGCCGAAGGCCGGTTCCTTCTAAAAATAGTCTCGCTATCGCTTGCCAGGAAAAATCGACACCTAAATGGCCTGAAACTTCTGAAAGGTCTTGATATTGACAAAGAAATGGGGCGAAAGGTCTCAAAATCGCCAAACTAAATGAACGAACGTCTTAGAATCTCAAAACTAATATGCTAAGCATGAGGGAGAAGGGGATCCATAACAACGACTATCTCCCCCTTAAACTAATATGCTAAGCATGAGGGAGAAGGGGATCCATAACAAGCGACTACCTCCCCCTTAAACTAATATGCTAAGCATGAGGGAGAAGGGGATCCATAACAAGCGACTATCTCCCCCTTAAACTAATATGCTAAGCATGAGGGAGAAGGGGATCCATAACAAGCGACTATCTCCCCCTTAAACTAATATGCTAAGCATGAGGGAGAAGGGGATCCATAACAACGACTATCTCCCCCTTAAACTAATATGCTAAGCATGAGGGAGAAGGGGATCCATAACAAGCGACTACCTCCCCCTTAAACTAATATGCTAAGCATGAGGGAGAAGGGGATCCATAACAAGCGACTATCTCCCCCTTAAACTAATATGCTAAGCATGAGGGAGAAGGGGATCCATAACAAGCGACTATCTCCCCCTTAAACTAATATGCTAAGCATGAGGGAGAAGGGGATCCATAACAAGCGACTACCTCCCCCTTAAACAAATATGCTAAGCATGAGGGAGAAGGGGATCCATAACAACGACTACCTCCCCCTTAAACTAATATGCTAAGCATGAGGGAGAAGGGGATCCATAACAACGACTACCTCCCCCTTAAACTAATATGCTAAGCATGAGGGAGAAGGGGATCCATAACAACGACTACCTCCCCCTTAAACAAATATGCTAAGCATGAACATAAGAACATAAGAACATAAGAAAATGGGAGTCTGCAGAAAGCCGATTGGCCTAAGCAAGGCAGATCCCTGTCCCACACAACCCCAATTACAAAGCCCAATTATAGGCTCAACACTCTAATACCCTGAGGATCATCTTACCAAAACGGTTAGAGATTAACGCAGGATTACGGGGGTCTGCAGAGCGCTGATTGGCCCAACCCTGCTGATCCCCCTTCACACCCAACCCTTCTCGTCCATATGCTTATCCAATTTTATCTTAAAGCTCCCTATCGTTTTTAATCCCACTATAGCACTTGGTAGTCCATTCCACCCATCTACAACTCTGTTACCAAACAATATTTGCCTATATCTTTTCTGAAACGAAATTTATCTAATTTGAAACCATTGGTACGAGTTCTTTCGCTATCACTGAGCTTTAGTACATTTGTCATGTCCCCTTTGTTAATCCCACTAACCCACTTGAACACCTCTATCATATCCCCTCTAACTCTGCGTCTCTCTAACGAATGTAAGCCTAATTTCTTCAACCTTTCTTTATACGGAAGATTTCTAATATTATGGATCATTTTTGTCATTCTACGTTGTACTCTCTCCAATGAATCTATGTCCATTCTGTAATAAGGACACCAAAATTGAACAGCATAATCCATATGGGGTCTCACTAATGACAAGTAAAGTTTTAAGATAACATCAGCAGTTCTGTTACTCACACTCCTTGAGATGAACCCGAGAATCCTGTTTGCCTTGTTTCGAACGCTTATACACTGTTGTCTAGGCTTCAAATCATTGCTAACAAACACACCTAGATCTTTCTCACAATTCGAGTTTTCTAATTCCACATTAGCTAGTTTATATTTAACATTTGTATGCATCTTCCCTATCTTTAATACCTTGCATTTGTCAATGTTAAACTTCATCTGCCAATTTACTGACCATTCGTGTAAGGTATCTAGATCCCTTTGGAGGCACTCTATATCTCTATCTGAATCAATTGTTCTCCCCATCTTGGTATCGTCTGCAAATTTACTTATCCTACTAGTTATACCTAAATCAAGGTCATTTATGTATATAACAAACAACAGAGGACCTAATACAGATCCCTGGGGGACACCACTTTGACTGCTCCCCATTCTGACTTCGTACCATTTATGCTGACTCTCTGCTTCCTACCAATTAGCCATGACCTAATCCATCCCAACAACGCCCCACCTATTCCATGCGCCTCAACCTTTCTCATCAATCTCTCGTGGGGGACTCTGTCGAAAGCTTTACTGAAATCTAAATATATTATATCATATGACTTGTCATTATCTACTGCTTCATATACCTCTGAGAAAAAACTAAGCAAATTAGTAAGGCAAGAACGTCCCTGAGTGAATCCATGCTGAGAAGAATTTATTAAATTAAATGTATCTAAGTGGTTTCTAATTTTACTAGCAATAATTGACTCTAGTAGCTTTCCTATGATTGATGTAAGACTAATGGGACGGTAATTGGATGCTATTGATTTGTCACCTTTTTGAAGATCGGAACTACGTTTGCAAGCTTCCAAGCTTCTGGAACTATACCTGTCTCCAATGACTTGTTAAATAAAAATGTTAATGGGTAACTTAACTCATCCCTACATTCTTTTAATACTCTAGCATATACCTCATCAGGACCAGGCGATTTATGAGGTTTCAGTCTGTCAATTTCCTTAAGCACATCATTTCTACTTATAGTAACCGTACTTAACCTATTTTCTATACTATCGCTATATACCTTACGGACTTCTGGAAACTGTGCCAAATTTTCATTAGGGAGGGAGGGGATCCATAACAACGACTACCTCCCCCTTAAACTAATATGCTAAGCATGAGGGAGAAGGGGATCCATAACAAGCGACTATCTCCCCCTTAAACTAATATGCTAAGCATGAGGGAGAAGGGGGTCCATAACAAGCGACTACCTCCCCCTTAAACCTGAGACGGAAGACGATTTACGAAGATACGGGAAGCTTAAATATTTATCTTGAAGGGGGGTTGGGTGGCCATTGTTTAGTTAGAAGGAAGCCTGGGAAGGTGTTTTTGATAGCGTAGTGGACAAGCTAAAATACATTGATCGAAAATGGCAAAGGCAAGCCAAATCCTCAATACAAATTTAAACAAAATATCATGATAACCCCCCCAAGTTTGTTAGCAATGATTTGAAGCCTAGAAAACAGTGTATAAGCGTTCGTAATAAGGCAAACAGGATTCTCGGGTTCATCTCTAGGAGTGTGAGTAACAGAACTGCTGACGTTATCTTAAAACTTTACTTGTCATTAGTGAGACCCCACATGGATTATGCTGTCCAATTTTGGTGTCCTTATTACAGAATGGACATAGATTCATTGGAGAGAGTACAGCGTAGAATGACAAAAATGATCCATAATATTAGAAATCTTTCGTATGAAGAAAGGTTGAAGAAATTAGGTTTACATTCGTTAGAGAGACGCAGAGTTAGAGGGGATATGATAGAGGTGTTCAAGTGGGTTAGTGGGATTAACAAAGGGGACATGGCAAATGTACTAAAGCTCAGTGACAGCGAAAGAACTCGTACCAATGGTTTCAAATTAGATAAATTTCGTTTCAGAAAAGATATAGGCAAGTATTGGTTTGGTAACAGAGTTGTAGATGGGTGGAATGGACTACCAAGTGCTATAGTGGGATCTAAAACTGTAGGGAGCTTTAAGATAAAATTAGATAAGCATATGGACGAGAAGGGTTGGGTGTGAAGGGGGATCAGCCGGGTTGGGCCAATCAGCGCTCTGCAGACCTCCATAATCCTGCGTTAATCTCTAACCGTTTTGGTAAGATGATCCTCAGGGTATTAGAGTGTGAAGCCTATAATTGGGCTTTGTAATTGAATTGGGGTTGTGTGGGACAGGGATCTGCCTTGCTTAGGCCAATCGGCTTTCTGCAGACTCCCATTTTCTTATGTTCTTATGTTCTTAAGACCTGGGACCAGATAGTGTATAAGGGATGAGGTGTGTGTGTGTGTTTTTTTTTTTTTTTTTCTCCTTACAATGGTGGCTCGCTATCGCTCGCCAGGATGAAATCGACACCTGGATGGGGATAAACGTCTTAAAACAATTGGCTGAATAGGGCCGAATGGATACAAGCCAGAGAAAAGGAGATGAAGATAAAAAAAAGCAGGTGAATTAAAATGACCACCCATTCCAATAACTTTATTCGATATTTTCTTTTTGGCATCATTTCCAAACTATTTTTTTTTCTGATATATATTGGCAACTAAACTGAAGGTGAACTAATTTAGGTGACATAATTCTTAGGTTGTACAAGTTTAATTTAGGTGACATAATTCTTAGGTTGTACAAGTTTAATTTAGGTGACATAATTCTTAGGTTGTACAAGTTTAATTTAGGTGACATAATTCTTAGGTTGTACAAGTTTAATTTAGGTGACATAATTCTTAGGTTGTACAAGTTTAATTTAGGTGACATAATTCTTAAGTTGTACAAGTTTAATTTAGGTGACATAATTCTTAGGTTGTACAAGTTTAATTTAGGTGACATAATTCTTAGGTTGTACAAGTTTAATTTAGGTGACATAATTCTTAAGTTGTACAAGTTTAATTTAGGTGACATAATTCTTAGGTTGTACAAGTTTAATTTAGGTGACATAATTCTTAGGTTGTACAAGTTTAATTTAGGTGACATAATTCTTAGGTTGTACAAGTTTAATTTAGGTGACATAATTCTTAGGTTGTACAAGTTTAATTTAGGTGACATAATTCTTAGGTTGTACAAGTTTAATTTAGGTGACATAATTCTTAGGTTGTACAAGTTTAATTTAGGTGACATAATTCTTAGGTTGTACAAGTTTAATTTAGGTGACATAATTCTTAGGTTGTACAAGTTTAATTTAGGTGACATAATTCTTAGGTTGTACAAGTTTAATTAAGTTGCCGAAATAAGGGGAAAAATAAGAATGGATATTTGAACACTGCGAGTTTCAGGCTATAAGGAAGTTGAAAGTATTGACATCGATATTTAGTAGAATTAGCAATAACAAATGCGGTCGTAGTGAAATTATATACACATAAAACCAAATTAATCATACGTTCTAACCATCAGAATTATTACTACAATATTATTATTTTATTATTATATTTCTGTTTGATATCTATGTTTTACTGCTCCAACTTCCTTATAGCTTGAAACTCGCAGGTAGTCAATCGGCCTTTAGCAAGACACCGAAACAAATGTGGGGTTATCTAGACAATGAGAGAATTTAGGGGAATGGTTTAAGGGGAGATGGTTCACTTTTTGGGCGATTTTTACATGTATTCATTATTTTTCTAGTTTCCTCCCTAGACCTCCATCAAATATACAAAAAAAAACATCCATTAGATCCCCCTTCTAGATTAATGTGTTAATTTTGTCTCGGCCGAAGGCCGGTTCTTCCAACATTACAGACTCGCTATAGTTCGCCAGGGAAAAAAGTCGACACCTAAATAGCACGAAAGGTGTAAATATTGACGAAGAAATGGGGCGCAAGGTCTTCAAATCGACTAACTAATGGGGCAAACATCTTAACATCTGAACACTAATGGGGCTAAAGATGAGGGAGAAATTGGTCCAGAAAACCGGCCCCATCCCCCTTAATAAGATAACAGAAGCCAAATAAATGGAGAAAATGGAAAGGGGAAGAGGACAAATGGCAAGGGGTAGAGGACAAATGGCAAGGGGAAGAGGACAAATGGCAAGGGGAAGAGGACAAATGGCAAGGGGAAGAGGACAAATGGCAAGGGGAAGAGGACAAATGGCAAGGGAAAGAGGAAAAATTTCAAGGGGAAGAGGACAAATGGCAAGGGGTAGAGGACAAATGGCAAGGGGAAGAGGACAAATGGCAAGAGGAAGAGGACAAATGGCAAGGGGTAGAGGACAAATGGCAAGGGGTAGAGGACAAATGGCAAGGGGAAGAGGACAAATGGCAAGGGGAAGAGGTCAAATGGCAAGGGGTAGAGGACAAATGGCAAGGGGAAGAGGACAAATGGCAAGGGGAAGAGGACAAATGGCAAGGGGAAGAGGACAAATGGCAAGGGGAAGAGGACAAATGGCAAGGGGAAGAGGACAAATGGCAAGGGGAAGAGGTCAAATGGCAAGGGGAAGAGGACGAATGGCAAGGGGAAGAGGACAAATGGCAAGGGGAAGAGGACAAATGGCAAGGGGAAGAGGACAAATGGCAAGGGGAAGAGGACAAATGGCAAGGGGAAGAGGACAAATGGCAAGGGGAAGAGGACAAATGGCAAGGGAAAGAGGACAAATGGCAAGGGGAAGAGGACAAATGGCAAGGGGAAGAGGACAAATGGCAAGGGGAAGAGGACAAATGGCAAGGGGAAGAGGACAAATGGCAAGGGAAAGAGGACAAATGGCAAGGGGTAGAGGACAAATGGCAAGGGGAAGAGGACAAATGGCAAGGGGAAGAGGACAAATGGCAAGGGGAAGAGGTCAAATGGCAAGGGGAAGAGGACAAATGGCAAGGGGTAGAGGACAAATGGCAAGGGGTAGAGGACAAATGGCAAGGGGAAGAGGACAAATGGCAAGGGGAAGAGGACAAATGGCAAGGGGTAGAGGACAAATGGCAAGGGGTAGAGGACAAATGGCAAGGGGAAGAGGACAAATGGCAAGGGGTAGAGGACAAATGGCAAGGGGTAGAGGACAAATGGCAAGGGGTAAAGGACAAATGGCAAGGGGTAGAGGACAAATGGCAAGGGGTAGAGGACAAATGGCAAGGGGAAGAGGACAAATGGCAAGGGGTAGAGGACAAATGGCAAGGGGTAGAGGACAAATGGCAAGGGGTAGAGGACAAATGGCAAGGGGAAGAGGACAAATGGCAAGGGGTAGAGGACAAATGGCAAGGGGTAGAGGACAAATGGCAAGGGGTAGAGGACAAATGGCAAGGGGTAGAGAACAAATGGCAAGGGGTAGAGGACAAATGGCAAGGGGAAGAGGACAAATGGCAAGGGGTAGAGGACAAATGGCAAGGGGTAGAGGACAAATGGCAAGGGGTAGAGGACAAATGGCAAGGGGTAGAGGACAAATGGCAAGGGATAGAGGACAAATGGCAAGGGGTAGAGGACAAATGACAAGGGGTAGAGGACAAATGGCAAGGGGTAGAGGACAAATGGCAAGGGAAAGAGGACAAATGGCAAGGGGAAGAGGACAAATGGCAAGGGGTAGAGGACAAATGGCAAGGGGAAGAGGACAAATGGCAAGGGGTAGAGGACAAATGGCAAGGGGAATAGGACAAATGGCAAGGGGTAGAGGACAAATGGCAAGGGGAAGAGGACAAATGGCAAGGGGTAGAGGACAAATGGGTAAATAGTTTGATAAGTTAACATAAGACAAAGAAGTGAGGAAAATGTTAAGGGGAGACTGGCCGTTTGTTTGGTCTATTAATTCATTTATTCATATATTTTTTTAGTTTCCTCCCTAGACCTCCATCAAGCTTAGAAAAACACTCCCTAAACCCCCCTTCAAGATAAATTTGTAAATTTTTCGGTAGAAAAATGTCCCAATTGCAGGCTCGCTATCGCTTGCCAGGAAAAAATCGACACCTAAATAGCACGAAAGGTCTTAAAATTTACAACGAAATGGGGCGAAAGGTGTTAACATCGCCAAACTAATGGGCCGAACGTCTTATAATGTCAAAACTAGTGGGGCTAAACATTAGGGAGAAGGGGGTCCAGAAAAACGGTCTTCCTGCCCGTAAGTAAGAGCATCATACTAGGAAGAACATTGCTATAAAAACAAGTGTAGTAAGAATACAAAGGAAAATTTGATGAAGAAGTGAATGGTGAGTGGCCTGGACAAGAGGAAATGGATGTAAACTAATTCATTATATCGCAGGAAGCAAATCATTGACCACTTGCGAGTTTCGTTCTATAAGGAAGTTGGAGCTGCATCAATATTTAGCAGAATTACCAGCTAAAATACGGCCTTAATACATCAATAAATGCACAAAACCAAATTTATCATACATACTTTCTATCCATCAGAAACCCACATTATTATTCCATTTTCTCTTCAATATCGATGTTCACGGCTCCAACTTCCTTATAGCCTGAAACTCGCAAGTGGTCCATTGGGGGAAAGGTTGAGCAGGATAACAGGAAGAGCATTGATATACAAAGGTGTGAAAAAATCATAAGGGGAAAATGAATGAAGAAGTGAATGTTGAGTTGTCTGGACTAATTAAGGGGAGATGGGTCGGTTTTCTCGACCACTTTCTCCCCCGTGTTTAGCCCCATTTGTTTTAAGATGTTAAGATGTTTGCCCCATTAGTTAGTCGATTTTAAGACCTTTCGCCCCATTTCGTCGTCAATATTTAGACCTTTTGTGCTATTTAGGTGTCGATTTTTTTCCCTGGCGAACGATAGTGAGCCTGTAATGTTGGAAGAACCGGCCGGGACATTTTTCTACCGATTTTGTGTTTTTACAAATTAATCTAGAAGGGGGATCTAATGGATGTTTATTTACATTTGATGGAGGTCTAGGGAGGAATCTATGAATTATAAGAATACATTAATTAATAGACCAAAAAAACGACCCATCTATCTCGACTTAAAGGAAAAGTATGAACATTATTTAGATAGGATCACATACGACAAAGCAGTGTTATAAAGGTCTGTGTAAGATCATCATAATAGCAAGATAATTGATATAAAAAGGTGCGGTATATTCATAAAGTGTAAATAAGACCATAAGTGACTCTTGAGGGGTCTGCACAAAATATATAAATAGGTCAATGATTAAATGATATACAGTAAGTAACACCCCGTTCTTTAACATTAATAGCAAATACAAAACCCCCCAATATACTTGAACAAAACTAATGAAAGCATAATTATGGCCCTCCCGGGATTCGAGCTCGAGACACCACACCCAGAACATAAGCACCTAAACCATTACATAGATACACTGGCCACACAGACCTTACGATCCCAGCGAGGTGGGCAGGACTTAATTCTAGTAGAGAGAGAGAGAGAGAGAGAGAGAGAGAGAGAGAGAGAGAGAGAGAGAGATAGATAAGATAGATTACACCACCAACACAGAGGACAAAATAATAAGTGGGATAAAGGTCAAGTAAGATCATCGTAAACGGAAAAGAAGTGCAATTAGTGAGTAGTTGGAATATAGAAGAAAAAAATATATATAAAAATAAATAAATGGTTTGGTAATATTATACATGACAACGAAGCGAAGGGGTTGAATGCTGATTGGTCTGGGGGAAAAAAGTAGGAGGTTAGTTTATTTATCCCTTTCAGTACCTCTGCCGTCCGTTTAAGGGCGAATGGGGCCGGTTTTCTGGACCCCCTTCTCCCTAATGTTTAGCCCCACTAGTTTTCAGATGTTAAGATGTTTGCCCCATTAGTTAGTCGATTTTAAGACCTTTCGCCCCATTTCTTCGTCAATATTTAGACCTTTCGTGCTATTTAGGTGTCGAGTTTTTCCCTGGCGAACGATAGTGAGCCTGTAATGTTGGAAGAACCGGCCTTCGGCCGGGAAATTTTTCTACCGAAAAATGTACAAATTAATCTAGAAGGGGTATCTAATGGATGTTTTTTTTTTTAATTTGTTGGAGGTCTAGGGAGGAAACTAGAAAAATAATGAATATATGCAAAAATCGCCCAACAAGTGAACCATCTCCTCTTACATTTATTATGGCTACTATTAGACGATATTATTGGGTTCTAAAAGGGCCTCCAGCAATTAACAGGCTTCAAACTATCTCACCTGAACCTCTCTACTACCTCAGATCCTTCTGAAGGGGAGATGGGTCGGGTTTTTTTTTTTTTTTTTCTATACATTCATGTATTCCTTTATTTCTTAGTTTCCTCGCTAGACCTTCATCAAGCTTAAAAAAACACTCCCTAGACCTCCCTTCAAGATAAATGTGTACATTTTTCGATAGAAAAATGTCCCGGCCGAAGGCCGATTCCTCTTAAAATGTCAGGCTCGCTATCGCTCGCCTGGAAAAATCGATTCGGATGTGTGGCCTGTTGCGCTTCCGCTCCCTCGCACTTGATCTAGAAGCTTTTAGAGGCTTTAACCCTCGGTACCCGGAAGGGCTTTCAGGAGCCCATAACAAACTAGGGCCTGGGACCCGGATGGGCTTCTGAAAGACGTAAGCTTGAAAGCCTATTAAGCGTGGTTTGAAAGCCGCGCGTCGGACCACATGTAAACAAAGCCGGTCGGAGCGACGCACACCTTCAAGAACAAGAAGGAGAAGTCGCACTTTTGTTGTTATTGTTTTGGAGAACAAGAATCAGTGTTTATCATTGTTCGATATTGCTCAATCCGCGGCTAAATGCTCTCCACGGAAATCGTCATCACAACTGAACCAGTTGACCTAGAGAGCTTTACTCAATGCCAGTCTACAGATACGAAACAGGGCTACATTTTGAGATGTGTGTGAATTCTCTAGCAGTTAAACTAACAAAGATAGAGCTAGCCTATTACAAAACAAATCGGCCAGATCCCCCGCGTTTCGGGGCTATCCTTTAGAAGGCGAGACCGGTCCAGAGGGGTTAAAAGCCTGTAAATTGCTGTAAATTGCCATGGCGTTTGGGAACGTCTCCCGCAGGCAAAGGGTTAAGACCTTTCGTCCCATTCAGGTGTCGATGCTTTCCTGGCGAGCAAAAGCGAGCCTGAAATTTAGGAGGAAGCGGCCTCCCGAAAAATGTACACGTTTATCTTGAAAGGGGCCCCCGTCTTGGGGGTATTTTTCTAATGTTGATGGAGGTCTAGGGAGGAAATTAAAAAAAAAAAAAAAATAAAAAATAAGAAAGATAAGCAAATAAGCAAATAAATACGCTCACACATCCCTTAAAGGGTTTATTATTATCCAAATAGAGGCCTGGTACGGAAGAAGGTTTAGGAAGAGACGATACCAAAATAAATGTTCCGAGTGTGAGTGGAAAAAGAGGTTTGGTGAGACGGAGAAGAGATTAGAACAACTAGGAAGAAGAGTAATACAACGATGATACTGGATTTGAACGAGTATTTGTTAAGGGGAAGATTGAGAATGGGTAAAGGAGAGAGAGAGAGAGATTTTTTATGTATACTATTTGTGAACATTCAATAGTGGAAGATTGAGAATAGGAAAAGGTTGAGAGAGAGATATATATATATATATATATATATATATATATATATATAGAGAGAGAGAGAGAGAGAGATAATTATATATCTAATATGCATCAAAGTACAATAGTGGAAGAATGAGAATAGGAAGAGAGAGAGAGAGAATATTTTATATACTGTATATGTTTACTATGCATCAAAGTACAATAGTGGAAGGTTGTGAATAGCAAATGGACGAGAGAGAGAGAGAGAGATCTGGCAGTCATATTCCTAGCTGACAATACCGACAAACAGACAGTCATGCAGACAGACGGACATACACTATATTTTTGACAGACAGGTAATCATGCAGACATACACACACGAACAAACAATCAGACAGACAGACAGACACACAGATGGACAGACTATATTTTCAGAAAGGCAGACATTCAGAAAGACAGGCACAGACAGACAGACATAGACAGACAGACAGACAGACAATATATGAGATAGACAGTTATAGAGCAATATAAGATAGTGAGGTATAGAGCCACACACACATAGCGTAATGTAAGATAGAGTAAGGTATAGAGCCACACACATAGAGTAATATATGATAGAGTGAGGTATAGAGCCACACACACATAGAGTAATATAAGATAGAGTGAGGTATAGAGCCACACACAAAGAGTAATATAAGATAGAGTGAGGTATAGAGCCACACACAAAGAGTAATATAAGATAGAGTGAGGTATAGAGCCACACACATAGAGTAATATAAGATAGAGTAAGGTATAGAGCCACACACACATAGAGTAATATATGATAGAGTGAGGTATAGAGCCACACACACATAGAGTAATATATGATAGAGTGAGGTATAGAGCCACACACATAGAGTAATATAAGATAGAGTGAGGTATAGAGCCACACACAAAGAGTAATATAAGATAGAGTGAGGTATAGAGCCACACACATAGAGTAATATTAGATAGAGTGAGGTATAGAGCCACACACATAGAGTAATATATGATAGAGTGAGGTATAGAGCCACACACACATAGAGTAATATAAGATAGAGTGAGGTATAGAGCCACACACAAAGAGTAATATAAGATAGAGTGAGGTATAGAGCCACACACACATAGAGTAATATATGATAGAGTAAGGTATAGAGCCACACACATAGAGTAATATAAGATAAGAGTGAGGTATAGAGCCACACACATAGAGTAATATAAGATAAGAGTGAGGTATAGAGCCACATACATAGAGTAATATAAGATAGAGTGAGGTATAGAGCCACACACATAGAGTAATATATGATAGAGTAAGGTATAGAGCCACACACAGAGTAATATAAGATAGAGTGAGGTATAGAGCCACACACATAGAGTAATATAAGATAGAGTGAGGTATAGAGCCACACACATAGAGTAATATATGATAGAGTGAGGTATAGAGCCACACACAGAGTAATATATGATAGAGTGAGGTATAGAGCCACACACATAGAGTAATATATGATAGAGTGAGGTATAGAGCCACACACATAGAGTAATATCAGATAAAGTAAGGTATAGAGCCACACACACATAGAGTAATATATGATAGAGTGAGGTATAGAGCCACACACACATAGAGTAATATATGATAGAGTGAGGTATAGAGCCACACACACATAGAGTAATATAAGATAGAGTGAGGTATAGAGCCACACACAAAGAGTAATATAAGATATAGTGAGGTATAGAGCCACACACATAGAGTAATATAAGATAGAGTGAGGTATAGAGCCACACACAGAGTAATATATGATAGAGTGAGGTATAGAGCCACACACAGGGTAATATATGATAGAGTGAGGTATAGAGCCACACACATAGAGTAATATAAGATAGAGTGAGGTATAGAGCCACACACATAGAGTAATATAAGATAGAGTGAGGTATAGAGCCACACACATAGAGTAATATATGATAGAGTGAGGTATAGAGCCACACACATAGAGTAATATAAGATAGAGTGAGGTATAGAGCCACACACATAGAGTAATATATGATAGAGTGAGGTATAGAGCCACACACATCGAGTAATATAAGATAGAGTGAGGTATAGAGCCACACACATAGAGTAATATAAGATAGAGTGAGGTATAGAGCCACACACATAGAGTAATATAAGATAGAGTGAGGTATAGAGCCACACACATAGAGTAATATATGATAGAGTGAGGTATAGAGCCACACACATAGAGTAATATATGATAGAGTGAGGTATAGAGCCACACACATAGAGTAATATAAGATAGAGTGAGGTATAGAGCCACACACATAGAGTACTATAAGATAGAGTGAGGTATAGAGCCACACACACATAGAGTTATATAAGATAGAGTAAGGCATAGAGCCACACACATAGAGTAATATAAGATAGAGTGAGGTATAGAGCCACACACAGAGTAATATAAGATAGAGTAAGGTATAGAGCCACACACATAGAGTAATATAAGAGAGTAAGGTATAGAGCCACACACATAGAGTAATATAAGATAGAGTAAGGTATAGAGCCACACACATAGAGTAATATAAGATAGAGTGAGGTATAGAGCCACACACAGAGTAATATAAGATAGAGTGAGGTATAGAGCCACACACATAGAGTAATATAATATAGAGTGAGGTATAGAGCCACACACATAGAGTAATATATGATAGAGTGAGGTATAGAGCCACACACATAGAGTAATATAAGATAGAGTGAGGTGTAGAGCCACACACGCATAGAGTAATATAAAATAGAGTAAGGTATAGAGCCACACACACATAGAGTAATATAAGATAGAGTAAGGTATAGAGCCACACACATAGAGTAATATAAGATAGAGTAAGGTATAGAGCCACACACATAGAGTAATATATGATAGAGTGAGGTATAGAGCCACACACATAGAGTAATATATGATAGAGTGAGGTATAGAGCCACACACATAGAGTAATATAAGATAGAGTAAGGTATAGAGCCACACACACATAGAGTAATATATGATAGAGTAAGGTATAGAGCCACACACATAGAGTAATATATGATATAGTGAGGTATAGAGCCACACACACATAGAGTGATATAAGATAGAGTAAGGTATAGAGCCACACACACATAGAGTAATATATGATAGAGTAAGGTATAGAGCCACACACATAGAGTAATATATGATATAGTGAGGTATAGAGCCACACACACATAGAGTAATATATGATAGAGTAAGGTATAGAGCCACACACATAGAGTAATATCAGATAAAGTGAGGTATAGAGCCACACACACATAGAGTGATATAAGATAGAGTAAGGTATAGAGCCACACACACATAGAGTAATATATGATAGAGTAAGGTATAGAGCCACACACATAGGGTAATATATGATATAGTGAGGTATAGAGCCACACACACATAGAGTGATATAAGATAGAGTAAGGTATAGAGCCACACACACATAGAGTAATATATGATAGAGTAAGGTATAGAGCCACACACATAGAGTAATATAAGATAGAGTAAGGTATAGAGCCACACGCATAGAGTAATATAAGATAGAGTGAGGTATAGAGCCACACACATAGAGTAATATAAGATAGAGTGAGGTATAGAGCCACACACATAGAGCCAGACAGACGGTGGGGTGAAAGTAGAGGACGTGCAGTGAATTAAAGGCTCCCGTGCTGGACAGACAGACAGACCTTGCAGCATAGACGGTAACTAGGCAGACAGACAGACAGACAGACCTTGCAGCATAGACGGTAACTAGGCAAACAGACAGACAGACAGACCTGCAGCATAGACGGTAACTAGGCAGACAGACAGACAGCCAGACCTTGCAGCATAGACGGTAACTAGGCAGACAGACAGACAGACAGACCTGCAGCATAGACGGTAACTAGACAGACAGACAGACAGACAGACCTTGCAGCATAGACTGTAACTAGGTAGACAGACAGACCTTGCAGCATAGACGGTAACTAGGCAGACAGACAGACCTTGCAGCATAGACGGTAACTAGGCAGACAGACAGACAGACAGACCTTGCAGCATAGACGGTAACTAGGCAGACAGACAGACAGACAGACCTGCAGCATAGACAGTAACTAGGCAGACAGACAGACCTTGCAGCATAGATGGTAACTAGGCAGACAGACAGACAGGCCTGCAGCATAGACGGTAACTAGGCAGACAGACAGACAGACAGACCTGCAGCATAGACGGTAACTAGGCAGACAGACAGACAGACAAACCTGCAGCATAGACGGTAACTAGGCAGACAGACAGACAGACCTTGCAGCATAGACGGTAACTAGGCAGACAGACAGACAGACCTTGCAGCATAGACGGTAACTAGGCAGACAGACAGACAGACAGACCTGCAGCATAGACGGTAACTAGGCAGACAGACAGACCTTGCAGCATAGACGGTAACTAGGCAGACAGACAGACCTTGCAGCATAGACGGTAACTAGGCAGACAGACAGACAGACAGACCTTGCAGCATAGACGGTAACTAGGCAGACAGACAGACAGACCTGCAGCATAGACGGTAACTAGGCAGACAGACAGACAGACCTGCAGCATAGACGGTAACTAGGCAGACAGACAGACAGACCTTGCAGCATAGACGGTAACTAGGCAGACAGACAGACAGACCTTGCAGCATAGACGGTAACTAGGCAGACAGACAGACAGACAGACCTGCAGCATAGACGGTAACTAGGCAGACAGACAGACAGACAGACCTGCAGCATAGACGGTAACTAGGCAGACAGACAGACCTTGCAGCATAGACGGTAACTAGGCAGGCAGACAGACAGACCTGCAGCATAGACGGTAACTAGACAGCCAGACAGACAGACAGACCTTGCAATATAGACGGTAACTAGGCAGACAGACAGACAGACCTTGCAGCATAGACGGTAACTAGGCAGACAGACAGACAGACAGACCTTGCAGCATAGACGGTAACTAGGCAGACAGACAGACAGACAGACCTGCAGCATAGACGGTAACTAGGCAGACAGACAGACAGACCTGCAGCATAGACGATAACTAGGCAGACAGACAGACAGACAGACAGACCTTGCAGCATAGACGGTAACTAGGCAGACAGACAGACAGACAGACCTGCAGCATAGACGATAACTAGGCAGACAGACAGACAGACCTGCAGCATAGCCGGTAACTAGGCAGACAGACAGACCTGCAGCATAGACGGTAACTAGGCAGACAGACAGACAGCCAGACCTTGCAGCATAGACGGTAACTAGGCAGACAGACAGACAGACAGACCTGCAGCATAGACGGTAACTAGGCAGACAGACAGACAGACAGACCTGCAGTATAGACGGTAACTAGGCAGACAGACAGACAGACAGACAGACCTGCAGCATAGACGGTAACTAGGCAGACAGACAGACAGACAGACCTGCAGCATAGACGGTAACTAGGCAGACAGACAGACAGACCTGCAGCATAGACGGTAACTAGGCAGACAGACAGACAGACAGACCTGCAGCATAGACGGTAACTAGGCAGACAGACAGACAGACAGACCTTGCAGCATAGATGGTAACTAGGCAGACAGACAGACAGACAGAGAGACTTTGCAGCATAGACGGTAACTAGGCAGACAGACAGACAGACAGACCTTGCAGCATAGATGGTAACTAGGCAGACAGACAGACAGACAGACAGACCTTGCAGCATAGACGGTAACTAGGCAGACAGACATACCTTGCAGCATAGACGGTAACTAGACAGACAGACAGACAGACCTTGCAGCATAGACGGTAACTAGACAGACAAACAGACAGACCCTGAAACACACTTATCTAGACGGCTACTAGACAGACATCTAGATTGTTACAGATTGACGTAAATTGCAGTCTATTACGTTGACTATATACGAGTACCCTGCAGCGCTGTATTGATGGCGGGGAGGTGTGCAGGTTATTGCAAAGCTTAACTTTCCTTGCTGTACTTTATATAGACGGTGATCCAGACAGACAGACAGACATATAGATAGATAGATAGATAGATAGATAGATAGATAGTAAGGAAGACATACAAACAGAGATAGATAGATAGATAGATATGAAGGAAGACATACAATCAGACAAAATTAAAGAAAATAAACAAACACACTGCTCATCCACATGATACCAAGAAAAGCATAAGAAGACAGACAAACTGACAAAATTAAAGAGAAGAAAGAAAACACACTAATCATGTACATGAATACAAAGACAAACATAGGAATACACAATTGAAGACAAGAAACAAAACACACTAATCATGCACACAAAACAAAAAGCAAACATACAAAATATCAGGTATATAGATATGTAGACGGATAAGCAGACAGAGATACTTAGAGATTGACAGATATAAACAGACAGAGATACTTAGAGATTGACAGATATAGACAGACAGAGATACTTAGAGATTGACAGATATAGACAGAGATACTTAGAGATTGACAGATATAAACGGCCCAAAATGACGGAAGCACCATTACACATCTTGTTAGGTAACTGCGAAACAGGAAATGGACTGGAGTCGAACCTGATTGCCTATAAAGAGGATATTTCTGGACGTACAAGTTGCTTAGTGACGGAAGTAGTCGTAAATGTTAACTACCTTATCACGGTCATACATTCATTCAAACTCACACACACACTGAATACACACACACACACACACACACACAGCGAGAGAGAGATTACACACGGTCATGGAAGCACTGAGAGAGAGAGAGAGAGAGAGAGAGGCAGAGTCAGATAAAAATACATATATCTCATAAATATAACCCAATTACACACTTGTTTGGTAACTGAGGAAGCGGAAATAGACTGGCTATAATATGAGTATTGCTGGTCACACAAGTCACCTATTGCCACCATGTTGATAGTGAATGATAGCTACGTCATCATTATGCAAGTACTCTTTCTCTCTCTCTCACACACACATACATGCACACATAACCTGTACTCGTATACAATTAAGTAATCACACACTTATGCTCTGGGATCACACATTCACGTATATGCTCGCGTATGCTCCCGTACGAAGGTTTATTGGTAGTTGGCAACCGAATACGTAAAACGTAAGGGCTTAGTACGCAAAACGTAAATTAAATTGTGTCTAGTCGTGGGGGTTGGTACGCATGGCGGGCGTAGCCACGCTGGTCTTGGAGGTGGTTGGTGCGGCCAAGGTCGCCCGGTATGTTTTGGATTTCGAATCAGATACGGGGCTCGCGCTCACGTATGTCAAAAGTCGGGAAAGCATACGTTTTACCTGGCTAGCTGCTACGTCTTACGGGTGCAGCCCCGTAAAACGTAGCAGCTAGACAGGTAAAACGTAAGTTTCTCCCGCCAATCGTACCATGTTCACGTAAAACGGGAAAGTGAAAGTAAGTCCGGGCGCATCTGGCAGAACCGCCGCACTGCGGGTTGGCCGGAAGACGCGGCACCGTTGTACGGTGGGGTCACGGGGGGACAACGGGACCAGCGGGGGACCAGCGGGGGACACTCCAGTCACACCTCTTACCACACCGGAGCAGCAACCAACAAGCCAACCCTGCCACCCTCTGCACCCTGCTGAAAACAAATCGTAGCAGCGAAACGACTGTACCTATGGCTTTCATATTTTTACCACATGTACCTTACCCTTTAGGCTACCCACCACAAAAATCCCAAATCCCTCCTCCCACCCACTCGTTGACTGTCGGTCCCGTCAGAAGGAAAAAAAAGGAAAATCTGTGTCGGCGAAACGACTGCACCAATCGGGTCCATATTTGTGTGACAAGTCCCTTAGTCCATGAGCCAGGCCAGATATCGGTACCACCTGGGGTGACTAAACACGAATGGTACTAAAATGTTTATAGAGTGACTGTAAGTACATTAAGATATGATAGCCTTCTCGCACTGGTAGCTTAGTCTAATTTTTTTGATGCAATAGGGGCGCTACCCAAAAATAAAGATTTTTAGCGTGACGCTCGGCGTTTTCCTCATTTTCTTTAAAATCCATCACACAATCATCGCGAAACTTTGAACACCTATGTAGAATTATATTCTCTACCAGAGTTGTTCCTAGGTATTTTTCAAATTTCCTCATATTTCGGAATATACTCTATATTTTGGGTATTTTCCTCTAAATCTAGAATAAATCCTTAAATATGGGGAACATTGAAAAATATATTCTAACAGCTCTTGTAGCTTATTTGATTCTCTACAAGAATTATTCCGATGTGTATTTCAAGTTTCTCCATATTTAGGGGTTTATTTCATATTTGGGGATTTTTTGTTATATTTTGGGGATAATTTATTATTGGAAGGAGCAAACATATGTAGAGTGGTTTCCATGTAATGTGTTTGTTTGTTCATGGTTTAATGGTGATATTTTTTGCAGGTGTGTGTCGACTGTTTGACGGCAGGATGGAACCATCTGCGAGGAAGAGAGCACGGATCGACTGTATCATCCACTGCTCTGATGATGACAGCGATGCTCTGGTGTCACCACAGGATTTGGACTCCTGGAACACATTGCTCAGGGCTGCAGAAATCAGGCAGCATGATCCAGTCCTGGAAGCAGCCAAGGGCCTTGAAGAAGGAGGAATACCACACATACATTATCACCGTAAATGTCGTAGTCTCTTTACAATGAAGAAGTCACTGGATTCTATCCTTGCCAAGGGTGTCAAGATAGAATCAGCAAGCGTCGACCCCAGGAGGAGGGCATCAAGGGATGCCCCTAGTACTAGCAGGGTGTATGCCAAAGTATGTATCTTCTGCGAGAAGTCAAGCAAGTACATAAAAACAACAAAGACAAGGGAGCCACTCATACAGTGTGTTGAGCTACGAGCAGATGAGAAGATTCGCAGAGCAGCAATAAGGAAACTCAACCAGAGAATCCTTGGTTTAGTTAGCAGAGACCTTGTTGCTGCAGAGGGTCACTACCACAAGTCGTGCTACAAACTCTTCACAAAAGATGATTTCCCAGCGGCCGCCAGGTCGGGTGCAGGTGAAAATCAGGAAGAAAGCGAGGAAGCACGCTACGAAGAGGTTGAGACAGAAGCCCTCGAGGAACTCTGCTTGTATATAAGGACCAAATTATTCCCCAACCCAGAGGTACTGCCTATGACAAACCTCACATCTAGGCTTGAGAGATCCATGATGTCCCGTGGTATTATCCAACTGAAACCAGCGACAAAGAAACATGTTCGCCGAAAGATTGAAACCGAGTTTGGAGAATCACTACGCTTTGTCCCAGATGAGAAAGGAAAGCTTCTAATCTATCCACGCAGCCTCTCAATGGACGACCTTGCCCGGCAAGCACACAAAATGGCAAAAGACCTGCAAGAAGCAAGAGCAGCTAACTCTGAAGATGTCTTAACCAAAGCAGGAATGCAGCTGAGGAATGAGATCAATAAACAAGATGTGAGTCAGCCATGGCCTCCCGATACAGATCAGAATGTCATTCCTGCAGCAGTCACTCAATTCCTGCACACCCTGCTGACAGGAGAGTGTGAGTGTGAAACTCCCTCTGAAAGAGCTCAACGTCTTGCCACTTCCTTTGGCAGTGACTTGGTCTTTGCTGTTACCAGTGGCAAGACAAAACCACCCAAGCACGTACTGCTGACCAATGCTGTAAAGTCTTTGACAGGAAACACAGAACTGATCCGAACTCTGAATCGTCTTGGTCACTGTGTGTCTTACTCAATGTTTGAGGAGATCGATACAGCCCTTTGTATCCAGAAGCTGGAATGCTCAAAGGATGACGTTCCACTGCCAGCAAACATCTACCCTGGTGTGTTCACAACCCTGGCCTGGGATAACATTGACCGACTTGAAGAGACCCTAAGTGGAGCAGGTACTTCTCATAGAGTCAATGGCATTGCTGTCCAGTCCAAGGTTGCAGGCTCTGTGCCAGAGAAAGTCCTGCCAGAGATTACCAAGTCCAAGATAAGAAGCATCACTCAGACATCATCAATGCTGCCAATATACAATGTTGGGCGGCGGGCAGGGCCACCTAGGATTGAGACTGCGTATGTCGACACTACCAAGGAAGTCCAGGATTCAAAGACAAAGAACCATATCTGGCTTCTTACTCGAATGTCAGACCATGAGGACCAGTCCATCAGCAGTTGGACTGGGTTCAACATCAAAATGCGCAGAGACATTGCAGTGGTTCAGGACACTGTAAGCTACCTGCCCACTATCAATGCTCCCGCAACAGAAATGTCCACCGTTAATGAAATCTTGGAACAAACGCATGCTATCATGCAGTCCTTACAGCTTAACAAGATTGTGTGCGTGTTTGATCAAGCACTCTATGCCAAAGCTGCCGAAGTTATCTGGAAACAAGAGAAGTTCAAGAACATTATCATCAGGATGGGCGTCTTCCACACAATCTGTAATCTCATCTCCACCATAGGAAAGAGGTTTCAAGATGCAGGTCTTAGAGATCTGTGTGTGGAATCAGGTATCATCGCAGAAGGATCAGTGTCAGGAGTGATGAACGGCAAGAGGTACAACAGAGCAGTGAGACTACACAAGCTCGTGTATGAAGCACTGATGAGGCTTGCATGGAAAGGCTTCCTTTCATGGCTAGAAGAAAACCATTCAAGGGACATACACCATCTAGATGAAACACTGAAGGACATCAACAGCTTTCACAGCAATGTGTCTCAGGGACTCTTTCAAGAGCTGATGGAGAGTGAATCATGCACACATATCATGAAGCTTTTCCAAGTTTATCTTGAGACCCTCAGAGATGAACACAACCTCTCAGCATTCTGGATGTCATACCTGGACATGGTTGAGATCATGCTGGACTTAATTCGAGCCTCCAGAGAAGGCAACTGGATGCTCCACCTAGGAGCAATCCGACAGATGATACCGTGGTGTTTTGCCTATGACAAAGTGAACTATGCCCGGTTCCTAACCTACTACTATGCCTTGATGTCTCGACTGCCCATTGAACACCCAGAGGTCCATGAACACTTCATGCAAGGTGGCTTTTCGGTCCAGATCGGTAGCAAGAATCCCTTTGGACGGATCCCTGTGGACCAGACAATCGAAGAGACGATCAACAAAGACACCCAGACACCAGGGGGCACAAAAGGCTTCAGCCTGAAAGGCGGAGCTGTCGCCAGGTACTACCTGACATCGGAGTATCGCAGCAGGTACTTAAGGCAGCTCAGGACTATGGTAGTAGGCCAAAAGTATACTGACTTCAGCCACCCAGACCTACAGATGCCCAGGATTAGAAGAGATGAGGCCGATGTCCAATCTTTAGTTCAACTGATGGAGACCAGCTGGTTGAACCCCTTCAACGCAGAGCAAGAAGACCTTGTCGTTTTGTCAACTGCGACTATGGCACCACCAGAAGTTGTCAAAGACCTTCTAGGGGCCTACAGAATAGGAGAGGATGCATATCAAGCCTTCAAGGAAGAGCGCCTGGAGATCGATACGCCAACTATACAGTTTCATGACACGATGACGAAGACGAAACTGAGAACGTTCACTAACATCAGAATGAAGCCACGCTCACAAGACCATGCCAAGGAGGTTATCTTAAAGGCTGACAGGAACCTATTTGGCCAGATGATCCTTGTTGCCGAGAACAGAAAGCTCAAAATGAGTGATGTCTTGGCTCATCCCCTGGGGCCTTTGCCTTGGGCACTTGCCAGCGGTGATGGGTCTCTCCGCAAGACCAACAAGGCTGCCCTCGCAAAGGAGTTAGAGAGGAATGTTTCTCCTGCAGAAGTGATACCCGAGCCCTCTGCTACCATAATTGATGGGATGAGCCTGGTCCACAAACTGAAGGGAAACGACAAAACTTTTTCACAGCTTGCAGGTACAGCACTGAGTCACGCTGTTCATGAAGGTGCTAAGAGCAGGCGCATTGATGTTGTGTTTGATATCTACAAGGAGACATCCATCAAGGATGCAGAACGAGCCAAAAGAAGTGCAGGCACAGGAATTCATTTCAAGAACATTCAACCTGGGCACAACATCCAGCAGTGGAGAAAGTTACTCGGTAGTTCCTCCAACAAGGCAAGTCTTATCAAGTTCTTGGTAGAAGAATGGAAGGTACCACAGCACAGGGAGAAGCTCAAGGACAAGGAGCTGTATGTCACATGTGAGCAGCGCTGCTTCAAGATCACCAAAGAGCAGTGGGAAGAGGCTCCTGAGCTTAAGTCAACTCAAGAAGAAGCAGACACACGCCTTCTTCTCCATGCACTTCATGCAGCAGAATCTGGGAACAAGTCTGTCATCATCACTGCAGAAGATACAGACGTCATGGTGTTGTGTCTTGGCATGTGCCACAAGATCCCATCCCATCTGTTCCAGAAGTGCGGGACGAAGAACCGGACAAGATTCCTGGATATCACCACACTGAGCCGCACACTGGGAGGCAGCGTGTGTGATTCATTGATTGGTATGCATGCCTTTACAGGCTGTGATACCGTCAGTGCATTCGCTGGCCGAGGGAAGATGACGACACTCAAGCAGGTGAAGATGGACAAGACATACCAGCATGCTTTTCACGAACTTGGACGCTCATGGGAAGTGTCTCCTGAACTCTTTGAGAAGCTACAGGAAATCACCTGCCACATGTACCTACCATCTACCCACACAACTAAGGTAAACAAGCTTCGGTATGAGCTGTTCTGTGCAAGACGTGGAGAGGTAGAGTCAAGTCAACTCCCTCCTTGTGAGGACTGCCTCTTCATGCATGCACTGCGTGCAAACTACCAGGCTGCGATCTGGAGGAGAAGTCTTCAGAGCCAGCCATTTGTTGCGAACCCAACAGACTGCGGTTGGATGACAGATGAGGACGGTAAGCTTGCCGTCAACTGGATGCGAGGCTCACCAGCACCAGATGCTGTTATGCAGCTACTGTCTTGCAAGTGTGTGCGGTCATGCGAACTCCCTAAGTGTACTTGCCTCAGCAATGGTCTAAAATGCACGGACATGTGCAGGTTACAGACATGTCAGAACAAGGCTATTGAAGAAGAGCCGGTGGCACAACAGTCAGATTCCGAGTCTGACGTAGATGATATTTAGGAGTAGTAATTTGCCATAATAGTATGTACAAGCCCATGGCATGCTTAGTGTGTATTTACAGGACTTGTATTAAATGTGACAATTACTATATGCATTTTGTTGACATTTAGGCATTCCTGTCCCCAAATTTGACATTTTAAAAAAAATCGGAATTTTCGGTAGGGTATGTCTATTCAAGAAGTGATAACGACCATTAAGCTACCAATGTGCAAGGGCTATCATATCAAAACATAAACTAGAGACATGTAGCAAGCTAAAAACACCTAAGAGAATTAGTCACCCCGGGTGGTACCGATATCCCAAAATTCGGGTCTTGGCTCATGGACTACCTTACCCTTCTGCCTTCCCCCCACCACACCCCCAACCACCCACTTCCAGCGTATCCGTACGAAGATAAGGAAAAAAAGGAAAATCTGTGGCGGCGAAACTACCTCACCAATCGGTTCCATATTTGTGTGACAAGTCCCTTACCCTTCTGCCTTCCCCCCACCACACCCCCAACCGCCTCCCACCACCCACTTCCAGCGTATCCGTACGAAGATAAGGAAAAAAAGGAAAATCCGTGGTGGCGAAACTACCTCACCAATCGGCTTCATATGTGTAACACAAGTCAATTACCCTTCTACCTTCCCCCAACCAACCCGAAAACCATCCTCCCACCCATACATTCCGATACCATAAAAGTCTCTGTAGTCTATAGTGTCTTTTCAGCTACTTTCGGGACCATCGGGGACCTGATTTCTGGCGAAAATGGACAAGGGGAGTGTTTTTTTTACCATTATCCTTCCTTTCTCTCCCAACTTGATAGAGTTAGCCAAAAAAAACAACAACTCTGGCACTGGCAGAAGCACACCGTCAAAATTGGCTGGCACTCAGCGGGTTAAAGGTTACAAGGATGAATGGTCTTTCCTCTATAAAGGGAGTTCACAAAATTGAACTCCTCCAGGATGAATTCCGCGATGTTGTTCATGGTGCCGATGAAGGACTGGGAATGGGAATGGTGTGGCCATTCCTGCCCTTTTGTAGTTCCCAGATTCCAACCCAGACCTACGTGGTTGACAAAGACTGTCTTTGTCTGTGTTTGGACAGACGGGGTGTGCCTACGATTGTCCGGACACGGTCCACGTAATGCCTACAAACTCACAAGACTTACGGCCTCAGCTACGTAGGTCTTGTGGGGGCGTGGCCATGGGCGTGGCCTGTGTTCCCGCAAATCGGGCAGCCCAGGCGGACTAACGGGAACATGCTTACAAGTCGCAAGCACGTACGTAGCTCCATACGACTACATTACGTCTGACGTAACACTCGCCCCGTTACAGTACGTATGTCGGGAAGTGCAATAGTCGTAGTCTATACGGGCGTACACGGCCGGACTACGCCCGTCATAACACAAAATTGGCGATCACGCCTGACGGGAGCATACGGGAGCGATATACTGAATGTGTGACCCCAGCATTATTCTCACTCACACACACTCACTCTCACGCAATCACTCTCTCACACACACACACACACACACACACTCTCTATCTATCTATCTCTCTCTCACACACACACACAGACACACTCTATCTATCTCTCTCTCTCTCTCACACACACACACACACACACACACACACACACTCTATCTATCTCTCTCTCAACACAAAAGTGACGGTCCCGCAATATGTATAGACCTACCAAAGTATTCTGAGATTGATTATGTAAATAGTTGCATGATAGTTATACCTTGTTCATGATCAAATATTCTGATCAAAGAGCGATTCCAACAGATTGATCGATAGCTAGGTACACAGACAGATAGATAAATAGGTGGAGACGTAAATTAACTTGTATTGATTTAAGGGGGGGTCACCGCTTTTTTGTTTTATCTTTCTCTCCTTTTCTCTCTATCCCTGGCTTGTATCCATTCGGCCCCATTCAGCCAACTGTTTTAAGACGTTTATTCCCATCCAGGTGTCGATTTCTTCCTAGCGAGCGATAGCAAGCCAGTATTGTATGGAGAAATCCGGCTTCGCCGGAGAAATTTTTCTATCGAAAAATGTACAAATTTTGCTTGCTGTCAAAACAAAAATATATATATGCTGGCTCGTTACCGCTCGCCAGGAAAATTTTGACACCTGGATGGGGGTGAACGTCTTAAAACAGTAGGCTGAATGGATACAAGCCAAAGAGAGAGGGAGAGAAATAGAAAAAAAGCAAGGTGGGCTCCCTTAAGTTAGAGAATGGTCGTGAAAAACATACTGATAACATAGTGAGTTCAACAGAGCGATCGATAAGTAGGTACTGTACAAAGCCAGACAGGTAAATAGGTAAACAGAGAGGTAAATTAGCTTGTGTGGAGTTAAATAATTAGAGAGGTAGACATGTAGATTGCGGTACACATCTCTCAGGTAGGAAGTAGATCATTCCTGGTAGATTAGTGGGACGCTTGGGTTGTCAGGTAATTGTGTGTGTGTGTGAGAGAGAGAGAGAGAGATAGGGGGCTATTTTATTGTATACGCGTCTAAGCTACGTGTGTGTATGTGTGTGTGAGAGAGAGAGAGTGTGTGTGTGTGGGGGGGGGGGGAGGGGGGGACTATTAAACTGTGTACGCGTATAGGCTGTGTGTGAGAGTGTGAGTTTACAACTATGTCACTTTATAATGACAACCTAATAAACATTTAAGTACGTGACTACAGCCTTATGTTGTTACTATGTACACAGTCATGTAATATTATGCACACACATGTAACACCCACACTTTACCTTTCACACACGAACACACACACACACACATCCTTGTATGCATGTTTACCATCATTTATATCTATGAATCTAATGGATAGAGCGGTGCGACGCGAATATTTTATGAGATATCTGATGGCAATGCTCATATATTTGGAGTTTTTCTTAAATATTTTGAAGTCCTTCGTTGTTCATCTACGGGATTCTGTTTATGCGCTAATGTTTTTCCGTTTTCACCTCTTCATTTGCTTCATCCCTTTGTTTCTATCGTATCTTGTTTGTTAATATTTTTCGTTAGCTTCACGTACTGTATACAGGTATATCGTCTCTCTCTCTCTCTCTCTCTCTCTCTCTCTCTCTCTCTCTCTCTCTCTCTCTCTCTCTCTCTCTGTACACCACATTTTATCTCTCCTCTTCCTCTTCCTCACAATTTCTCTCATCCATTCTATCATTCCATTTGTTTCCCCTCTCTTCTGTCCTCCCTTCCCCTCCCATTCACATTCATCCCCTTACTCCACTCCCTCCCCCCAACCCCTACCCTTCTCCCCCCCCCCCCCCCACTCCCGAAAATCCTCCTCTCCAAGTGACCACCACCATCACTACTACTACTACTAGTAGTACTACTACTATAACCACCACCACCACAACCTGACCACCACCACTACCAACAACAACAATACTACCACACCACCACCATCACTGCCACCACCATGAACAACACCACTATCACCACCACCATCACTACTACTACTACTAGTAGTACTACTACTATAACCACCACCACCACAACCTGACCACCACCACTACCAACAACAACAATACTACCACACCACCACCATGAACAACACCACTATCACCACCACCATCACTACTACTACTACTACTACTATTAGTACTACTACTATAACCACCACCACCACAACCTGACCACCACCACTACCAACAACAACAATACTACCACACCACCACCATCACTGCCACCACCATGAACAACACCACTATCACCACCACCATCACTACTACTACTACTATAACCACCACCACCACAACCTGACCATCACCACTACCAACAACAACAATACTACCACACCACCACCATCACTGCCACCACCATGAACAACACCACTATCACCACCACCATCACTACTACTACTACTATAACCACCACCACCACAACCTGACCACCACCACTACCAACAACAACAATACTACCACACCACCACCATCACTGCCACCACCATGAACAACACCACTATCACCACCACCATCACTACTACTACTACTAGTAGTACTACTACTATAACCACCACCACCACCACCACAACCTGACCACCACCACTACCAACAACAACAATACTACCACACCACCACCATCACTGCCACCACCATGAACAACACCACTATCACCACCACCATCACTACTACTACTACTAGTAGTACTTTTTTTTCTTTTTTTTTTTTCTATGTGATTGAGGGAGGCAAAAGGCATAACTGCCTATAGCGAGTGCCTCCCCCATAGTTGAAAGAGTGACAGGGCCAAAATCAAGGGACGTTCGAGCCAAAATGCCTGGACACACGGAGTTTGAAGCAATTTAAGTCATAGGAAGAGGGAAAGACTGATTCTGGGAGAGAGTTCCAGAGCTCAGATGTTGAGTAGAAGAAAGTTTGAGAGTAACGTTTCACTCTTGGGTTGGAGAGTTGCACAGAGTAGGGGTGGGATTGAGTTGCAAGACGGGTACCACGTGCCCTACGTAAAGGAGGTGGTATGCACTGGGATAGCTCTGAGGAACACTGATTATTATAGTAGCGATAGAATAGCGAGAGAGATGCAACATTGCGGCGGAGAGAGAGAGTTGGTGAGTGGACGGGAGTTAATGATACGAAAGGCCTTCCTTTCAACATTGTCTAGGAGAGCGGTGTGAGAGGAACCTCCCCACACATGTGAACAATACTCAATACAAGGGCGCACTATGCCCCTGTACAGAGCAAGAAGCTGTGCAGGGGAAAAGAACCCCCTAAGGCGGTTGAGCACACCCAGCTTCTGGGAGGCTGCCTTAGCAAGACTGGTAATATGGTCCTTCCAAATGAGAGCAGAAGAAAAAGAGACACCAAGAATATTGAGAGAAGATGAAGGGTTGATTTTTGTATTGTTGAAGAATAGGGGATAGTCCGCTGGGAGATCCTGACGGGTAGATAGATGGAGAAATTGGGTTTTGGAAGCATTAAAGTTAACAAGGTTTTCTCTGCCCCAATTGGAAATAGTATTTAGATCAGAATTTAAGAGTTCTATGGCTTCATTACGTTTGTCGTTGAGGGATTGCTGGCTGGGGCGTTCTGAAAAACTAATGGAGTAGTGTAAGGTTGAGTCGTCTGCGTATGAATGGATGGGAATTAAGGTACAGTTAAGGAGATCATTTATAAAAATTAGAAAGAGAATAGGAGATAGGACAGAGCCCTGAGGAACACCGGAGTTTATAGGGTGAGGAAGTGAACAATGGCCGTCCACAACCGCAGCTATGGAACGGCCGGAAAGGAAATTAGAGACAAAGGCACAGATGGAGGGATAGAAACCGAAGGAGGGTAGTTTAGAAATTAAAGATTTATGCCAGACTCTATCGAAGGCTTTCGATATGTCTAGTGCAATAGAAAAAGTCTCACCGAAAATCCTCACTACTACTATAACCACCACCACCATAACCTGACCACCACCACTACCAACAACAACAATACTACCACACCACCACCATCACTGCCACCACCCCCACCCCCACCACCCTCACCACCGCCACCATATCGTTCGTCCCTGACCACCGGGTAAAAGTTGACAACCACATCGTCTTTTTCTTGTGTTGGCCCCTTCTCTCTCTCTCCACGGATGGTGGTTGATGGATAATTGGCTGATTGGTTGATAGGCTTCACCACTATAACCACTATAGAAAACATGGATTCCTTCCGTAGACAAAAAATGGTCTGATTCAGAAAGGTAGCTGTGGGTCTTTAAACTTTCGCTTCGTGTCCTTAATCTAAAGAATGGGAATTTGCATGCATATTAATTATGTACAATAATATATGGCAATCTTACACATACGCCTTCATTTGCAATAATCAATCACAAACATGGTCCAGATTATTAAAAGTATAGTAGCTTTGGTTCTGTATAGTCTTGATTTATGTCACTTTTAACCCCTTCATTACCGGTGACACCTTTTCATTATATTCTAGAAACTATTAAACGATTGTATGCAGTTTAGAAAGGGCCTCCAGCAATTACCAGGCTTCGAATATTCTCCCCTAACCCTTTTTACTACCACACATCCTTCTTAAGTTGCACAAAATCGTCTAAATATAGCTAGAAGAAAATGATATAGACGTTGCAGGTACAGAAGGGGTTAATTATTCCTGATGCATATATACAGTATTTTCACATAATGTTGTAATCTAACACGCGAATACCAATAGCCATTCTGTACTTAATTTCATATCTTAACATTGACTATAGTTGAGGTTGTGGTAAGCTACTAAAACTATGTACAGCACACACTAACTTCCAATAATATCTCACCTAGGTTGACCGGGATTCGAACCTGCGAAGTTGTGATAAGAAGTCCACCAGTATAAGCACTACGCCACGCCCCCTGAATAATAGGTGAGTAGGTATATGCATTTTAACCCTTTATAAATAATAACTATATGGTTTTCAACCCTTTTATAACGATAGTCTGTTTACTTTAAGCTGATGGTAAACTTCAATGTCCTTACTTTAAGTATTCAGTTATAACGAAGATTTTGAAGCAAAATGTGTGGTTTTTTTTCTGTGTTAATGAGGGAGACAAAAGGTAGAACTGCACGCAATGAGCGCCTCCCACAGTTGAAAGAGTGACAGGGCCAAAATCAAGGAACGTTCGAGCCAAAATGCCTGGACACACGGAGTTTGAAGCAATTTAAGTCCTAGGATGAGGGGAAGATGGATTCAGGGAGAGAGTTCCAGAACTCAGCTGTTGAATAGATGAAGGTTTGAGAGTATCATTTTACTCTTGGATTGGAGAGTTGCACAGAGTAGGGATGGGATTATGTTGCAAGACGGGTGCTACGTACTCTACGAAGAGGAGGTGGTATACACTGAGAGAGCTCTGAGGAACATTGATTATTGTAATAGCGGTAGAATAGCGAGAGAGATACAACATTGCGACGAAGAGAGAGAGAGATTGCATAGAGTTGGTGAGTGGGCGGGAGTTAATGATACAAAAGGCTTTCCTTTCTACTTTGTCTAGGAGTGCAGTGTGAGATGATCCTCCCCACACATGTGAACAATACTCGATACATGGACGCACTGTGCCCTTGTACAGAGCAAGAAGCTGTGCAGGGGTAAAGAACCCCTGGAGGCAGTTGAGCACACCCAGCTTCTGGGAAGCTGTTTTAGCAAGGGTGGTAAAACAGCTTCCCAGAAGCTGGGTGTGCTCAACCGCCTCCGGGGGTTCTTTACCCCTTGCACAGTGCGTCCATGTATCGAGTATTGTTCGCATGTGTGGGGAGGATCATCTCACACCGCACTCCTAGACAAAGTAGAAAGAACACTTGGTATTTTTATGATGCAGAGACCTACTATGGGTTTCAGAGGCCGTGTGGCATCATTTTTCGTCAATAACTTATTAACAAACAGTTGGATCAGTATGATACTTTGACACAGCTTTTTTTATACTGTCCCCTAATTTTTGTCAATATAGTGCATTTACCAAAAGTGTATAAATAAGCCACTTGTCCCTGTGTCATGAGGTTAAAGTTGCACATTAATGACTAAGAAACGGACAAGGCTACCGTGGCTTACCTGTGAGAACCACCAAACCATTATTGCTCCTCCATCAAATACGGTAGTTATCAGCCACCACCCAAACCTATTATCGCTTTTAAATTCAAGTAATCTGTCAATATCAAGTATAAATATACAAAAATACATACTGTTTGTATATTTATACTTGATATTGACAGATAACCTGAATGTAAAGGCGATAATAGGGTTGGGTGGTGGCTCATAACTACCGTGTTTGATGGAAGAGCAATAATGGTTTGGTGGTTCTCACAGGTAAGCCACGGTAGCCTTGTCCGTTTTTTAGTCATTAATGTGCGACTTTAACCTCATGACACAGGGACAAGTGGCTTATTTATACACTTTTGGTAATGCACTATATTGAAAAAAAATAGGGGACGGTGTGAAAAAAGCTGTGTCAAAATATCATACTGATCCAACTGTTTGTTAATAAGTTATTGACGAAAAACGATGCCACACGGCCTCTGAAACCCATAGTAGTTGTCTCATATATTTCCAATAAGCATCGAGGAATCAGTTGCTAAGTGATTCCATTTACTACCGTCAACTGGGAGAAAAACGACTATAGTATGCAATTACCAGTCTGAATTTAATTAGATTACTTTATTTATAGTTCGTGGGTATCTATATATATTACAACCTCTTCTAAATTATAGATGAGTATTTACATGTTAATCCTCTCTTAACAGTATGTAAGTACATACGCCCACATAAGTTCTGTTCCTCGTCGTCATCTTATGTTTGAAAGTAAAATTAGTATGAATGAATTGCAAGTGCGGTTTCCTTTAATCATCAGTTGACTACAGTCTATTTTTTTCCTGCTGAGGGTAAATTGTCATGTTTCTATCTTTGTTACTCGGCTATAAGGTAGATTTTGTAGCGATAGATGATGGTTATTCTGAAAACTTGGCATTGATATGACACACAGCCATAGTAGTTTCATAGATTTCCATTAAGTATCGAGAAATCAGCTAATAAGAGATTCAATTTACGATCAGCTGGAAAAAAATAAAGTATAGTCAGATGAGTTAACCATTGAAAACCACACTCGTATTTCAAGTATGCGCATTATATTTCCATGTAAGAGATCATGGAGAGTAACAGAACTTATGTGGGGTACTGTACATGAATGTTAACCACTTCTACTCGTCCTTCACACCCCTAGTTAACGCATCAATTAATAGAGGTGCTGTGTACCGCCCACTTTCTCTTCTAATCTACCACTCTTAAGGTCACCCAAATTGAGGTGGGCTTGAGAATATGGCTGACGATTACATATAGAAAAACTCTAAAATCCTGCACTCCCTATGTTTTGCTGTGTGCAATTATAACTATCTGGATTGATTTTGAATAGATTTTGTGTTTTTTTCAATAAATATGATATATAGTTTAGTAGTTGTTATACCGTATAGCAAATAATATTCATAATTGGGTTCCATAGATGTACTTACATAATTTAGTAATAGGCGAGGCCCACGGATGTTTATGAGTGGATTAGAGACTATGGCATTCGAGTGTACAGTGATTTTATTATAGGAATCCCTTTTTCCTAGGCGCAAATCCTACCTGTCTACCACATTTCGCGAACATCGGTTCATAAAGTTTTGAGATATCTTGTTTGCAGACAAACAAATAAACAAACCTCGTAAACGTAACTTCGTCTAACTTCTTTGGCGGAGGTAACAACTGTAGTATGTGTTGCTTGTAGAGAAAACCAAGGTATTTATGGTAATGATGTGGTTGTGGGAGTGATAGTTATATTATTATGGTGCTAGGGCCTTTAGGAATGGTGGTGGTAGTGGTTCAGGGGTTGTGGTGGTAGTGGTTGAGGGGTTGTGGTAGTGGTGGTAGCGGCTTTATCAATGGTGGTGGTAGTGGTTGTGGTAGTGGTGGTAGCGGCTTTAGGCTTTATCAATGGTGGTGGTAGTGGTTGAGGAGTTGTGGTAGTGGTGGTAGCGGCTTTATCAATGGTGGTGGTAGTGGTTGAGGGGTTGTGGTAGTGGTGGTAGCGGCTTTATCAATGGTAGTGGTTGAGGAGTTGTGGTAGTGGTGGTAGCGGCTTTATCAATGGTGGTGGTAGTGGTTGAGGAGTTGTGGTAGTGGTGGTAGCGGCTTTATCAATGGTGGTGGTAGTGGTTGAGGAATTGTGGTAGTGGTGGTAGCGGCTTTATCAATGGTGGTGGTAGTGGTTGAGTAGTTGTGGTAGTGGTGGTAGCGGCTTTATCAATGGTGGTGGTAGTGGTTGAGGAGTTGTGGTAGTGGTGGCAGTGGCTTTATCAATGGTGGTGGTAGTGGTTGAGGAGTTGTGGTAGTGGTGGTAGCGGCTTTATCAATGGTGGTGGTAGTGGTTGAGGAGTTGTGGTAGTGGTGGTAGCGGCTTTATCAATGGTGGTGGTAGTGGTTGTGGTAGTGGTGGTAGGGGGCTTTAGAAATGGTGGTGTTTCGAGGGGTTGTGGTTGTGGTGGTAGCGGCTTTATCAATGGTGGTGGTAGTGGTTGAGGAGTTGTGGTAGTGGTGGTAGGGGGCTTTATCAATGGTGGTGGTAGTGGTTGAGGAGTTGTGGTAGTGGAGGTAGGGGGCTTTATCAATGGTGGTGTTTTGAGGGGTTGTGGTTGTGGTGGTAGCGGCTTTATCAATGGTGGTGGTAGTGGTTGAAGGGTTGTGGTAGAGGGATGGTTGTGGTAGTTTGTGTTTGTGTGTAGGTTGTTATAGCTGTGTTGGTTATTGTGACTTGTGGTAGTAGTGGTTGAGGAGTTGTGGTTGTGGTGGTAGCGGCTTTATCAATGGTGGTGGTAGTGGTTGAAGGGTTGTGGTAGAGGGATGGTTGTGGTAGTTTGTGTTCGTGTGTTGGTTGTTATAGCTGTGTTGGTTATTGTGACTTGTGGTAGTAGTGGTTGAGGAGTTGTGGTTGTGGTGGTAGCGGCTTTATCAATGGTGGTGGTAGTGGTTGAAGGGTTGTGGTAGTTTGTGTTCGTGTGTTGGTTGTTATAGCTGTCTTGGTTATTGTGACTTGTGGTAGTAGTGGTTGAGGAGTTGTGGTTGTGGTGGTAGCGGCTTTATCAATGGTGGTGGTAGTGGTTGAAGGGTTGTGGTAGAGGGATGGTTGTGGTAGTTTGTGTTCGTGTGTTGGTTGTTATAGCTGTGTTGGTTATTGTGACTTGTGGTAGTAGTGGTTGAGGAGTTGTGGTTGTGGTGGTAGCGGCTTTATCAATGGTGGTGGTAGTGGTTGAAGGGTTGTGGTAGAGGGATGGTTGTGGTAGTTTGTGTTCGTGTGTTGGTTGTTATAGCTGTGTTGGTTATTGTGACTTGTGGTAGTAGTGGTTGAGGAGTTGTGGTTGTGGTGGTAGCGGCTTTATCAATGGTGGTGGTAGTGGTTGAAGGGTTGTGGTAGAGGGATGGTTGTGGTAGTTTATGTTCGTGTGTTGGTTGTTATAGCTGTGTTGGTTATTGTGACTTGTGGTAGTAGTGGTTGAGGAGTTGTGGTTGTGGTGGTAGCGGCTTTATCAATGGTGGTGGTAGTGGTTGAAGGGTTGTGGTAGAGGGATGGTTGTGGTAGTTTGTGTTCGTGTGTTGGTTGTTATAGCGGTGTTGGTTATTGTGACTTGTGGTAGTAGTGGTTGAGGAGTTGTGGTTGTGGTGGTAGCGGCTTTATCAATGGTGGTGGTAGTGGTTGAAGGGTTGTGGTAGAGGGATGGTTGTGGTAGTTTGTGTTCGTGTGTTGGTTGTTATAGCTGTGTTGGTTATTGTGACTTGTGGTAGTAGTGGTTGAGGAGTTGTGGTTGTGGTGGTAGCAGCTTTATCAATGGTGGTGATAGTGGTTGAAGGGTTGTGGTAGAGGGATGGTTGTGGTAGTTTATGTTTGTGTGTTGGTTGTTATAGCTGTGTTGGTTATTGTGACTTGTGGTAGTAGTGGTTGAGTTGTGGTTGTGGTGGTAGCGGCTTTATCAATGGTGGTGATAGTGGTTGAAGGGTTGTGGTAGAGGGATGGTTGTGGTAGTTTGTGTTCGTGTGTTGGTTGTTATAGCTGTCTTGGTTATTGTGACTTGTGGTAGTAGTGGTTGAGGAGTTGTGGTTGTGGTGGTAGCAGCTTTATCAATGGTGGTGGTAGTGGTTGAAGGGTTGTGGTAGAGGGATGGTTGTGGTAGTTTGTGTTCGTGTGTTGGTTGTTATAGCTGTCTTGGTTATTGTGACTTGTGGTAGTAGTGGTTGAGGAGTTGTGGTTGTGGTGGTAGCGGCTTTATCAATCGTGGTGATAGTGGTTGAAGGGTTGTGGTAGAGGGATGGTTGTGGTAGTTTGTGTTCGTGTGTTGGTTGTTATAGCTGTCTTGGTTATTGTGACTTGTGGTAGTAGTGGTTGAGGAGTTGTGGTTGTGGTGGTAGCGGCTTTATCAATGGTGGTGGTAGTGGTTGAAGGGTTGTGGTAGAGGGATGGTTGTGGTAGTTTGTGTTCGTGTGTTGGTTGTTATAGCTGTCTTGGTTATTGTGACTTGTGGTAGTAGTGGTTGAGGAGTTGTGGTTGTGGTGGTAGCGGCTTTATCAATGGTGGTGGTAGTGGTTGAAGGGTTGTGGTAGAGGGATGGTTGTGGTAGTTTGTGTTCGTGTGTTGGTTGTTATAGCTGTCTGGTTATTGTGACTTGTGGTAGTAGTGGTTGAGGAGTTGTGGTTGTGGTGGTAGCGGCTTTATCAATGGTGGTGGTAGTGGTTGAAGGGTTGTGGTAGTTTGTGTTCGTGTGTTGGTTGTTATAGCTGTGTTGGTTATTGTGACTTGTGGTAGTAGTGGTTGAGGAGTTGTGGTTGTGGTGGTAGCGGCTTTATCAATCGTGGTGATAGTGGTTGAAGGGTTGTGGTAGAGGGATGGTTGTGGTAGTTTGTGTTCGTGTGTTGGTTGTTATAGCTGTCTTGGTTATTGTGACTTGTGGTAGTAGTGGTTGAGGAGTTGTGGTTGTGGTGGTAGCGGCTTTATCAATGGTGGTGGTAGTGGTTGAAGGGTTGTGGTAGAGGGATGGTTGTGGTAGTTTGTGTTCGTGTGTTGGTTATTGTGACTTGTGGTAGTAGTGGTTGAGGAGTTGTGGTTGTGGTGGTAGCGGCTTTATCAATGGTGGTGGTAGTGGTTGAAGGGTTGTGGTAGAGGGATGGTTGTGGTAGTTTGTGTTCGTGTGTTGGTTGTTATAGCTGTGTTGGTTATTGTGACTGGTGGTAGTAGTGGTTGAGGAGTTGTGGTTGTGGAGGTAGCGGCTTTATCAATGGTGGTGGTAGTGGTTGAAGGGTTGTGGTAGAGGGATGGTTGTGGTAGTTTGTGTTCGTGTGTTGGTTGTTATAGCTGTGTTGGTTATTGTGACTTGTGGTAGTAGTGGTTGAGGAGTTGTGGTTGTGGTGGTAGCGGCTTTATCAATGGTGGTGGTAGTGGTTGAAGGGTTGTGGTAGAGGGATGGTTGTGGTAGTTTGTGTTCGTGTGTTGGTTGTTATAGCTGTGTTGGTTATTGTGACTTGTGGTAGTAGTTAGATTTAAACTTGTGATGCTTGGATTGTCACGGTCGTTGTGGTTGTCGCGGTAGTTGTGGTTTATATGGTCGTTGTGGTTGTTATGGTAGTTGTGGTTTGTATGGTACCGGTAATTGTCATTGTCGTTGTAGGTAATTTGTGTTATCTAATGACTGCAGTTGTGACCTTTAACCCCTTCTGTACCGGTGACGCTTTTTTTATTTATGTTTTCAGCTACATTTAGACGATTGTATGTAGCTTAGGAAGGATATATGGTAAATATATAATATATAAAACATTAATTGAAATAGTGTGTAGCTTTATAATTGGTAGACGTCCTTCCTAAATTGATAATAATCCTCTAATAGTAGCCAAAATAAAGTGGATAGTACGTCGCCGGTATAGAAGGGGTTAAGGGGAGGTTTTTAGTTTCCTCCATAGACCTCCATCAAGCTTAAAATTACACCCGTAGACCACCTCTCAAGATAAATGTGTAAATTTTTCGGTTGAAAAAATTTCCGACCGAAGGCCGGTTCCTATTAAATTACAGGCTCGCTATCGCTCGCCAGGAAAAAAATCGACACATAAATGGCATTGAAGTTCTTAAGATTGACAGAAATGTGGCGAAAATTATTAGATTCGTCTAACTAATGGGGCGAACGTCTTAATATATCAAGAGCAATGGGGCTAAACATGAGGAAGAAAGGGGTCCAGAGAAAAATCCCTGGAGTGTAAATCTGGCCTTAAGGGGGGATGGTTCTCTTTTTGGGCGATTTTTGCATGTATTAATTATTTTTCTAGTTCCCTCCCTAGACCTCCATCAAATTTAAAAAAACATCCATTTGATCCCCCCTTCTAGATTAATTTGTACATTTTTAGGTAGAAAAATTTCCCGGCCGAAGGCCGGTTCTTCCAACATTACAAGCTCACTATCGTTCGCCAGGGAAAAAATCGACACCTAAATAGCACGGAAGGTCTAAATATTGACGAAGAAATGGGGCGAAAGTTCTTATAATCGACTAACTAATGGGGCAAACATCTTAACATCTGAAAACTAATGGGGCAAAACACGAGGGAGAAAGTGGTCCAGAAAACCGGCCCATCTCCCCTTCAGATAGTCTCCTTGGAATAGTTTGACAGTAATAGTGATAGTTGTAGTTTTGACAGTCGTATATACTGTAGGTGTGGAGGTGACTCAGGTAGATCAAATATTGACCATATCCTTTCTCTTACATTAGCGCTTATCTCTCTCTCTCTCTCTCTCTCTCTCTCTCTCTCTCTCTATGAATATATTTTTAACCCACACGGCGTGATTATATATATATATATATATATATATATATATATATATATATATATATATATATACATATATATATATATATATATATATATATATATATATACCGGTATATATGTGTGTGTACAGTCGTGCTAATAAGTGATGGCTCGGCACCAAGTATGTTTTGATAAATAATTGGTATCAGCAATATTTACTCATGATTTATTCGTTTTGAGTGATATATACCAACATGTTCCTACTCTTACCCACCCTATTCAACATCTGACAGACATTAATACAGCACAGAGCGAGCCAAACATATTGACAGCTGGGCCATGACTTATTAGCGCCACCGTACATCTGTCTATGGCGTGATTGTCTCTTAGATTCATATGTATATTATGCCTATATCATGGTTTATCTGTGTTATCAACAATATTATCAGCATTCCCCATCTCTCCATACCCCCCCCCCCCCCCCTTCTCTCTCTCTCTCTCTGATGACAGGAAACCGAAGGGGCGGGGGTAATTTGGAGAAAGTTACCTCCTTCCTTCCTCCTCCCTCTCGTCTTCCTCCTCCTTCTTCTTCTCTTCTTTCTTCTTCTTCTATCATTATCATCTTTCGTTGTATTTCTCTTTTTCGTCTTCAGTTCCTCCTCTTTCTGATAGTATCATCACCTTTATCATTGTTATCCTATTTACCTTATCTTCTTCTTCTTTGTCTTCTTGTTCTTGTTCTTGTTCTTCCTCCTCCTCCTCCTCCTTTCTTCCTCCTCCTCCTCCTTTCCTCCTCCTCCTCCTCCTCCTCTTCTTCTTCTTCTTCTTCTTCGTAATCTTATTCTTATCTAGTGATGGGTTGGGAGAGAGGTATCCTGAACAGGATTCGAACCCAATCACTCCCGGTATATTTGGGAGAGTTGGGCCTCGTAACCACGTGGCCATGATCGGATATAAGGAAAGCAACCTTAGTTCTTAAGTTCCCCACTTCGCTTTTTGTTTGTTTCTCTTTCTCTCCCTCTCTCTTTGGCTTGTATATATTCGGCCCCGTTCAGCCTACTGTTTTAAGACGTTTACCCCCATCCAGGTGTCAATATTTTCCTGACGAGCGGTAGAGAGCCAGCATATATATATTTTTGTTTTGACAGCAAACTAAATTTGTAAATTTTTCGATAGAAAAAAAAAATCCGGCGAAGCCGGATTTCTCTCTACAATGCTGGCTCGCTATCGCTCGCCAGAAATAAATCGACACCTGGATGGGGATAAACGTCTTAAAACAGTTGGCTGAATGGGGGCGAATTGATGCAAGCCAGAGAAAGAGAGAAAAGGAGAGAAAGATAAACAAAAAAGCCGGTGACCAGGTTATAGTATCGTGGCGGACTATGCCCTCAAACACTAACTTCTCCGCCATCCGCCTCCTCTTTGTTCCTGCTTCCCCCTCCACTCTTCATCATACACCACTTCCTCATCTATTATCAGGATTCACCCATCTCCATATTCGCAGTTAGCCGTCTAGATTGGCTGTGTTCGTACGTCTGTGTATGTCTTTATTGTCTGTGTTATTGTCTGTCTATTACGTTTGTAGTTCTGTGTTCGTACGTCTGTGTCTGTCTGTCTCGATGTGTGTCTGATATTCCCTGTCTATCACGTTTGTAGTTCTGTATTCGTACGTCTGTGTCTGTTTGTATTCCTGTTTGTCTGTATATTCCCTGTCTATCACGTTTGTAGTTCTGTATTCGTACGTCTTTTTTTCTATGTGGATGAGGGAGACAAAAGGCAAAACTGCCTGTGACGAGTGCCTCCCCCAGAGTTAAGAGAGTGACAGGGCCAAAATCAAGGAACGTTCGAGCCAAAATGTCTAGACACACGGAGTTTGAAAAAAGTTAAGTCATAGGATGAGGGAAAGATGGATTCAGGGAGAGAGTTCCAGAGCTCAGCTGTTGAATAGAAGAATGATTGGGAGTACCGTTTCACTCTTGGGTTGGAGAGTTGTACAGAGTAGGGATGGGATTGTGTTGCAAGACGGGTACTAATTATACCCTACGTAGAGGAGGTGGTATGCACTGAGAGAGCTCTGAGGAACACTGATTATTGTAGTAGCGAGAGAGATGCATGTGTTTGTATGTCTGTGTTATTGTCTGTATCACGTTTGTAGTTCTGTGTTCGTTCGTCTGTGTCTGTTTGTCTGTCTGCCTGTAAGTCTGTGTTATTGTCTGTATCACGTGTGTAGTTCTGTGTTCGTACGTCTGTGTCTGTGTCTGTCTGCCTGTAAGTCTGTGTTATTGTCTGTATCACGTGTGTAGTTCTGTGTTCGTACGTCTGTGTCTGTATGGCTGTATATTGTCTGATTATTGGCTGTTTATTGTTGTTAGTTCAGTGTCTAGATTGACTTTGAAGTGTTTTGTTATCTGTCTGTCTATTGCCTGTCTGTCACGTTTTAAGTTCAGTGTCTGGATTGGTTTGGAAGTCTTTTTGTTATGATTTTCTGTAATGACCCGCCTAACACCATTTTCTGTAATGACCCGCCTAACACCATTTTCTGTAATGACCCGCCTAACACCATTTTCTGTAATGACCCGCCTAACACCATTTTCTGTAATGACCCGCCTAACACCATTTTTTTTCTGTAGTCCTATTCCAACTACTCCCTCTCCGGCATAGGCTGAGAGCCTGTACATTCTACCGCTCAACACGGTGAAGCCCGTGAGGTCTCGTTCCAGTCCAGGGAGTGAGACATGTTAAGCACTTACTAACGGCTCGAAGCAGCCCCATCTTTGCAGCAACTTCGCCTCTGTGCTTCACTGTCTCATGCCCTAGACTCGGACCCTCGCTCTCAGAATGCCATCTATTGAGCAATTAACTCACTAGGTATTGCCCCCCTGTAGCATATTTTGGATATGGTAATATTCATAGTGTTATTTAATCAGGGAACAATGAGGGTATTTTTTTGGCGTTTCGGTGGGCTTTGTGGTAATGCACTGATACTCTAGGTACAGCACAAATTCCATCACAATAATATCTTCCCATTGACATATCGGGATTCGAACCTGGGTCCATTGGATTACCAGTCCAGTGGCAAGACCACTCCACCACACCTCCCCTAAACGGGTAATGCAAGAACACTAAAGTATATTGTTGCCAGCTGATGGTAAATTGATATGCTCCCATCTTGTTTACTCAGTTATTACAAACAATGTGTAGCTAATTGTGTTGGTAGTTATGGAAAGTTGGCATCATTAGGACACAGAGGCAGAGTGGATTCATATAATTTCTATCCTTCTCTCTCTTCCCCACCTCCTCCCCCCTTCCTTTTTTCCCCGTCTCTTTAAGGGGAGGTTTTTAGTTAGTTCCCTAGACCTCCATCAAGCTTAAAATTACACCCTCTTGACCCCCTTTCAAGATAAATGTGTAAATTTTTCGGTAGAAAAATGTCCCGGCCAAAGGCCGCTTCCTCTTAAATTACAGGCTCGCTATCGCTCGCCAGAAAAAAATCGACACCTAAATTGCATGAAAGGTCTTAAAATTGACAGAAATGGGGCGAAAATTCTTAATTATGGGGCGAACGTCTTAAAATGTCAAAAGCAATGGGCCTAAACATGAGGGAGAAAGGGTTCCAGAAAAAAATCCATCAAGTGGAAATCTCCCCTTAACTCGTCCAGCAAGCACCTTCTTACACCCCATTTTTTTTCGCCCCATCACCCTGACCATGATTACAGGTTTTACACCGAGTCACACACACTGTTAAGGGGAGACAGGCCGTTTTTCTGGACCCCCTTCTCCCTAATGTTTAGCCCCACTAGTTTTGACATTTTAAGACGTTGGTTCCATTAGTTTGGGGATTTTAGGACCTTTCACCCCCATTTCTTTGTCAATATTAGGACCCTTCGTGCCATTTAGGTGTCGATGTTATCCTGGCGAGCGATAGCGAGCCTGTAATTATAGGAGGAACCGGCCGGGACATTTTTCTACCAAAAAATGTATAAATCCATCTTGAAGGGGGTCTAGGGGGTGTTTTTCTAAGCTTGATGGAGGTCTAGGGAGGAAACTAAAACAATATATGAATACATGAATTAAGGGGAGATATCCACTTGAGGGAGTTTTTCTGGGCTCCTTTCTCCCTCATGTTTAGCCCCATTGCTTTTCTAATTTTAAGACGTTCGCCCCATTATTTTGATGATTTTAAGAACTTTCAACCCATTTCTGTCAATTTTAAGACCTTTCGTGCAATTTAGGTGTCGATTTTATCCTGGCGAGCGATAGCGAGCCTGTAATTTAAGAGGAACCGGCTTTCAGCCATGACATTTTTCTACCGAAAAATGTACAAATTTATCTTGAAAGGGGCTCAAGGGGGTGTAATCTTAAGCTTGATGGATATCTAGAGATCAAACTAAAACCCCTCCCCTTAATAGACCAAACAAAGAGCCACTGTCTCCATACTTAAGGGGAGGTTTTTAGTTTGGTCCCTAGATATCCTTCAAGCTTAAAATTACACCCCCTTGAGCCCCTTTCAAGATAAATGTGTACATTTTTCGGTAGAAAATTGTCCCGGCTGAAAGCCGGTTCCTCTTAAATAACAGGCTCGCTATCGCTCGCCAGGATAACATCGACACCTAAATGGCACGAAAGGTCTTAAAATTGACAGAAATGAGTCGAAAGTTCTTAAAATCGTCAAAATAATGGGGCGAACGTCTTAAAATTTGAAAAGCAATGGGGCTAAACATGAGGGAGAAAGGGGTCAAGAAAAAAGTCCCTCAAGTGGAAACCTCCCCTTAATAATCTTTCCGGCGATATATCCTCGGTAATTCTTGTCCGGTAGTTTCTGCAGTGAGTTATGGAGGTTAGTGAATAATATGTCTTAGTATTTGGGACGCCTCTGTTTCCTGTTATTGGTGGTGTAATGGTTTAGATGCTTATGTTGTGGGTGTCGTGTCCCGAGTTCGAATCCCGAGAGGACCATATGCTTTCATTAGTTTAGTCAAGGGCATTGGGGGTTTGTCATTGATGGTTAATGTTAAGAACGGGGTGTTAAGAACGGGGTGTTACTTAATTCTGGTGAATGGGCTGGTCTATCAGAGTGAGAACTGAGCGATCTCTGCCATACCCATAGCTTACTCATGACTGTTCCTTTAACTTATATATTTTCTAGATCTCAAGTGACGGCGTCTTTTCCGTGGATTGACCTCCCAATCTACCAAGATTGGAAGCCAAAGCGTCACATTTTTCCCTTGCCCCTCAACTTTCTCTTCATAATTGCTGAGGGGCACAGGGCCCTGGGTGGGGCTTTGGTTTCCCGGGCGTTTCTGCACCCTCCTCAGCTCCCCGCCATGGAGTGGCTTAGGTCACCCAGGCTTTATTGTGGTCGGCAAGGAGGGTTCTGTGGGGGCGCTCGGTTATGGCCTTGGCCTTGCTCGGGGCCTTGGGGCTGTTCGGCCAGGCAGCTTGGGGAAAAACAACAACAACAACAACTTAATTCTGGCTATCATTAGACGATTTTAGTCAGCTTAGGAAGGAGAGTTTTGCAAGGCAGCGGGTTAGCTGAAATATTATTAATCATGTGTATTGCAACAGAGCCTTTCTAAGCTTAAGGGGAGATCTCCACTTGAGGGATTTTTTCTGGACCCCTTTCTCCCTCATGTTTAGCCCCATTGCTTTTGATATTATAAAACGTTTGCCCCATTAGTTTAGCTATTTTAAGAACTTTCACCCCATATTAAGACCTTTCGTGCAATGCAGGTGTCGATTTTATCCTGGCGAGCGATAGCGAGCCTGTAATTTAAGAGGAACCGGCCTTCGGCCGGGACATTTTTCTACCGAAAAATGTACAAATTTATCTTAAAAGGGACTCAATGGGGTGTAATTTTAAGCTTGATGGAGGTCTAGGGAACAAACTAAATACCTCCCCTTAATCATTCGTATAATATAGCACACAATAATATGATAGAATGCGTCCTGGTATACTGAAAGGGTTAAGGGAGCCCACCTCGCTTTTTTTTCTCTTTCTCTCCCTCTCTCTTTGGCTTGCATTCATTCGGCCCCATTCAGCCTACTGTTTTAAGACGTTTACCCCATCCAGGTGTCAATATTGTCCTGGTGAGCGGTAGCGAGCCAGCATATATATTTTTGTTTTTGACAGCAAGCTAAATTTGTAAATTTTTCGATAGAAAAATGTCTCCGGCGAAGCCGGATTTCTCCATACAATGCTAGCTCGCTATCGCTCGCCAGGAAGGAATCGACACCTGGATGGGGATAAACGTCTTAAACCAGTTGGCTGAATGGGGCGGAATGGATACAAGCCAGGGAAAGAGAGGAAAGGAGAGAGAGAAAAAAAAAAAAAAACGGTCACCCCCTTTAAGTAAGGAAAAGGTGCGCGTCTGTGTGTGTGTGTGTGCGTGTGTGTGTGTGCGTGTGTGTGTGTGCGTGTGTGTGTGTGCGCGTGTGTGTGTATGTGTGCGTGTGTGTGTGTATGTGTGCGTGCGTGCGTGTGTGTGTGTATGTGTGTGTGTGCGTGTGTGTGTGCGTGTGTGTGTGTGTGTGTGTGTGTGTGTCGGTGTCGGTGTAGCTGCACCTTTTTATATATTGTATGTTTTGTCTCCATCCATCACCCTGACCATGATTAAAGGTTCAGTCAGTTGTGGTCCACCTTGATAATACCACACCTAACGTTGTCTGGTATTTGTGGTGTGGTTATGGTAGCTGTGGTTGTGGTAGTGGTAGTAGTGGTGGTCAGGGGTTCTGATATTAGGGGGTAGTGGTAGTGGTTATGGTAGTTGTGGCCAAGGGTTCTGGTATTGGGGGGTTGTGGTGGTAGTTGTTAAGGTAGGTAGTAGTGGTGGTAGTTGTTAAGGTAGATGGTTGTGGTAGTGGTAGTTGTGATCAAGGGTTCTATAGTATTAAGGGATAGTTGTGGTTGTGGTGGTAGTTGTTAAGGTAGATGGTTGTGGTAGTGGTAGTTGTGATGAAGGGTTCTATAGTATTAAGGGATAGTTGTGGTTGTGGTGGTAGTTGTATTGTGTTGTGTGGTAGTTGTCTTGGCATTGAGGGATAGTTATCGTGGGTTACCCTGTACTGTACCGGTGGCGTCCTTTGCATTATAGACTGGCGACGATTTTAGCCAAGTTAGGAAGGATGTCTACCCATAAAAATGCTGCTGACAATCTCAATTACTCCATGTAGCTACCATATATCCTTCTTAAGCTTCATAATATCGTCTTAATGTAGCTAGAATTAAATGTAATAGACGTTGCTGGAACAGAAGGTGTTAAGGAGACCGACCCGCTTTTTTTTTTCTGGGTAGTAGCCATTCGACCCCATTCAGCCTACTGTTTTAAGATGTTTATCCTCATCCAGGTGTCGACTTACACCTGGCGAGCGATAGCGAGCCAGTATATTTTGGATTATGTTTTAGACAGCTGACTATTTGTACATTATTCGGTAGACAAATTTCTCCGGCGAAGCCGGATTTCTCCATACAATGATGGCTCGCTGTCGCTCGCCAGGAAAAAATCGATACCTGAATGGGGAGAAACGTCTTAAAACAGTAGGCTGAATGGATAAAACCCAGAGAGAAAAAGCAGGTCGGTCCCCTTAAGGAAATTGGTGTGTACTGCAGCTTACCTCGATACGATATCAAATGTAAGAAGGAAGGTGTTGTAGTCGGTATGGTAATGTGTGTGTGTGTGTTTGTGTGTGTGTATTTCCTATATTGGGTTCGAGTTGCTTGGGTCCAGGTCTCAAAATGCGTGTAAGTTGCTATAATATATGGGTGTTACTTCGTGATATGGAAGTAACTCTGTCCGTCATGATGAATTCCCCGTCCCCCTATAAATACAGGAGAAAGTGACATAACTTTTACTTAAAGCCGTTGATTCGATTTGTAGAGGTATGGAAAGTTTATATTGTCCTGGTGGTGTAATGGTTAAGGTGGCAAAAATATGTGTGTGATAACCCGGGTTCGAATCCCGGTGGATCATATATACTTTAATTAGTTTCATTGGGGGTGTTTGGTGTTGTGGTGAAATTAATAAAATATAGAATATAGGACGGGATCGAATCTACTGTAGGTGGTGTCATATATATATATATATATATATATATATATATATATATATATATATATATATATATATATATATTCCTACATCTTAAAGGCTATTATTTTGCTTATATTATGTCAGAAAAACAATTAAATCAAAGTAATTTAACCATAGCCGAACAGCCATTTAAACCTTCCTGCCAATGCTGCATCTGGATGAATCGTCGAATTCTCAGGATTTTGGCGCGCTTATAAATACTGTACACCAAAAATAGGCCTAACCTAGGTTATATATATATATATATATATATATATCCAGAGGCAGGTACTCGGTACCTTGCTATGATTGAAGACTAGAAGTCTCTAGACCAAGAGGTTCAGTTTTTATTGTGAAAATTAGGTCAGTTTTGGCCGCTGAAAGCCTAGAATCGTGTAAATTCCCAAGTTTCGTCATTTACAGATACTCGTATCTCTGCAAATAATAGCTTAACCTAGGTTATATACATACCAGAGGCAGTACTCAGTGTTATCTTGCGATGGGTGAAGACTAGAACACTGTACATTAAGCGGTTATTGTGTGAGGTGGGAAATAAAACCGGCTGTTTTGTGATGCTACTGAGAACTGTTCGAATACGACGATGCAGTATTGGCAGCCACGGCTACGGTCTATTTACATTCATTCAACAATTTATTATTATGTATTCTGTATTAATATTGATTATTGATTACTGATTTATGATTTATTTCACCATTATAAGCATTCCTATTTCACTGTCGACTGCTTTCATGCATCGTTTGAGACTCAGGAAATCAATAGAAGCTTGCGTTAGGCCTGCATGCAAGCAGGAGTCACCTGACTTACTGGCTATGTGTTTTTGTTCTTGTTGCTTATACGGACCATCCGCGAAGACAATAAAACTTTCTCAAGTGCAGTTTTGAGTGGTTTTAAGCCATGAAATAATGCTATGGAGCTTTGTAGGCCAGCCGGGCGATACGGGGCAAACTAGATATGGAGCTATGGAGTCCAGCCGGGCAAGGAGGGTTAAGGAGCAAAGATTAATTTTCTATGAAAGAACACAATTTATTTAATTTCTAAAATTCTTGAACTAGTGCAAAAGTTTATTAGAAATATGAAAAAATATTGTTGATATAGGTTACTATATAATGTTTAAGAGGGTAAACATTTTGGTAGACTATTAAGATTGGCGAAAAATGTCTTATAATTACTTGGAATGTGATATTTTAATAAAAAAATCAGTTTTGATTTTAATCAATGATTTTTGTCTTTGATTATAATCGATTAAAATCACTTGATTAAAATCGTTTGATTTTAATCATGCCAACCCTGCTAAATCCCATAATATTTGATTGGCACTGTTATCGGTGTGAGTGCCAGCCCGGTGTATTATACGGGGGTGCCAGCAGGGGGGTTGACCTTACTCTAAATAGTGCCAGGGGTTGCATGGAACACCTTTCACCCGTGTCAAAAAACTCAACAAGGTCACACTCTCTATATACTGTATACCGGTACCACCATATACAGTATACCGGTACTACATATATACACTATACTGATTTTTTTTTTTTTTTTTTTTTTTCTATATTCCAACTACTCCCTCTCGGGCATAGGCTGAGAGCCTGTACATTCCACCGCTCAACACGGTGAAGCCCGTGAGGTCTTGTTCCAGTCTGGGGAGTGAGACATGTGAAGCATCCATCATGGCTCGAAGCAGCTCCATCTCTGAAGCGGCTGGTTGCTTCGCTCAAGTGCTTCACCGTCTCACCCTCCAGACTCAGACCCTCACTCTCAGAACGCCACCTATTGAGCAGTGAACTACCACTATATAATATCATAATATGATACCACTATATACCCTACATATACTGTATACACTCCCTCTAACGGCACCTCCATATACACTATACTCATATTTTGTGTTAAACCTGGCGGAAAGTGTAATTCCTTAGCAGTTCATTTATAGATACTTAATGGACACTGCTATGAAACTGCTATGCCTCTGCATCATATTATAGACATATGTTCATTTATAGATACTTAGCCTAATGGACACATATGAAACATGAAACAGCTATGCCTCTGAATCATATGATAGGCAGATTTTCACAATTAACATCATACTTAGCTAAAAACAAAACAAAAAACACTGTATTAACTGTCTAATTGAGATGGGGATAAGCCAGTTTCTCGCTAGCAAAAAAAAAAAAAAAAAAAAAAATATATATATATATAAAGAAAAACTACCCCCCCCCCCCTCCCCTCTCTACTGGTACCCCTACATATATACTACATAATAATACACATATGTATACTCCCCCTCTACCCCTTTATGTAAGTGTGTCCTTCACCGCTTTGTTACCTACCCCTACACACTTAACCCATAACTTCAAAGTTCACCCAATCTAGATGTCCATACTCCTACACTTAAGGGGAGGTCTCCACTTGAGGGATTTTTTTCTTGACCCCTTTTTCCGTCATGTTTAGCCCCATTGCTTTTGATATTTTAAAACGTTCGCCCCATTAGTTTGGCGATTATAAGAACTTTCACCCCATTTCTGTCAATTTTAAAAGCTTTCGTGCCATTTAGGTGTCGATTTTTTCCTGGCGAGCGATAGCGAGCCTGTAATTTAAGAGTAAGCGGCCTTCGGCCGGGACATTTTTCTACCGAAAAATGTACAAATTTATCTTGAAAGGGGGTATAGGGGGTGTAATTTTAAGTTTGATGAAGGTCTAGAGAACATACTAAAAACCTCCCCTTAACCCTCTCCAACATATGACGCGATGTTGAGCCTATTGGGGATACTTTAAAGCCTTTGTTACCATCAGGGGTATTTAGAGACCTTTAGTTTAGTTACTTCAACCTCTGCAGTTGTCTTTGAGTTAGCTGTGGGCAGAAAACTAATTTTGGAGAGGTAATTATAAGAGTGAGAGAACTCTTATTTCTTATTGCTAATCTGGCAGCCTCTGCGTCATAAATGCGTGAAAGGGTTAAGAATACGTACCCTGTGTGTGCGTGTATACATGATATTATATAGATAGATAGATAGATAGGTAGAGTATCATATGTGTGTAGCCTACTTACATATTTATTTTTATCGATATACGTATTTGATAGACGCAGACCAGATGGCTGGGGTAAAATAGGAAAGAAGAGTAATTGGACAGAGGAAGACCAAGCGGAGAAGTGAGAAGTACAGTAGAAGACTGAAAGTTCTCATAGCCAATAATAATAATAACCATTGTATTATGTATTTGGTTACTGATACTTAAGGGCAGATCTCCACTTGACGGATTTTTTTCTTGACCCCTTTCTCCCTCATGTTTAGCCCCATTGCTTTTGATATTATAAAACGTTTGCCCCATTAGTTTAGCGATTTTAACAACGTTCACCCCATATTAAGACCTTTCGTGCAATTCAGGTGTCGATTTTATCCTCGCGAGCGATAGCGAGCCTGTTATTTAAGAGGAACCGGCTTTCGGCCGGGACATTTGTCTACCGAAAAATTTACAAATTTATCTTGAAAGGGACTCAAGGGGGTGTAATTTTAAGCTTGATGGAGGTCTAGGGAACAAACTGAATACCTCCCCTTAACATACTTACTCACTTGTGTCCATTTTACCCATATTAGCTTACTATTACCAAACTAGCGAGCCTTACCGGATTGTGTGTAGCTATTTTAACATCTGACATTATGATTGCCCATAAACTTGTCTTGACCCCCTTCTGCTGTATCGGCCACGTGGTTTATAATATGTTCTAGCTAAATTGATTTTTGTAAAGGATCTGCGGTAGTAAAAAGACTTCAGGGGAGATATTTCCACTTGAGGGATTTTTTTTTCTTGACTCCTTTCTCCTTCATGTTTAGCCCCATTGTTTTTCTAATTTTAAGACGTTTGCCCCCATTATTTTGACGATTTTAAGAACTTTCAACCCATTTCTGTCGATTTTAAGACCTTTCGTGCAATTTAGGTGTCGATTTTATCCTGGCGAGCGATAGCGAGCCTGTAATTTAAGAGGAACCGGTTTTCAGCCGGGACATTTTTCTACCGAAAAATGTACAAATTAATCTTGAAAGGGGCTCAAGGGGGTGTAATCTTAAGCTTGATGGATATCCAGGGACCAAACTAAAAATCTCCCCTTAAGTGAGATAGTTCGAAGCCTGTTAATTGCTGGAGGCCAGTTAGAAGCCTGTTACTTGCTGGAGGCCAGTTAGAAGCCTGTTACTTGCTGGAGGCCAGTTAGAAGCCTGTTGTGCTGGAGGCCAGTTAGAAGCCTGTTACTTACTGGAGGCCAGTTAGAAGCCTGTTACTTGCTGGAGGCCAGTTAGAAGCCTGTTACTTGCTGGAGGCCAGTTAGAAGCCTGTTACTTGCTGGAGGCCAGTTAGAAGCCTGTTAATTGCTGGAGGCCAGTTAGAAGCCTGTTACTTGCTGGAGGCCAGTTAGAAGCCTGTTACTTGCTGGAGGCCAGGTAGAAGCCTGTTACTTGCTGGAGGCCAGTTAGAAGCCTGTTACTTGCTGGAGGCCAGGTAGAAGCCTGTTACTTGCTGGAGGCCAGTTAGAAGCCTGTTACTTGCTGGAGGCCAGTTAGAAGCCTGTTACTTGCTGGAGGCCAGTTAGAAGCCTGTTACTTGCTGGAGGCCAGTTAGAAGCCTGTTACTGCTGGAGGCCAGTTAGAAGCCTGTTACTTGCTGGAGGCCAGTTAGAAGCCTGTTACTTGCTGGAGGCCAGTTAGAAGCCTGTTACTTGCTGGAGGCCAGTTAGAAGCCTGTTACTTGCTGGAGGCCAGTTAGAAGCCTGTTACTTGCTGGAGGCCAGTTAGAAGCCTGTTACTTGCTGGAGGCCAGTTAGAAGCCTGTTACTTGCTGGAGGCCAGTTAGAAGCCTGTTACTTGCTGGAGGCCAGTTAGAAGCCTGTTACTTGCTGAGGCCAGTTAGAAGCCTGTTACTTGCTGGAGGCCAGTTAGAAGCCTGTTACTTGCTGGAGGCCAGTTAGAAGCCTGTTACTTGCTGGAGGCCAGTTAGAAGCCTGTTACTTGCTGGAGGCCAGTTAGAAGCCTGTTACTTGCTGGAGGCCAGTTAGAAGCCTGTTACTTGCTGGAGGCCAGTTAGAGGCCTGTTACTTGCTGGAGGCCAGTTAGAAGCCTGTTACTTGCTGGAGGCCAGTTAGAAGCCTGTTACTTGCTGGAGGCCAGTTAGAAGCCTGTTACTTGCTGGAGGCCAGTTAGAAGCCTGTTACTTGCTGGAGGCCAGTTAGAAGCCTGTTACTTGCTGGAGGCCAGTTAGAAGCCTGTTACTTGCTGGAGGCCAGTTAGAAGCCTGTTACTTGCTGGAGGCCAGTTAGAAGCCTGTTACTTGCTGGAGGCCAGTTAGAAGCCTGTTACTTGCTGGAGGCCAGTTAGAAGCCTGTTACTTGCTGGAGGCCAGTTAGAAGCCTGTTACTTGCTGGAGGCCAGTTAGAAGCCTGTTACTTGCTGGAGGCCAGTTAGAAGCCTGTTACTTGCTGGAGGCCAGTTAGAAGCCTGTTACTTGCTGGAGGCCAGTTAGAAGCCTGTTACTTGCTGGAGGCCAGTTAGAAGCCTGTTACTTGCTGGAGGCCAGTTAGAAGCCTGTTACTTGCTGGAGGCCAGTTAGAAGCCTGTTACTTGCTGGAGGCCCTTTTTAATCTGATTATATTCGTCTAATAGTAGCCAGAATAGAGTTAAAAGACGGCACCGGTACTGAAGGGGTTAAAGCAGTGAAGAATACTTGGAATCTGGGGTTACCTTTCCTGTTTGTTGCTATTTACAGTACTGATTGGGTAAGGTATCTTTGTTGGCATATTATCGATACCCTAGTGTATTGGTGTGTGTGTGTCTGTCTGTCTGTGTGTGTGTGTGTGTGTGTGTCTGTGTGTGTCTGTCTGTCTGTGTGTGTGTCAGAGAAAGAGAGAAGAATATGTATTTTAGTTTGTAAATATATATAACGTTCAATAATATATTTTATGATTCAAACATGATATTCGTGTGAGTGTCATAACTGTCCGGTCATGTGTGTATAAATGTGTATATACGCATGTTTGTCTTCTATGTTTGCATGTTTGTAGTTAAGGGGGGTGACCTGCTTTTTTTTCTCTCCTTTTCTCTCTTTCTTTCTCTGGCCTGTATCCATTCAGCCTACTGTTTTAAGACGTTTATCCCCATCCAAGTGTCGATTTCTTCCTGGCGAGCGATAGCGAGCCAGCATTATATGGAGAAATCCGGCTTCGCCGCAGACATTTTTCTATCGAAAAATTTACAAATTTAGCCTGCTGTATAAACATTTAAAAATATATGCTGGCTCGCTACCACTCGCCAGGAAAAAATCGACACCTGGATGGGGATAAACGTCTTAAAACAGTAGGCTGAATGGGGCTGAATGGATATAAGCCAGAGGAAGAGAGAAAAGGAGAGACCAAAAGTAGGTCACCCCCCTTAAATATCGTATGTAAGTTTATTCGTATGCAATCAATATGTATATATATTTCTGTATACATATCTTAAGGGGAGACTTTCACTTAAGTTTTTTTTTTTTTTTTTTTTTTTTTTTTTTTTTTTACTCCTCCATTTCTAGCCCCATTGTTTTTGAGATTTTTAGACGTTAGCCCCATTATGTTGGCGATTTTAAGAACGTTCACCCCATTTCTGTCAATTTTAAGACCTTTGGTACCATTTAAGTGTCGATTTTTTCTGGCGAGCGATAGCGAGCCTGTAATTTTAGAAGGAATCGGCCTTCGGACGGGACATTTTCTACCGAAAAATGTAAAAAAAAATCTTAAAAGGGGTTTTGATATATATATATATATTTTTTTTTTTTTTTTTTTTTTTTTTTAAAGTTTGATGGAGGTTTAGCGAGGAAATTCAAAAATAAGTTAATGAATCAATATATAGAGCAAATAGAAAGCACTACCCCCTTAATTAAGTGACTATAATAAGTCTACCCAGCGTATTGGCCGGGTTGGTGTATGTGTGTTAAGGAGGGTCACCGGCTTTGTTTTTATCTTTCTCTCCTTTTCTCTCTTTCCCTAGCTTGTATCCATTCGGCCCCATTCAGCCATCTGTTTTAAGACGTTTATCCCCATCCAGGTGTCGATTTCTTCATGGCGAGCGATAGCAAGCCAGCATTGTATGGAGAAATCCTGCTTCGCCGGAGACATTTTTCTATCGACAAATTTACAAATGTAGCTTGATGTCAAAACAAAAATATATATATACTGGTTCGCTACCGCTCACCAGGAAAATATTGACACCTGGATGAGGGTAAACGTCTTAACACAGTAGGCAGAATGGGGCAGAATGAACACAAGCCAAAGAGAGAGGGAGAGAAAGAGCAAAAAAGCGAGGTGGGCTCCCTTAAGTGTGCAAAAAGATGTAGGTGCAAGTTTTATACGTGTTTTTGTGGCTTTCCTTACGACACAAACCTGATGCTGCTGCTTGCTGGCGTAGGTATGTAGGTAGGTAGGTAGGTGCTCGCTGGTGGGACGAAAGGGGGGGGGGGGGGGGAGGAGGGGAGAGAGAGAGAGAGAGAGAGAGTGAGATCATGCAATTGCTATAAAATACAATATCATACCTCCAGCCTTGGTATGTAATAATAATAATAATAATAATAATAATAATGATGATGATGCTACCCAAGAAGAGCCCTCTGCGGGTACTCAATACATTTAAGGGGGTAGTGCTTGTTTTGTTTTTGTTTGTTGTTTTAGCTTGGGCTGAGACATGGGCTCTGAAGAAAAAGGAGAAAAGAGGGCTGGATGTGATGGAGATGAGCTGCTTGAGGAGTATGTGTGGAGTTACTCGTAGAGACAGATTGAGGAATGAAGAGATATGTAGGAGAGTGGGGCAGCAGGAACATTTGTCAGCCAGAGTGGACAGAAGGGTGCTGAGCTGGTATGGTCATGTTGAACGAATGGGAGATGAAAGGCTTACAAAGAGAATATGTGACTCAGATACAAGGGGAGATAGAAGGGCAGGAAGACCCCCATTGAGATGGAGAGACTGTGTAAGAAAGGCTTTGGATGATAGAGGAATGACTATAGATCAGGCAGGGGTGGACAGGAGTGAATGGAGAATGCTTGTGAATAGTTGAGTGAACACTTGGTCATTTGGAGTTAGGGGTCGGGCGCAAGTTGGACTAGATAATAGTCCATCAGGCGCCTGGCCCGGGGAGACGATTAATATGAAGGGTGCGCCTGGAAGTGTGGTGGGAGGGCTTGTGGCTTTGGCTCCGCTGCATGTCTGCCTGCCGAGATCGGAACCTCTCCGGGTGGTCGGGGGCCGGGGGAGTGCTGGAGCGACCTTGGTGACCCTGGTCTCTGGGTCTTCTGGGTGACCTGGATGTGTGTGAGTTTGTGCTTTTTATCTGTGTTTATTAATGTTGTTTTATGTTGTTTCTGTGTTTTCCCTGTTCTTGCTCTGTCTTGAGTCGGCTACCCCCAAAATGGGGATTGGGCCTGAGCATATAGATAGATAGATAGTGCTTGTTTTTTGGTCTATACATTTATATATTTATTTAGTTCTTTTAGTTTCCTCGCTTAACCTCCATCAAGCTTAAAAAAAAACACCCCCTAGACCCGTTTTCAAGATAAATATGTAAATTTTTCGGTAGAAACATTTTCCGGCCGAAGGCCGGTTCCTTTTAAAATTACAGACTCGCTATCGCTTGCCAGGAAAAATTCGACACCTAAATGGCACGAAAGGTCTTGTTATTGACAAAGACATTTGGCAAAAGGTCTCAAAATTGTCAAATTTACGGAACGAACGTCTAACATCTCAAAACTAATATGCTAAACATGAGGTTGAAGGGGGTCCATCAAGAGCGACTACCTCCCCCTTAACACCACTACAACCTGAACCATCAACACTATAGGGAGTTTTAAGGGGAGGTTTTTAGTTTCCTCCCTAGACCTCAATCAAACTTTTAAAAATACCCCCAAGATCCCCCTTCCACATAAATGTGTAAATTTGTCTTCATATCAAGTGAAATATATAAACATGTTCCTACACTTACCCACCCTAATCAACATCTGATAGACATTAATACAGCACAGAGCAAGCCAAACGTAATGACAACTAGGACATGACTTGTTAGCGCGACCGTACGATCGTTATAAACATCAGGTACTAACTTCATACTAGAGTGAATTAATCGACCTGTGTTACTTAGTTCGTTATTGTTATCCTGAAATCACATTCCAAAATTGAATTTTGGCTAGTAAAACATGGATAACATACCCGTGTGAAGCTGTCTTTAGGAACCCCTTCCCCCCACAAAGTCACACACCACCACCACCACCATCAACACACCCATCAATATCCTAACTATCCACACTCCATTAGTATTACCAACCACCTCTCTCTCTCCACTCTCCACCTCCACAATCACCTTCACAAACCCTATCTCCTCATCACAACACTACCCCTCTCTCCACCTCCACCACTCCACAACTCCTATCTCCTCTTCACCCCCCCTCCCCAACTACCCATCTCTCCACTCCTCACCTCCCAACCCCTATCTCCTCATCACAACTCCCTCCTCCCCCAACCACCCCTCTCTCCACCTCTCCTCACCTCCACAATCCTTATCTCCTAATCACAACTCCCCCCAATTCCACCCCTCTCGCCACTCATCACCTCCACCACTCCTCACCTCCACAATCCCTATCTCCTCATCACGCCCCCCCCCCCCCTAACCACCCCTCTCACCACTCCACAATCTCCTCATCACAACCCCCCCCCCCCCCCCCACACACCACCACCACCATCATCAACACACCCATCAATATCCTAACTGTCCACACTTTATTAGTATGACCAACCACCCCTACCACTCCTCTCTCCACTTCTAACCTCCACATCTCCCTATCTCCTCATCACAACCACCAAACCAACATGAAGTCAAGTATCCTTCACGCATATCAAACTCATAGCTGTCCACTTATAATTAGTATAACCTAACACTCCCCTCTTCCACTTATAATTATTATAACCTAACACTCCCCTCTTCCACTTATAATTAATATAACCTAACACTCCCCTCTTCCACTTATAATTAGTATAACCTAACACTCCCCTCTTCCACTTATAATTAGTATAACCTAACACTCCCCTCTTCCACTTATAATTAGTATAACCTAACACTCCCCTCTTCCACTTATAATTAGTATAACCTAACACTCCTCTCTTCCACTTATAATTAGTATAACCTAACACTCCCCTCTTCCACTTATAATTAGTAACCTAACACTCCCCTCTTCCACTTATAATTAGTATAACCTAACACTCCCCTCTTCCACTTATAATTAGTATAACCTAACACTCCCCTCTTCCACTTATAATTAGTATAACCTAACACTCCTCTCTTCCACTTATAATTAGTATAACCTAACACTCCCCTCTTCCACTTATAATTAGTATAACCTAACACTCCCCTCTTCCACTTATAATTAGTATAACCTAACACTCCCCTCTTCCACTTATAATTAGTATAACCTAACACTCCCCTCTTCCACTTATAATTAGTATAACCTAACACTCCCCTCTTCCACTCCCTTTTCCACTGTCCAACCCTATCTCATCTTTAGTTTCTGCACACACCACAACCACAACTAGAGAGACACTCGGGAAAGCGCGTACCTCCGCCTACGCTACGGAGGTATGCACTCTACCGATCACCTCCAAAATTGTATCGCTCTTCCTTGGGGCATATCCTACCTGACCACCAAATTTTTTGAACATCGGTTCGTATTTTTTTTAGATATCTTACTGACAGACAAACATACAAGCGGAGGCAACAATATAACCCCCGTCTAACTTCGTTGGCGGAGGTAATTATAACCCAAACTTTAACCATTACTATTATTACAAACAACAAAGCCATCATATCCTAATTGTTCATACTGCAGTGGCATACTACCGCTACCACTCTCCAACACAAGCCCCTCACACCTACCTCCACCTCCTCCTCAACAATAATACCTCATCCACCACCACCACCACCACCACCACACCACCACACCACCAAAAGTACCACCTCACCAAAATCACCTATATCACTCCACCACCACTACTTCACCAAAATCACCAATATCACTCCACCACCATTACTTCACCAAAATCACCTATATCACTCCACCACCATTACTTCACCCAAATCACCTATATCACTCCACCACCATTACTTCACCAAAATCACCAATATCACTCCAGCACCATTACTTCACCAAAATCACCTATATCACTCCACCACCATTACTTCACCAAAATCACCTATATCACTCCACCACCATTACTTCACCAAAATCACCTATATCACTCCACCACCATTACTTCACCCAAATCACCTATATCACTCCACCACCATTACTTCACCAAAATCACCTATATCACTCCACCACCATTACTTCACCAAAATCACCAATATCACTCCAGCACCATTACTTCACCAAAATCACCTATATCACTCCACCACCATTACTTCACCAAAATCACCTATACCACTCCACCACCACTATCATCACCATCACTTCACCAAAATCACCTATATCACTCCACCACCACCACAAGCACCATCACAGCCTCATCCTTAACCACCACACCCATCACAAACTTAACTGTCCACCTCCACCATCTCCACTACCCCTCTCAACCCCCACCCTCTAAACCCCCCCTTCAAGGCCGCTCAAGGATGTACAGAACAATTGTTGACCCGTCTCTCAAGAATAATAATTAGTGTCTAAAGATGTAATAGTCTTAAAAACAACACGTATATTTGGAGGCTAGAATGTCTGTGTATGTGTGTGAATGTGTAGGTGTGTGTATGTTAAGTAGGAGTTGTATCATGTTATTGTGGGTCCAGTAATTATATAGATCGATTGATGTGGTCTATATGCTGGGCGTGGTCAAGGAGAAGCGTTTGGTGATGATGCTAATAAAAACACGTACACGAGCACATACACACACACACATACCACTCACACACTAACACACACACAAACACACAAACCACTCACACACACATACACAAACCACTCACACACACATACACACACACAGACCACACGCACCCGCACACACACAAACCACACACACACATACACAAACCACTCACACACACACAGACCACACGCACACACACACACACACACACACACACACACACACACACACACACACACACACACACACACACACACACACACACAGACGTAATCCCCTCGTGCGTGCATGTATACTGCTATCTATACTACTTACGTGGCTATCTATAATGTATATGAATGACTGAGTATAAAGTAGAGAAGGATGTGAAGAGAAGCAAGGCTGTAAGTAGGCGATAAATCATCACCTCTAACCTCTGTAACTAAAAAACGACTATAGTAATTGAGCTAATATTTCTACCATTTGGGAAGAGTCAGTCAAGGAATAGATGTGGAAATTTATAGCCAATTTGCTTTAGCCCTTTTTGAGTTACAGAGGATAGAAGTAGTGATTTTTCTCCTACTTACAGCGAATGCACTATAGTGTTAAAGAGCCAGAGAGTCGGTTGTTAGAGGATGATACTTGTCGGCCAATTAAGGTAAGCATATTGTAGGTGTGTTAAGAAGTGGTAGCCCCAGGTAGTGGTGACCTCCAGGGAAGGTCACCACAGATATATTATGACCTCCCTCACTGTGACCTTCTTCACTTCATCATCTGTCCTCTCACACATTAGGCACTCTTACAAGGAACTTAATAGGAATAGTTTGTATTTCATAGACTTTGCGTCTATTTCAAGGAGGTACATTAAAAAAAGGAAAAACAAATTTATATTATATAGTGCAGTACATGCATTGTAAAGTGTGCAAAATAGTTTTTTTTTCTGTACTACTAAATAACTATTTACAACTTTTGAGGGAAGTTTGTTTCAGGTTAAATAGATGTTATAGGAAATACTAAATAAATATATAACTTTTTTAAAGAAAAATTAATAATCATATGCAGTGGGCGCCCTAATAGTCTCAACCCCCCCCCCCCCTCCCCCTCCCCACCACACACACACACACACACACACACACACACACACACACACACACACACACACACACACACACACACACACACACACACACACACACACACACACACCTTCACTACTTCACCCATAAGAGGAGTATGATAACAATTGAAGGTATGCACATATTTAGCAGTGACAGAGTTAATTATTCATAGATCCCACTTATAAACTTGGCTAGTTATATAAGCGCAGGCAATTGCCGACTTGCGAGTTTCGTTCTATAAGGAAGTTAGTGCCGTAAACATCGGTGTTATTAAGAAATACAATAATAAAGTAGATGTCTAATGGATAAAAAATATGTTGATTTTATTTGTATGTATTTATAAATGTACTACAATCACATTTTATTTGTATGTATTTATAAATGTACTACAATCACATTTTAGCTGGTAATTCTGCTAAATATCAATGTAAAAAACTCCAACTTCCTTATAGCCTGAAACTCGCAAGTGGTCAATTGGTTGAACGTGATTATTATCCAGTTGGTTAGAGTCATATCACTGATAGAATTGAATGAACATAACTTGAGTGAGAAGAAGAAGAAGAGAGAGAGAGAGTGTGTGTTTGTGTGTGTAATGTGTATTATTAATTACAATAATACTAACATACCACCGTGTGAGCATGTACGCAGCCTTGAGCATAGCAATAAGATTACACCATAATTGTTTATTTATTTTCTGTATTTATTTGTTTTTTGTTTTCTTTCTTGCTATACCATATTTTGCAACACTTAAGATGGTGTCACTTATGCTGGCAATATTATGGAACCATTACCCTCTGGTCACTTCAGATGGTGTCACTTATGCTGGCAATATTATGGAACCATTACCCTCTGGTCACTTCAGATGGTGTCACTTATGCTGGCAATATTATGGAACCATTACCCTCTGGTCACTTCAGATTTAAACTTGTATTAGTCTTAAGCCAGCAAACATACTCTAATTTCAGTCTAGTTTGCGATGCCAAGGTTAAAACACACACACACACACACACACACACACACACACACACACACACACACAAAACATACATTGCGAGAAGAACAAAAATTGCTCTCTGAAAATTGCTAGAAAAAGAGCCCATGTGACCAATTTTTGCACTGGTATCGTCAACTACAGTGGGTTTATTTTCAGCTGGCAGTACATTGAATCCCTCAGCACTTCTATTCTCAGTAATTAATTGGGAAATGTGAACTACTATGTCTTTGCGTTGTATTTATGCTTATATATAGGGGAGGTATTAGATTTTTCTGGACCCCCATCTCCATCATGTTTAGCCCCATTAGTTATGAGCTTTTTAGAGGGTTGCCCCATTAGCTTGGCGATTTCAAGACCTTTCGCCACATGTTGTTTATTTTATGACCTTTTGTGACATTTAGGTGTCTTATTTTCTGGCGAGCTATAATTTTGAAGAATTTCTACCGAAAAGGTACACATTTATCTCGAAAGGTGGTCGTGTGTGTGTGTGTGTGTGTGTGTGTGTGTGTGTGTGTGTGTGTGTGTGTGTGTGTGTGTGTGTGTGTTAAGCTTGCTGGAGGTCTAGGGATCAAAAAGTAGGTATTTTGGCTATATACAGTATATATATACAGTATACTGGAGGAGCTACCCGATCAGAGTTGAGGAAAAGAGTTGTTGTAAAATACGGCCGTGTAAATCCCCCTTCTGTTGAACCTTCAGTAACAACCATTATATTATTACCCAATCAACTGGACTCCCGTCTCCCTCAGGTTTAGCCCCAGTAGTTTTGAGATTTTAAGACGTTCGCCCCATTATTTTGGCGATTTTAAGACCTATCGTCCCATGTTTTGTCAATTTAAAAACTGTTTGGGCCATGTAAGTGTCGATTATTTACTGGCGAGCGATAGCAAACCATCAATGAAATTTGTCTACCTAAACATGTACACATTTATTTCGAAGGGGGGTCTTGTGGGGGTGTATATTTCAGCTTGATGGAGGTCTAGAAAGACAGATTTTTATTTATTTATTTTTTTTTTTTTTGGGGGGGGTATTTAAGCTTGATGGAGTCTCTTGGGGGGGGGGGGGGTAAGCTTAATGGAGGTCTAGAAAGAATGGGGGTTGTGGAAGGGTGTTTTTTTAAGCTTGATGGAGGTCTAGGGGGCAAACTAAGAAAATAAATAAATACTACTAATAAAAATGATAATAATTAAACCTTATGAAGCTCCCCCTTCATAGTTGAGGAAAAGAGTTGATGGAAAATCCGCCCGTGTGAATGTTGCTCGTATTTAAGGGGAGATTTCCACTTGAGGATTTTTTTTCTGGACCCCTTTCTCTCTCATGTTTAGCCCCATTGCTTTTTAGATTTTAAGACGCTCGCCCCCTTTAGTTTGGCGATTTTAAGAACTTTCGCTCCATTTCTGTCAATTTTAAGAACTTTCGTGCCATTTAGGTGTCGATATTTTCCTGGCGAGCGATAGCGAGCCTGTAATTTAAGAGGAACCGGCCTTCGGCCGGGAAATTTTTCTACCGAAAAATTTAAAAATTGAAAGGGGGTCTAGGGGGTGCAATTTTAAGCTTGATGGAGGTCTAGGCATCAAAGTAAATACCTCCCCTTAACCTTCAGCAGGGAGTCAAAGCGGAGCAATTTTGTTTGAAGACTTGAATGAAAATGAGAAGAAATACAAGCAAATTAACATGAAATACCATTGTTTTGGCCATGTTATGATTTCCAAAGACACAATATGAACTATAAACCATAATTTAATCCATACATATACAATATTAAAGACTACACAAAATAAAATGATTTGGCTTTAGTTTGACACCCTGACCTTTTCAGTAGCAACAATTATATTATGACACACACATATATTACAAGCATTAAATGTTATGGCAAGACTAATTAACTTACCTGTGACCTAGCCAGACTTTATGTAATAAGGGGAGTGACAGGCTTTTGTGTTATCTTTTTCTCTCTTTGTTTGGCATGTATCCATTCGGCCCACTCTTATAAGACGTTTATCCCCATCAAGGTATCAATTATTTCCTGGTGAGCGATAGCAAACCAGCATTGTATGGAGAAATCCGGCTTCGCCGGAGACATTTTTCTATCGAAAAATTTACAAATTTAGCCTGCTGTCAAAAACTTTAAACAAAATATGCTGGCTCGCTACCGCTCGCCAGGAAAAAAACGACACCTGGATGGGAGTAAACGTCTTAAAACAGTAGGCTGAATGGGTCCGAATAGATACAAGCCAGAGAAAGAGAGAAAAGGAGAGAAATAAAGCCTGTGACCCCCCATAAAGTTATTACGACCATAATTTATTACTGCAAGATAAACATTACATACATTAGAACTATAGTTATTTTGCCTTTTGAACCGCAGAGAGCTCCATATGAGTAGTGTGATATACAGAGGTTGGGCAGGGAGTTGAGGGTTCGCTAAGGGTTCGTAGGTAGGATTCCCTTTTCTAGTTCAAGTTTAATAAACAAATTCCTTTTTCTTATCTTATGGCATCTTGTAATTTTTCTACGTATGTAATCCTTCATCTACTTCACCATCACATACGTCATCTTATTCTTAATCTGTTTATGTTGTTGCTGTTGTTGTTGTTGTTGTTGTTTCGTCTGTTTTCCCTCCAGACGTAGAGTGACGCTGGCGAATCTGGTTAGGCATAGACCAAACATTATAAATGTGTGTAAAGAGGTGAGTGGTGAGAGACAGACAGTGATAAAACATGGTAGTGTAGGTCAAGGCAAACTGTGTCCTATCATAGCATAGGCCCGATGGTGTTTGTTTATATATACCACCACACACAGTCATACACATACACATACACATACACACAGTCATACATTCACTTGCACATACACACACAATACTAGTGTTAAAACAAGGTAGTGTGGGTCAAGATAATCTGTGTTCTATCATAACATAGGCCGATAGTGTTTGTTTATATATACCACCACACACACAGTCATACACATACACAGTCACACATACACATACACACAGTCACACATACACATACACACATAATAATAGTGTTAAAACAAGGTACTAGTGTGGGTCTAGGACTCTAGGTAAACTGTGTCCTATCGTAAACATGGTGTGTGTTTATATATACCACCACATACAGTCATACCCATACACACACACACAGTCATAGATTCACTTGCACATACACACATAGTAATAGTGTTAAAACAAGGTAGTATAGGTCAAGGTAAACTGTGTCCTATCAAAACATAGGCCGATGGTCGTTGTTTATATATTACTCCCCCACTCCCCCCCCCCCCCCCTCCTTTCCGATGTATGTACAGTCCCTCACACGTCCAGCTGGTACTTTGCAATCTCTGCCTATGGTTGTTTTATACGAGGGTATAAATGGCTAGCATAATGTACACATTTAAGGGCATTTGTTCCCCCTATACCAAATGAGACTGCATAATTGAAAGACTCAGTTAAAGGGAGGTTTTTAGTTTGTTCCCTAGACCTCCATCAAGCTTATAATAATATTACACCCCATAGACCCCCATTCAAGATAAATTTGTAAATTTGTCGGTCGAACAATTTCCTGGCCGAAGCCCGGTACCTTTTAAATCACAGGCTTGCTTTCGCTCGCCAGGAAAACAAATCGACACCTACATGACACATAATAGCAAGAGCCAGTTTAATAGAAAAGTCAATATTTATCCAAAATATGAGATGCATAAGAAGCCATGATAATATTACTACTCAACATAGCACGACTCTGCATGACAACCTTATTAAACATAGAGGACAAAATAATCATCCAACATACAGCAATCAGCATAATCCAAAATATAAGTACTAACCTAACAACAATAACAGTACGGTACTGAGCATATCCAGACCCAGCATGACAGCATAGAGGAGACATTCTTCTAACACAATAGGCTGGTGGTGGAGGGTACGGTAGTTTAGGCTGGGTTGGTTGTGAAAACTTTATTGTTGTCACCGTGCTCTAGCCAAGTCATCCACCCTCTCTTTCTAAAATCAAACTTTTGTTTTATATATATTATTACTTATTTGTTGTGTCTGACTTCCTTCCTTCTGACTCTATATATACATTACTTTGGGTGACTTATATCTGCCTTATACATACAGTACATGATCTTAATTTAGGCTGTGTTGTGAAAATCATATTGTCGTCACTGTCTTATAGCCAAATCATCACCCACTCTCTCTCTCTCTCTCTCTCTCCTTTATACTGTACTATCTTATTAATATCTTGTTTACGTGTTGTTATCCTTTGTCATCACTTACTTTTGCTATGTTGTATGTTTTTTTTTGTTTTTTTTTGTATTACTTACCTTGCTGATTGATTTTAGTTTTTATGGATTATGTCTCATCTCTACCTGTTCGTTGTATTTCTGGCTTGTTAATCCCTCTGTACCAGCGACATCTTTTTAATTTTATTCTAGCTCTATTTATACGATTTTGAGCAGTTTAAGAAGGATTTGTGGTAGTAAAATGGGTTAAGTGAGATAGTTGAAGCCTGTTAATGGCTGGAGGACCTTTTTAATCCAAATAAAATCGTCTAAAAGTAGCCAGAATAAAGTTAGAAAGATGTCGCCGGTACAGAAAGGGTTGTTGTTGTTGTTGTTGTTCCCTAAGCTGCCTGGCCGAGCAGCCCCGAGTCCCTGAGGCCCTGAGGTCCTGAGGTCCCCCATGGCCACGATCGGGCTTTCCCACAGAGCTCTCATTGAGTGTAGATTGTGTTGCTGGTGTAAGTGGTTGTGTGAAATGCAGTCTTCTATGATGCGTTTAATGGTATGGGGTGCTGTGTTACATCCCGGGCAGGTGTCAACGACGGAATCATCCAGTCTCTTCTGATAGCTCAGAAGAGCTGGATGGTGTCCGCGTCTCAGCCTGGCCAGGTGCACTCTGTTCTCGCGAGGAAGGGAGGATTCGGAAGGATGGATTTCGGGAGGTCGTGCTTGCAGCTGCGTGTTGTCTATGAGTGAGTGGATGGATCAGCGAGAGATATGAGTATGGATATGCTTCTGGAAGTTGGTTCGGGGTGGGCAGGGAGGGAGAGAGGACAGTATTTGAGTGTGATACCGTGTGCTGGGTGTTGTTTTGATATTTCTTGGTGTCTGTGGGTGTGTTGCCATGTAGTGTAGTGGGTGGTTTTGGTTCGTGGAAGGTGCTGCCAGGAATTGAGTGCCTCTCATGTCCAGATGGTCTTTGACTTTGAGGATTTTGGTTTCTTGATGTAGGTGATCTGTGGGTGTAGTAGCTGTGCAGCCTGTAATTATTTTTATGGCTATATTTTGAATAGTCTGTAAGATCTTATGATATGTTTCAGCTAGGTTAGAAGCCCAGGCTGGGCTTGCGTATTCCATCACTGATCTTATGTATTGTTTATAAACTGTGGTGGTGGTTTCTTTGTTGTGTCCAAATGTTGTGTGAGCAAGTGACCTCAGGGCGTTAAGTCTGGGTGTCAGTTTCTTTTTTGTGTTTGTGGTGTGTTGTTTGAATGTCATATGAGTATCATATGTTACTCCTAGGATTTTGGGTGAGTGTGTATGTGTTTGAGGTGTGTTGTTTATGGTGAGTTGAGGGATGTATTCGTGTTCTCCTGTCCAGCTTTTGAGCAGGGTTGCGGTGGATTTGGCTAGGGCTAGATTAAGTCTGTTTGTAGCGCACCAGCCATGTAGTGTGTTGAGATAGGGTTACTGGAGATCTGTTGCTGTGTTTGGGTCATGGTGTGTGCATGTGAGTGTTATGTTGTCTGCATAGGAGGCTAAGTTTATTTGGGGTGTATTGAGTGTCGTTATATCGTGCATGTACAGATTGAAGAGTGCGGGCGATAGGACAGATCCTTGTGGGAATCCGTTTGGAAAGTTTTTGATGCTAGATGACTGACCGGCAAAAGATACGTGTGCACATCTGCTTGCTAGGAAGTGTTGTAGATTTTGTTTGTTAGGTTGTGGCGGGGGATGGCATCGAAGGCTTTACTAATGTCGAGTGTGGCTAGTAGTGATCTGTGTGGTGGTCTAGCTGAGTTGATGCCGTCAAAAGCTCTTTGTGTAAGGTCTGTGCGAAGAGTGTTTGTGCAGTGGCCTGAAGCCATGTCGTGTTGGAGCTAGGGGCAGGTCGGATGTAATTAGTTGTAGTACAAGGCGTTCCATGACTTTGGAGGGGGTGCAAAGGAGTGTGATGGAGCGGTGTGAGGAGGGTAGCGTGGGGTCTTTGTTGGGTTTGGGGAATGTGATGATGATACCATTCTTCCAGATGTTTGGTATTGTGTTGTGTGAATAACTGTAGTTTGATATGTTAGTGAGTGCTTGTATGCCTTGTGGTCCCAGGTGTCTGAGGTGTATGTTGCTTATGTTGTCTAGGCCACAGGTGGGTGAGTGCTTGAGATTGTTGATGATGTGCTTTGTCTGGTGATTGGTGAAGGGTGTATAGTCAGGGTCTGTGGGGAATTGTCTCTTACGTCGGATGACACGTCGGTCGTCTTTGTGGGGTTCTAGGTGGCGACATGTGAGAAGTGACTGGTGAGAGTGTTTGCTTGTTGTTTACATGAAGGAGTAAAGTCTGTTGTTGTGATTGCAGCATGTGATTGTGTTGTGTTGCTGTTGGAAAGTGTGATGCTGTTTAGTGTTTTGTAGAGTTTTTTGGGGGTTTGTTTTGTGATCAAGTGTTTGTAGGAAGTTATTCCAATTTAGTTTTTGTTGTTCTTGTATTTTGTTGTTAGTCTGGGTGTTGAGTGCTTGGATTTGTTGTGTGATGTCTTGTGTGTGGGGTGCTGGGGAGTGTTTCAGTATGTCGCGTTGTCTGATGAGGTTTTGAATTTCTGGTGTAAAGTTGGGGTTGTGTCTTTTTCTGTTACCTCTTAGAATGTGTTTCTTGTCAGCGTTTTGGATAGTTTTATTGAGTATGTGTACAGCATTGTTGATGTTAGTGATGGGTACGCTGTTTAGAGTTGTGAAGTGTTGTTCTGTCTCATTTGTGAATGCTTCCCAGTTAGCTCTTTTATAATTGGTGTAAGTGTGTTTGTGGCTAGCTGGGGTGAGTCTGGTTTTGGTGGTGATAATGATCGGAAGGTGGTCAGAGCCTAAGTTTCTAACCACCCTTCAGAATGTTGTGGGGGCGAATTCTGGGGAACAGAAGGTGATGTCTGGAGATGATGGGTTATAGAGGGCTTGGTGGGGAATATGGGTATGTTGATGGATGTCGTTAAGGATGATGAGGTTATCTGTGTGGTGTTGTTGTTGGAGGGTTAATAGCTAATGCTGTGTGTCATTTTTGTTTATTTATGATTTACCTTGCTGAATAATTTATTTCTTATGCATTATGTTTCCTCTCTACCCGTATTTCTGTTCCAAATTGGTTGGCCAGAAATAGTGAACCCCAACCTCTGTAACTCTGAATGGGCTAGAGCAAATGGGCTGTAAATTTCCACACATATTTCCTGGCTGACCCTTCACAAATGGTAGAAATATTAGCTCGATTACTCGAGTCGTTTGTGAGTTATACAGGTTAATGTTAAACATGTTTGGCCTATTTGTTTGTAACAGGGTAAAGCATAATTATTGTAGATCTAATTTATTAATTTCTCAACACCAAACACCTCACAATGAAAATAATTAAAAATGTGATCCTACCGGGATTCGAACCTGGGTTGCCACATACAGATCTTAAACACTCTAACCATTACACCATCAACAAAAATTACAAACACTATAATTTTTTGTCCTTTTCTTTCTTTTTCCCCCAAAAAAATATAATCGGGTACTATTTTATTATCTGCCCTCTCGTCTCCATATTTTATTCATCTTGTAATTGTTATTGTGCTTCCCCTTCCTGCCTTTCTCCCATACCCTTCACCTTTTGGCATCTTTCCTTTCATCAGTGTGTGTGTTATCTGTGTATCCTTGGGGGGTCATTTAGCGCCTTTTGTAATAGTTCCCCCTCCCTCCCTCTCTCCCGACCCTCTCTCTCACACATCCCCGTTTTCTTTATCTCCCTAGCCCTCCTATTGTCTTCCTTGGCAATCTTTATTTTCATTCCTTTCCCATGTCCTTCTGGCTATCGCCTATCAATCTACCTTTTCCGTTCCTACGATACATCCATCTATATCTATCTATCTATCTATCTATCTATCTATCTATCTATCACACTAGGAAATATATCAAGTAATATTAGTGCTTACGCTGACGATATTGTTGTATTAGCACCATCGTCATCGGGATTACAGTTTTTACTAAATATGCTTGGAAATGAAGCAAAAGAAATTGATATTGACATTAATATTAATAAATCATCATGCATGTATTTCAAAGACAATAAAGATAAAAACTTAAAGCCAAAGTTGATGCTATGTGGAGAGATATTGAATGTTGTTAATGAACAAAAGTATCTAGGGTTTATAATAGATGATAATTTAAATAATGACAAAGACGTAATTAGGTTTCGTAACAAGTTTTATAATGAATTTAATTGTATTTTACGTAAATTTTCTAATGTTAATGTTAGGGTTTTTACTCAGTTGTTCCAAAGTTACTGCTCAAGTTTTTATGGTTCTGAATTATGGTTTTATAACAAAAAGTGCAAACTTCCTCTTAAGCAATTTGCAATTGGTTACCACAAAGCAATAAAGAAAATGCTGAAATTAAAATATTGGGAAAGTAATCATCATGCATGTGAATTGGCTGGACTAATGACATTTAATCATTTAATGAATTGGTTAAAAATTAGATTTGCTCACAAATGTCTCCTAAAACCTTGCAAGTTTTTACAGAAATGTTTATTAAACCTTGATGAATACCTATCGTTAGGAAAGGAAGTTAACCATATCCTATTACATGAATATGACGTATCAGATTTGAAAACTAATGATATAAATGCTATCAAGTCAAGAATTATGTTTGTACAAAACCATGAACCTAGAATGCGGTAATGTATGAGGTTACTGTTATCTCTATTGTATATATGTAAAAAGTTAATTGTGTTGCCTTTTATGAAATAAAGATTTGAGTCTGAGTCTATCTGTATATATGTAAAATGTTACCATGTAACCTTTTATGAAATAAAGAATTAACTAACTAACTATATATACAGTATATATATATATACCGATATATATATATAATATATATATATATATATATATATATATATATATATCTATATATATATATATATATATATATATATATATATATATATATATATATATATATATATATATATATATCTTTCTGTCTATATCTGTCTATCTATCTATATATTTATGTATTGTATATATATTATTTATTTAAATATATATTTATGTGTATGTCTGCCTGTCTGTCTGTCAGTCTGTGTATATGCCTATCTGTATATATATATATATACATGGAGGTGGGGACAAGTTTTGCTAATATGACCAGATTAACACTAGCAGTGGGCCAGTGGTACAGAGGCTTGCTCGGTTGTAAATGTCAAAAATGATTGGGAGAAGTATAGTAATTTCTTACCATTAATGACAAGGAGGGCTCGATCCTGTGTACTATTCCCTGTATGATCTCTACTCCACACAATCTCTTTCACTCTTCTATCGCTATTACAACAACTAGTGTTCTTCAGAGCTCTCTCAATGCATAAGGTGTGTAAACACAGTCCCACTCCTATTCTGTCCAACTCTCCAACCCAAGAATTGGCAAAGTCTTTCTTCTACTCAACAAGGGAACTCAGGAACTCTCTCCCTCAATCAATCTTTCCTTCAACCTATGACTTCAATTGCTTTAAACTTCGTGTGTCCAGGCATTTTGGCCCCAACATCCCTTGAATTTGGCTCTGTCACTCTTTTGGCTTTGGGGGAAACACTCGTTATAGGCAACCTGCCCTTTGTCTCTTTCATACACATATAACCAAAATATAAGTAGTGACGTGCTGCCTCATGTAATGGTAGTGAGATGTGAGCTAATGGGGATGACTTGAACGGACTGGATTAAGGGGAGAGGGCTCGTTTATCTGCCCCCTCCCCCCCCCCCCCTCCTTCTTCCTCATGTTTAGTCCCATTAGTTTTCAGGATTTAGGACGTTCGGCCCATTAGTTTGGCGATTTAAAGGCCTTTTGTCCCACTTGTTTGTCAATATTAAGACTTTTCGTGTCATTTAGGTTTCGATTTTTTTCCTGGCAAGCGATAGCGAGCCTGTAATTTAAAAGGAACCGGCCTTCGTCCGGGAAATTTTTTCTATCAACAAATATTTAAATTTATCTTGAAGGAGGGTCTTGGGCGGGTGTTTTGATTAGCTTATGGTCTAAGGAAGACACTAACAAAATAGTAAACAGATACATAAATGACCCCATTTCCCCCCCCCCCCCCTTAAGGGGGTAGTGCTTGGTTATTGGCCTATATCATTATTTATTAATGTATTTTTGAGTTTCCTCGCTAGACCTCTATCAAGTTTAAAGAAACACCCCCTACACCCCTTTTCAAGATAAATTTGTACATCTTTCGGCAGAAAAATGTCCCGGCCGATTCCTTCTAAAATTAAAGGCTCGCTATCGCTCACCAGGAAAAACTCGACACCTAAATGGCACGAAAGGTCTTAGTATTGACAAAAAATGGGGCGAAAGATCTCAAAATCGCCAAACTAATGGAACGAACGTCTTAAAGCTAATATGCTAAACATGAGGGAGAAGGGGGTCCAGTAAAGGCGACTACTTCCCCCTTAAGCATGAGAATACGTTTTTATATATATTTTTTTTTTAGTTTCCTCCCTAGACCTCTATCAAGTTTTAATCCCCACCCCTAGACCTCCAAGATATATTTGTACATTTTTCGATAACAAATTATCCCGGCCTTCCTCTTAAATTACACCTAAATGACACGAAAAGTCTTTACTATTGACAAAGAAATGGGACGAAAGGTTTTAAAATTGCCAAACTAATGAACCGAACGTCTTAAAATCTGAAGACTAATGGGGCTAAACATGAGGAAGAAGGGGGACCAGAAAAACGACCCATCTTCCCTTTTAACACGTGGAAGGAAGGAATGAGGATGACTGGATCAAGTGGGTTACAAGTTGGGTCAAAATAATAAATAAAATAAAAAAAACAAAAAATACAAAATAAATTATAATAATGATAATAATAAAAATAATATTATAATACTGAGCACTCAAATAAATAAGAAATAATAATAATAATGATAATAATACGAATAATATAATAATACTGGGCAGTCTCGTATGTGTGTGTTTTAGCTAATCTTGTAATGTGTAGAGTATCTTTATGTTGTGTTAATCTTATGTGAACTATCTAACCTTTGCTATCTGTACCTGTATCTCTGTTGTTGTTTGTTGGTCTGAAGCCCCCCCCCCCCCCCCACCCACCCCACCCCCACCCACCCACCCCTGTCACCTTACTTCCTTCCTCTCTCTCTCTCTCTCTCTCTCTCTCTCTCTCTCTCTCTCTCTCTCTCTCTCTCTCTCTCTCTCCTTGACTGTCACTTACCACCTTTTGTATACCTCTCTCTCTCTCTCTCTCTCTCTCTCTCTCTCTCTCTCTCTCTCTCTCTCTCTCTCTCTCTCTCTCTCTCAAAATCCTTGAGTATCAATCACATCCTTTCCCTGGTATATTTATTTTCACTTTAACTTTCGCGTAGCTTCGCAACGGAACAAATATAGCTGTGCATACATACAGTGCATTAATTTGTTGATACGTCCGCCTACATCAGTTTTCGTGCGGATATTATGTGATCAGGGTTGTTTGTATGTGCTTGTTTGTTAGTTTGTCAGCATCATATTTCAAAAACTTATTAAAGAGGGGGGGGGGGACTCCCTTCTCCCTCATGTTAGCCTCATTATTTTGGAAAATGTAAGACATTCATCCCATTGGTTTGGCGAGTTTAAGACCTTCCTTGCCAATTAGGTGTCGATTTTTTTCCTAGCGAGCGATATCGAGCTGGCAATTTAGGGGGAATTTGTCTACTGCAAAAATGTATCTCAAAGGGGGGTATTGGGGCTATGTTTTAAAGATTGATGAACGTCTAGGGAATTATTTTAAAGAATGATAAATAGATAAACAAACTAATATTTATTCTCCCCTTAACGAATTGAGACGAATTTATCTGCCTTCTTATCTTTAGTATCTGCATATCACTCTCTAGTCATCCATACATCTATATCTCTGGTTGTCTATTCGTCTATCTTTCTATCCAATCAAAACCATTCAGTCCTCTACCTCTCCTCTCCTTGCTTGTCACTCATCCACTAGGCCCTTCTTCCTTCTACTGCACACACACACACACAGTCATACACATACGTACACACACACACACACACACATATATATATATATATGTCTATATTAACCAGCACTATGTATGTATAATGCAAACAAAGCTTTTTTCGAATAATTCGCAACATTATCAGGCTATCTAATCAATATTTTCTCGTGGCATAAATGTCCAAATGGTGGTGTAGACTGCTGCAGAGTTTACGTATTTAAAGTTAATATTGCGCCACACGTCTTGAGTTTACCTTTCCTTGTTTTGGGTATATGCTTGTTGGTGGTGGCAAACACTTTACACGAGGTTCCCCTTCACTAGTATAACCGAGGACAATGTAGACACTATTGAATCGTAATTTTAGCCTAATCATCAATATTCCTGAGCATTAACGTTTGCCTGTATTATATATTTCCAAAGATAATTTATGAACAAAAAAATGTGTAGGAGGCATTTGTCTAAGATTATTGACAGGTATATTATAGTTCTTGGTACCCGGTATGTTATTAATATGGGTTTCTTTGGTAAGGTTGATTATAGTATGTTGTATAGAGTGAAGAAGATGTGTTGTGTTGTGTTGCTTCCTGTGACCTCAAGGGCTGGGAAGACTTGGACCACACACACGTCACTCAAGTGTTGTTGTATTGTGTTATGTTATGTTGTATAGACCGAAGAAGATGTGTTGTGTTGTGTTGTGTTTTAAAGATTGAAGAAGATGTGTTGTATTGTGTTGTGTTGTATAAACCGAAGAAGATATGTTGTGTTGTATAGACCGAAGAAGATGTATTGTGTTGTGTTGTATAGACCGAAGAAGATGTGTTGTATTGTGTTATATAGACCGAAGAAGATGTGTTATGTTGTGTTGTATAGACCGAAGAAGATGTATTGTGTTGTGTTGTATAGACCGAAGAAGATGTGTTGTGTTGTGTTGTATAGACCGAAGAAGATGTATTGTGTTGTGTTGTATAGACCGAAGAAGATGTGTTGTGTTGTGTTGTGTTTTAAAGATTGAAGAAGATGTGTTGTATTGTGTTGTGTTGTATAGACCGAAGAAGATGTGTTGTGTTGTGTTGTATAGACTGAAGAAGATGTATTGTGTTGTGTTGTATAGACCGAAGAAGATGTATTGTGTTGTGTTGTGTTGTATAGACTGAAGAAGATGTATTGTGTTGTGTTGTATAGACCGAAGAAGATGTGTTGTGTTGTGTTGTGTTGTATAGACTGAAGAAGATGTATTGTGTTGTGTTGTATAGACCGAAGAAGATGTGTTGTGTTGTGTTGTGTTGTATAGACTGAAGAAGATGTATTGTGTTGTGTTGTATAGACCGAAGAAGATGTATTGTGTTGTGTTGTGTTGTATAGACTGAAGAAGATGTATTGTGTTGTGTTGTATAGACCGAAGAAGATGTGTTGTGTTGTGTTGTATAGACCGAAGAAGATGTATTGTGTTGTGTTGTGTTGTATAGACTGAAGAAGATGTATTGTGTTGTGTTGTATAGACCGAAGAAGATGTGTTGTGTTGTGTTGTGTTGTATAGACTGAAGAAGATGTATTGTGTTGTGTTGTATAGACCGAAGAAGATGTGTTGTGTTGTGTTGTATAGACCGAAGAAGATGTATTGTGTTGTGTTGTATAGACCGAAGAAGATGTGTTGTGTTGTGTTGTGTTTTAAAGATTGAAGAAGATGTGTTGTATTGTGTTGTGTTGTATAGACCGAAGAAGATGTGTTGTGTTGTGTTGTATAGACTGAAGAAGATGTATTGTGTTGTGTTGTATAGACCGAAGAAGATGTATTGTGTTGTGTTGTGTTGCATAGACTGAAGAAGATGTATTGTGTTGTGTTGTATAGACCGAAGAAGATGTGTTGTGTTGTGTTGTGTTTTAAAGATTGAAGAAGATGTGTTGTACTGTGTTGTGTTGTATAGACCGAAGAAGATGTGTTGTGTTGTGTTGTGTTGTATAGACTGAAGAAGATGTGTTGTATTGTGTTGTATAGACTGAAGAAGATGTGTTGTATTGTGTTGTGTTGTATAAACCGAAGAAGATGTGTTTTGTTGTGTTGTGTTGTATAGACCGAAGAAGATGTGTTGTGTTGTGTTGTATAGACCGAAGAAGATGTGTTGTATTGTGTTGTATAGACCGAAGATGTGTTGTGTTGTGTTGTATAGACTGAAGAAGATGTATTGTGTTGAGTTGTATAGACCGAAGAAGATGTGTTGTATTGTGTTGTATAGACCGAAGAAGATGTATTGTGTTGTGTTGTATAGACCGAAGAAAATGTGTTGTATTGTGTTGTATAGACCGAATAAGATGTGTTGTGTTGTGTTGTGTTTTAAAGATTGAAGAAGATGTGTTGTATTGTGTTGTATAGACCGAAGAAGATGTATTGTGTTGTGTTGTATAGACCGAAGAAGATGTATTGTGTTGTGTTGTATAGACCGAAGAAGATGTATTGTGTTGTGTTGTATAGACCGAAGAAGATGTGTTGTGTTGTGTTGTATAGACCGAAGAAGATGTATTGTGTTGTGTTGTATAGACTGAAGCAGATGTATTGTGTTGTGTTGTATAGACCGAAGAAGATTTGTTGTGTTCTATAGACCGAAGAAGATGTGTTGTATTGTGCTGTATAGACCGAAGAGGATGTATTGTATTGTGTTGTATAGACCGAAGATGTATTGTGTTGTGTTGTATAGACCGAAGAAGATGTGTTGTGTTGTGTTGTATAGACCGAAGAAGATGTGTTGTGTTGTGTTGTGTTGTATAGACCGAAGAAGATGTATTGTGTTGTGTTGTATAGACCGAAGAAGATGTATTGTGTTGTGTTGTATAGACCGAAGAAGATGTATTGTGTTGTGTTGTATAGACCGAAGAAGATGTATTGTGTTGTGTTGTATAGACAGAAGATGTATTGTGTTGTGTTGTATAGACCGAAGAAGATGTATTGTGTTGTGTTGTATAGACCGAAGAAGATGTATTGTGTTGTGTTGTATAGACCGAAGAAGATGTATTGTGTTGTGTTGTATAGACCGAAGAAGATGTATTGTGTTGTGTTGTATAGACAGAAGATGTATTGTGTTGTGTTGTATAGACCGAAGAAGATGTATTGTGTTGTGTTGTATAGACTGAAGAAGATGTATTGTGTTGTGTTGTATAGACTGAAGAAGATGTATTGTGTTGTGTTGTGTTGTATAGACTGAAGAAGATGTGTTGTGTTGTGTTGTATAGACTGAAGAAGATGTATTGTGTTGTGTTGTATAGACTGAAGAAGATGTGTTGTGTTGTGTTGTGTTGTATAGACTGAAGAAGATGTATTGTGTTGTGTTGTATAGACTGAAGAAGATGTGTTGTATTGTGTTGTGTTGTATAGACCGAAGAAGATGTGTTGTGTTGTGTTGTGTTGTATAGACTGAAGATGTGTTGTGTTGTGTTGTATAGACTGAAGAAGATGTATTGTGTTGTGGTGTATAGACCGAAGAAGATGTATTGTGTTGTGTTGTATAGACTGAAGAAGATGTGTTGTATTGTGTTGTATAGACCGAAGAAGATGTATTGTGTTGTGTTGTATAGACCGAAGAAGATGTATTGTGTTGTGTTGTATAGATTGAAGAAAATGTGTTGTATTGTGTTGTATAGACCGAAGAAGATGTATTGTGTTGTGGTGTATAGACCGAAGAAGATGTATTGTGTTGTGTTGTATAGATTGAAGAAGATGTGTTGTATTGTGTTGTATAGACCGAAGAAGATGTATTGTGTTGTGTTGTATAGACCGAAGAAGATGTATTGTGTTGTGTTGTGTTGCTTCCTGTGACCTCAAGGGGTGGGAAGACATAGACCACACACACATCACTCAAGTGGTTCCCTATGTCCTTGGTGTAACTTCTTCCTTACTTACTTACCCACTTAGGCTTACTTACATACATACACTTATAGGCTTACTTACATACCCACATGGCATAGGCTTACTTACATACATACACTTATAGGCTTACTTACATACCCACATGAAATAGGCTTACTCAACACATATATATGTATTCATGCATACATAATGTACATATAAACATACTTGGTTTACACACATACTGTATTAGACTTAATATACATATACTGTATACGCATGCATTGACAGTATAATACAGACAGAGACACACACACACACACACACACACACACAACATATATCTCTCTCTCTCTCTCACACACACAACAAATGAATTACCTGTACAGTTAGTGGTTAATAGTAGCCCAGGTGAGTCTGATAATGGTGACAGGTAATTAGTCATCTCCCTCAGGTAAAGGTGTGCAACTGGATCATTATACCCTTACTTAGTTGCTAATATTGTTGTTGCAGGGTATTCATCTTGCAGCTGATAACATTGTTCATCCTATAATATTAATGCATGAATGTTTTCTTTGCTATACTTATTTATTAGTATTTGTGTTGTTGTTTTGTTGCTGTTGTTGTTGTTGCTGATGTTGTTTTTAGTAGTAGTAGTAGTAGTAGTAGTAGTGAAACTATCAATATTATAGTTATTTTCCCACAAACATATATTCCCACCTTAGGCTTGTCAGGTTGGATAACGTGTCAAACTATTAAGACCTCTTCTCTATTCTCGTAGGTGTAACAGTGTGTGGGAGAGAGAGAGCAACCCGGGCCAGGATAGTGCTGTTGGGTAAGTGTTCAGTACTTCCTTGCTGTATTATGACCGTCACCTTCAAAACTATGGTACGTCCTCCTTTAATAATTTCTACTTTGGATGGAAGTATAATGATTTCTTAAGTAAAATTAAAGTAAGTGAAATTATAAAAGTATACAAGATCAAATTAAATGCAATGACAAAGATAAATCAAATCAAAGTATATGAAATTATAGAAGTAGACTACATTTAAGTAACGGAGATTACAGAAGTACGCTGTATTAAAGTTGATAACATTACAGAAACAAATATGGTAAATTACGACAAATGGAAACTTAGATGTATGAAGGGAGTATCAGTTGCATTATCAGTGGAAAATAGAGGTTATGAGGAGAAGCAGAAATATCCCCAAATTAGCACAAGATGGTGAAACAGGCAAATGCTGATAGCCCTTCAATGATTGGCTGAACGTGTCCCACCACCACCACCACCACCATCACCATCACTACCACCACCACCACCACCACCACCATCATCACCTTTGACAATAGTACATGTTCACAGAGAGATTTTTGTAGGTACGGTTAGGTTAATATTAAGGGGAGGTTTTCAGTTTGTTCCCTAGACTTCCATCAAGCTTAAAATTACACCCTCTAGACCCCCTTTCAAGATAAATTTGTACATTTTTCGGTAGAAAAATTTCCCGGCCGAAGGCCGATTCCTCTTACACTACAGGCTCGCTATCACTCGCCAGGAAAAAAATCGACACCTAAATGACACGACAAATCTTAGTATTGACAAAGAAATAGGGGCGAAAGGTCTTTAAATCGCCAAACTAATTGGCCGAACGTCTTATAATCTGAAAACTAATAGGGCTAAACATGAGAAAGAAAGGGGACCAGAAAAAACTACCCTTCTCCCTTTAATATTAAGTAGGATGCGGTTAATATTAAGTAGGATTCGGTTAATATTGAGTAGGATTCGGTTAATATTAAGTAGGATTCGGTTAATATTAAGTAGGATTCGGTTAATATTAAGTAGGATTCGGTTAATATTGAGTAGGATTCGGTTACTATTAAGTAGGATTCGGTTAATATTAAGTAGGATTCGGTTACTATTAAGTAGGATTCGGTTAATATTAAGTAGGATTCGGTTAATATTAAGTAGGACTCGGTTAATATTGAGTAGGATTCGGTTAATATTAAGTAGGATTTGGTTAATATTGAGTAGGATTCGGTTAATATTAAGTAGGATTCGGTTAATATTAAGTAGGATTCGGTTAATATTGAGTAGGATTCGGTTAATATTAAGTAGGATTCGGTTAATATTAAGTAGGATTCGGTTAATATTAAGTAGGATTCGGTTAATATTGAGTAGGATTCGGTTAATATTAAGTAGGATTCGGTTAATATCAAGTAGGATTCGGTTAATATCAAGTTGGATTCGGTTAATATTGAGTAGGATTCGGTTAATATTGAGTAGGATTCGGTTAATATCAAGTAGGATTCGGTTAATATTGAGTAGGATTCGGTTAATATTGAGTAGCATTCGGTTAATATTAAGTAGGATTCGGTTAATATTAAGTAGGATTCTGTTAATATTAAGTAGGATTCGGTTAATATTAAGTAGGATTCGGTTAATATTGAGTAGGATTCGGTTAATATTAAGTAGGATTCGGTTAATATTAAGTAGGATTCGGTTAATATTGAGTAGGATTCTATTAATATTGAGTAGGATTCGGTTAATATTGAGTAGAATTCGGTTAATATTGAGTAGGATTCGGTTAATATTAAGTAGGATTCGGTTAATATTGAGTAGGATTCGGTTAATATTAAGTAGGATTCGGTTAATATTAAGTAGCATTCGGTTAATATTAAGTAGGATGCGGTTAATATTGAGTAGGATTCGGTTAATATTGAGTAGGATTCGGTTAATATTAAGTAGGATTCGGTTAATATTAAGTAGGATTCGGTTAATATTAAGTAGGATTCGGTTAATATTGAGTAGGATTCGGTTAATATTAAGTAGGATTCGGTTAATATTAAGTAGGATTCGGTTAATATTAAGTAGGATTCTGTTAATATTAAGTGGGATTCGGTTCATATTAAGTAGGATTCGGTTAATATTAAGTAGGATTCGGTTAATATTAAGTAGGATTCGGTTAGTATTGAGTAGGATTCGGTTAATATTAAGTAGGATTCGGTTAATATTAAGTTGGATTCGGTTAATATTAAGTAGGATTTGGTTAATATTAAGTAGGATTCGGTTAATATTGAGTAGGATTCGGTTAATATTAAGTAGGATTCGGTTAATATTAAGTAGGATTCGGTTAATATTAAGTAGGATTCGGTTAATATTGAGTAGGATTCGGTTAATATTAAGTAGGATTCGGTTAATATTAAGTAGGATTCGGATACCGTTGAATAGGGATAGGTTAGATAAGATGTGAGCGAAGTAATGTTTAAGCGTAAAACTTGGAAGAATATGAGTTTTATTCTATTGATATTATTCCAGAACCAATTGTAAGGAAGTTTTAGATTATACTGGCAAATTAAATAGAACTTGGTAAAAATTTAATTCTTTATAACGAAAGCGAAAACAAAGTGTGTGAAAATACCTCGCCGAAAGAAAATACCCCAGTTTATATTCTGGTATTTCAGTATTTTATAAGAACAAGGCAAATGATAGCACTGAATATGGGGGTCCTGTATTATGTGTCTCCTTATGAGGGAAGAGCATCAATCATTCTCTCTCTCTCTCTCTCTCTCTCTCTCTCTCTCTCTCTCTCTCTCTCTCTCTCTCTCGCTCTCTCTCTCTCTCTCTCTCTCTCTCTCGCTCTCTCTCTCTCTCTCTCTCTCTCTCACACACACAGTTATTGGTGGTATGATATAAACAAATGCCATCTGATCTACTCTCTCTCTCTCTCTCTCAGTTATTGGTGGTATGATATAAACAAATGCCATCTGATCTACTCTCTCTCTCTCCCTCTCTCTCTCTCGCTCTCTCTCTCTCTTCATTTCTCTCTCATCTGGGCGGTTCTCTCACGTTTTATCTCCTCTCTCCCTCTCCATAACTCTCCTCTCTCTATCTTCCTCCCTCTAACACACTATTGGGTAATATAGATCTATCCCTCTAGACTCTCCCTCTCTCTCTCTCTCTCTCTCTCTCTCAGTTATGAGACATCCTGATCTACAGCCCGTGTTTTTCATGCATTACTTTGGATGTTTTTGTTATATTTGAATATAGTGTAGGCATCGATCCAGTTTTTAGTGTTATGTGAAGTTTTAAGGGTACGGTATATTGGATTTGTTCGAACACACACACACACGCACACACCAACATTACAAACACACACACACACACACACACACATATATATATATATATATATATATATATATATATATATATATATATTATATATGAAATGGGTGGACGAGGTGGGTTGAGTGTGAAAGGGCCAATCGTCTGTATGCAGACTCTCATTTTATTATGTTCTTATGAAACACATGCTGAATGGTTTGACATACCGGTTTCCAAATAATATTATTACTATTATTATTATTGTTATTATTATTATTAATATTATAATTATTATTATTATAACATGACCCAGGGGGGTTAAGAAAGAAGGAAGGGTTAACAGGAAAGAGTGTGGTTATCTTAGGTATAATTATACACGATTTACGGTGTTAACTCTCACCTCTAACCTCTATCCTCACCTCACACTTCCTCACCTTAACCTCACTTAACTATAACATTACATTACATATCCTCTATGTTGACCTAACCTTACTTTACCTTACCTTATCATAACTCTAACCTCTATCCTCACCTCACACTTCCTCACCTTAACTATAACATTACCTTACATATCTTCTATGTTGACCTAACCTTACTTTACCTTACCTTACCTTATCATAACTCTAACCTCTATCCTCACCTCACACTTCCTCACCTTAACCTCACCTTAACTATAACATTTCCTCACCTTACATATCCTCTATCTTGACCTAACCTTGCCATACCTTAACTCACCTTATCTTAACTCTAACCTCTATCCTCACCTCACACTTCCTCACCTTAACCTCACCTTAACTATAACATTACCTTACCTATCCTCTATCTTGACCTCACCTAACCTTGCCATACCTTAACTCACCTTATCTTAACTCTCATATCTCTATTGTTTCCTCGTCAAACCCACTTTAACTCTAACATTACCCTACCTTACCTATTCTTACTTATCCTAATTTTTTACTTAAGGGGAGGTTTTTAGTTGATTCCCTAGACTTCCATCAAGCTTAAAATTACTCCCCCTTGACCCCCTTTCAAGATAAATTTGTACATTTTTCGGTAGAAAAATGTCCCGGCCGAAGGCCGGTTCCCCTTAAATTACAGGCTCGCTATCGCTCGCCAGGAAAAAATCGACACCTAAATTGCACGAATGGTCTTAAAATTGACAGAAGTGGGGCGAGGGTTCTTAAAATCACCAAACTAATGGGGCAAGCGTCTTTAAATCTCACAAGGAATGGGGCTAAACATGAGGGAGAAAGAGGTTCAGAAAAAAATCCTCCAGGTGGAAATCTCCCCTTAACCCAACTCACCTTGCTAGTACCGCTCATATACAGTATAAGATCTGTAATACCTGGAACAAACTTCCCTCAAAAGTTATATATAATTATTTAGTAGAACTGTTAAAGAGTTGATCGCATTCTGTACTCATATGACTCCGAATATGATGCCATGAGTTTGACATCATCAATCTCGCAAGTGACATCATACTGTTTTTTTGGTATCGGTACAATACATGGAATTGAACGGTCTGACCCAGCTGTGTTTGATTTTAGAATTATTAGATATACATCTTGTACAGTTCCCTACACACACCACTTCCCAAACCTTCACAAAGGCTGATCAGTTATAATGAAACCTAGCGTGTCTACCTGTTTCCATTGTATAAACTGACCATTCAACACCAGCAAACATAGCACTGGCAAATTTCACAATATTATACATAAAATAGGAAACCATAACACCTTGAATTAAGGGGAGGTATTTAGTTTGTTCTCTACTTTTTCATCAAGCTTAAAATTATATCCACTAGACCCCCTTTCAAGATAAATTTGTACATTTTTCGGTAGAAAAAATTTCCAGGCCGGAGGCCGGTTGTTCTTAAAAAATCGACACCTTAACGGCACGAAAGGTCTTAAAATTGACAGAAATGGGGCAAAATGTCTTAAAATATCCAAACTACTAGGGCGAAGGTCTTAAAATCTCAAAAGCAATGGGGCTAAACATGAGGGAGAAAGGGGTCAAGACAAAAATCCCTCCAGTGGATATCTCCCCTTAATGGAAACTGACCATCCCACGTATAACTGGAAGGGGCAGGGAACTACACTGTACACATATTATCCGTGAAGGCTTACAGTTATCTTACTATAGAACAATAGGACCGTATACACAATAATAGACACATATATACAAACAGGCACTGAGATACGATATAGTAATTATATAGAGGCTTCATAATTTAGCTCGTCCGCTCTCTCTACTCTCTTAAGGAGGGTGACCTGCTTTTTTTTATTTGTCTCCTTTTCTCTCTTTCTCTGGCTTGTATCCATTCGGCCCCATTCAGCTAACTATTTTAAGACGTTTATCCCCATCTAGGTGTCGATTTCTTCCTGGCGAGCGATAGCGAGCCAGCATTATATGAAGAAATCCGGCTTCGCCGGAGAGATTTTTCTATCGAAAAATGTACAAATTTAGCCTGCTGTCAAACAAAACAAAAAAATATGCTGGCTCGCTACCGCTCGCCAGTAAAAAATTGACACCTGGATGGGGATAAACGTCTTAAAACAGTAGACTGAATGGGGCCAAAGGATACAAGCCAGAAAGATAGAAAAGCACGAACCAAAAACAACCCCCCCCCCCCCCCCCCCCCTAACCCTTTAACTATTGCCCGGCATTGTCCACGATCACATTAGAGGATTTGACTCAGCGTTGGCAGGCCCTCAAGGAAGCAAACCTCTACAAGAATTACGATCGATCTGATTCACAATTAATTACGGGACTGAAAAAAAGGTTGACTGATTTTGTTTGTTGGTTTTGCTGTTCTTATGGTTGATTTAGTATTGTTGTTGTTGTTGTTGTTGTTGTTGTTGTTGTTGTTGTTGAGATTTAGGGGAAGACGTAAAAGTATGTTAGCCAGAATACGACAAAGAAAGACGTAATTATATATATATATTGTTACTAAGGGGAGATTTCCACTCGAGGGAATTTTTTCTGGACCCCTTTCTCCCTCATGTTAAACCCCATTGCTTTTGAGATTTTACGACGTTCACCCCATTAGTTTGGCGATTTTAAGAACTTTCACCGCATTTCTGTCAATTTTAAGACATTTCGTGCCATTTATGTGTCGATTTTATCCTGGCGAGCGATAGCGAGCCTGTTATATAAGAGGAACCGGCCTTCGGCCGGGACATTTTTCTACCGAAAAATGTACACATTTATCTTGAAAGGGGTCTAGGAAGTGTAATTTTAAGCTTGATGGAAGTTTTAGGGAGCAAACTAAAAACCTCCCCTTAATCTGAGTGCCATAGGTGGAGCTGGACAAGTGCAAGAGTAAATAATGCCCTGGAATACTGAAAGGGTTAAGCTATTACGAGCTGTCGATGTTGCTTAACTAATTAATGTTTACAGGGTACTTAGCGGCTAATTGATAGGTTAGTATGGGGTATTAGAATGGGTTACCTTTCTCCTGCATATACTCTCTCTCACTCTCTCTCTCTCTGCTATCCTTTCCTTCCACTTTCCCTTACTATTGGGTTTGCTATCTCTACTATAATTAAGTCTCGCCCACTTCGCTTGGATCGGAAGGTCTGTGTGGCCAATGTATCTCTCTCTCTCTCTCTCTCTCTCTCTCTCTCTCTCTCTCTCTCTCTCTCTCTCTCTCTCTCACACAAACACAAGTAATTAAAAACTTGTACAAAAATAGTAGAAGGGAAGTGAAAAAAATAATTAGGGCGAACAAACAAAATTACGAAATGACTATTGCCAGAGAAAGTGCCAGAAACCCCAAAAAATTCTACAGTTACGTAAATAAAAATAAACAGATCAAAAGCGGAATCGGACCGCTAATAGAAGATGGCCAGACAATAACAGGTGACACAAACCCGGCAAATCTGCTCAACAAATATTTTGGCTCAGTTTTCACAGAAGAAATTATCGATCATACCCTTGAAAATAACACCTCAACTCATGTGATAGGAGATTTCACCATCAGTGTTAGCGAAGTACAAAGCAAATTGAGTAATTTAAATGTAAATAAGACCCCGGGACCCGACATGCTCCACCCGAAAATAATTAAGAATGTTAAGGACGAAATAGCAAAACCCCTGACACAACTATTTAACTTATCATTACTACAGGGGATTGTACCGAGTGATTGGAAAGATGCGAACATTACGCCGATATACAAGAAGGGTAGCAAGGCCAAAGCGAGTAATTACAGACCAATTAGTCTAACTTCAATTGTAGGAAAAATCATGGAAAAAATCCTTAGAGATAAGATAGTAGATTACCTCGAATCAAAACCCCTAATCAAAAATAGTCAACACGGCTTTAGATCAAATAAGTCATGCCTAACAAATTTGATTGAATTTTATAACAAACTATTCACATATAACGACATGACGAAATCAGTAGCTATAATCTTCTTGGACTTTCAAAAAGCTTTCGACAAGGTGCCTCACCGAAAACTATTGGCTAAACTGGAGAGGATAGGTATCAAAGGTGAAATTCATTCTTGGATAAAAAATTGGCTTACAGGCAGAAGACAGAGAGTGGTGATAAATGGAGTGGAATCGGAGTGGGAGCCTGTCACTAGTGGAGTTCTACAGGGTTCAGTCCTTGGACCGGTCCTGTTTCTCATTTACATTAACGATATTGATGTAGGGGTAAACAACACCATTTCCAAATTGCCGGACGATACAAAAATAGGAAATACAGTCCTGAACGAAGATGATAGAAATGCGTTGCAATCTGATTTAAACAAAATATCAGAGTGGTCGAAAAAATGGCAGATGCCCTTCAATGTCGATAAATGTCAGGTGCTGCAGGTTGGTAGCAGAAATATGAAATACAAATACGAAATGAATGGCAAACAAATAAAAACCGCAACGGTAGTAAAAGACCTAGGGGTACGAATATCTGAAAACCTAAAAACTTCCGACCAATGTATAGCAGCTGCAAATAAGGCAAACATAGCATTGGGCTTTATTAAACGAAAATTTACATATAAACATGAAAACGTAATAGTGCCACTGTTCAAAAGTATGGTGAGGCCCCACCTTGAATATGGTGTGCAGTTCTGGTCACCTTATCTGATCAAGGACATTGTAAGACTCGAGTCAGTACAGCGTAGAGCGACGAAGATGATACCCTCATTAAGAAATAAACCATATGAAGAAAGACTTAAACGATTGAACCTGTTCTCATTAAAAAAGAGGAGGTTGAGGGGTCAGCTTATTGAGTGCTTTAAGATACTAAAAGGTTTCGACAAAGTCGATGTAAATGCACTATTCACATTAAACAATACTAATCAAACTCGCGGAAATGGAATGAAATTAAAAACCAAAAAGGCAAACCTAGATGTCACAAAGAGTTTCTTCACCTACAGTGTGGCGTCAGAGTGGAATAAACTACCAGCGAGAGTGGTGGAGAGCGACACAATAAACGCTTTCAAGGGAAGGCTTGACCTCTATCTGCAGAGGGCTGGGGTGATATGAAAAAAAAAAAAAAAAAAAAATGTATGTAAGTGTATGTGTGTGCACTGTACAGTATGTGTATATATACTGTATATATATATGTATGTATGTATGTGTATGTGTGTACCGGTGTATATATGTATGTATATGTATATATATATATATATATATATATATATATATATGCATATATACATATATAGTTTGTAAGGCCAGACTGCCTAGTAAGGACCTTGAGGTCTGTGTGGTCTGTGTATCTATGTAGCTCTATGTAGCTCTCTCTCTCTCTCTCTCTCTCTCTCTCTCACTCTATATATATATATCTATGTTCATCCTTCTCCCCTCCATAACTATTCTCTCTTCTCTCTCCCTTTCACTTGATATGAAAATCACTCTCTCTCTCTCCCAATCCTCTAATAATCATCCATCACCCAGCTTCTATACTTTCACCCATCCCTTGCCCTAATCCCTGCGTCACCCATTCATCCTCCACCCTCCCTCTATTATCATACCACCACCACCACCCCCTCCCATTACCCTCCCCCCCCCCCCCACACACACACACATAACCAAACACTCTCTCTCTCTCTCATTATCTCCCTTCCCTTCACCATTCTTCCACCTCCTCTATTATTATCACCTGTTTATTTCCCCCCTTTCTACCTTTTTCCTCTCCTTTCCCACCTCTTCCTTCCCCCTCCTTCGCGGCTCTTCCTTTCATTTCTTCCCCTTCCCTCCTTCTCCCTTCCACTCTTCTCCTCTTCCTTTATTTATCTTTCCTTTCTATTCCTTGTATTTCACTTACGTCCCCGTCTTTCTCTCTTCTTCTCCTTCCCTTATCCTCTATTTCTTCCCTTCCCTTCCTATATGTTTACTGTCTACATCTTCTTTTTCCTTCCACCCCTTCTTCCTCCCTTCCCTCTCTCTCTCTCTCTCTCTCTCTCTCTCTCTCTCTCTCTCTCTCTCTCTCTCTCTCTCTCTCTCTCTCTCTCTCTCTCTCTCTCTCTCTCTTTTTGTATGCATCAAACTAATATTAATCTCCTGGTGTTGCTAGTAAAACCTTGTATAGTAAATGTAATGTTTGTTTACTTCGCCCTCAGGTTGGGAAGATCGGAGTTTTATTTCCTTGTCTTGGTCTTGTTGTTGTTGATGTTCTTGTTGAATTGATGGCGGTGGTGGTGGTATTGCTTTAGTTGTTGTTGGTGGTGGTGGTGGTGGTGGTGGTGTTGCTGTTGCTGCTCTTGTTGTTGGTAGTGGTGTTTGCCTTGTAGTTGGTGGTGTTGTTCCTTTTGTTGTTGCTGTTGGTTGAGGTGGTGGTAGGTGTTGCTTTTGTTGTTGTTATTGGTGGTGGTGGTGGTGTTTCTGTTGTTTCCGTTGTTGGTGGTGGTGGTGTTGTTTTTGTTGTAGTTGTTGGAGGTGTTGTTGCTTTGTTGTTGCTGTTGGTTGTTGTAGTTGTTTGTGGGTGGTGTTGGTGTTGGGTGTGTTGCTGTTGTTGTTGGAGGTGGTGGGTGTGTTGTTGTTGGAGGTGGTGTTGATTCTGCAGGTAACTGTATATTGACTTTGATGTTCTTGAGGATGTTCTGGTGCGGTTGTTGATGTTGATAGCATTGGTGATGATATTTGCTGTTGATTGTATTATCGATGCTGTTGATGTTGTTCATGTGGATATTGTATTATTGTAGTAGGTGATAATGTATGTTGATGTTCTTATGGATGTATATTATTGTTGATGTTGATGATAATGTTGGTGTTAATTTGAATGTTAGTACTGTTTTTTGTGGATGTTGTTTCTGGCGATGTTTGTCATGATGCGCTCTGGTATTTTGGTGTGCTAATTTACTTTTTATTATGTATATTTGTTGTGTGGTGGTGGTGGTGATTCTGCTATTGTTTTTGCTTGTTTTTGTCGTTCTAGTGACTAATTACCATGGACTGTTAGGAGTTAATGATTGTAAAATATTGTAAAACTATGTAAAATGTTCATGTCGATAAAAGTTTTGAATTGAATTGAATTGAATTGACCTTGTTTGTGTTGTTGTTTTTGTTTATAAGTTAGTGTTGGCGTTAAATCTCTTATAGTCCAGTGGGTGTTGTTTACTTCTGTGTCATAATAATGTAATAATAATTGTATTGTTGTTAGTGAAGTTATTGGATATTATTTGACCTGGTTACTGTAATGGTTGGCGTTGTTGTTGATGTGTTGAATGGAAGTTACTGTAATGGTTGGCGTGGTTGTTGATGGGTTGAATGGAAGTTACTGTAATGGTTGGCGTTGTTGTTGATGTGTTGAATGGAAGTTACTGTAATGGTTGGCGTGGTTGTTGATGTGTTGAATGGAAGTTACTGTAATGGTTGGCGTTGTTGTTGATGTGTTGAATGGAAGTTACTGTAATGGTTGGCGTGGTTGTTGATGTGTTGAATGGAAGTTACTGTAATGGTTGGCGTTGTTGTTGATGTGTTGATTGTAAGTTACTGTAATGGTTGGCGTTGTTGTTGATGTGTTGAATTGGAAGTTACTGTAATGGTGGCGTGGTTGTTGATGGTTGAATGGAAGTTACTGTAATGGTTGGCGTGGTTGTCGATGTGTTGAAGGGAAGTTACTGTAATGGTTGGGGTGTTGTTGATGTGTTGAATGGAAGTTACTGTAATGGTTGGCGTGGTTGTTGATGTGTTGAATGGAAGTTACTGTAATGGTTGGCGTTGTTGTTGATGTGTTGAATGGAAGTTACTGTAATGGTTGGCGTTGTGTTGATTTGGGTTGAATGGAAGTTACTGTAATGGTTGGCGTGGTTGTTGATGTGTTGAATGGAAGTTACTGTAATGGTTGGCGTGGTTGTTGATGTGTTGAATGGAAGTTACTGTAATGGTTGGCGTCGCTTGTGATGCGATGAATGGAAGTTACTGTAATGGTTGGCGTTGTTGTTGATGGGTTGAATGGAAGTTACTGTAATGGTTGGCGTTGTTGTTGATGGGTTGAATGGAAGTTACTGTAATGGTTGGCGTGGTTGTTGATGTGTTGAATGGAAGTTACTGTAATGGTTGGCGTGGTTGTTGATGTGTTGAATGGAAGTTACTGTAATGGTTGGCGTGGTTGTTGATGTGTTGAATGGAAGTTACTGTAATGGTTGGCGTTGTTGTTGATGGGTTGAATGGAAGTTACTGTAATGGTTGGCGTGGTTGTTGATGTGTTGAATGGAAGTTACTGTAATGGTTGGCGTGGTTGTTGATGTGTTGAATGGAAGTTACTGTAATGGTTGGCGTGGTTGTTGATGGGTTGAATGGAAGTTACTGTAATGGTTGGCGTGGTTGTGATGGTTGAATGGAAGTTACTGTAATGGTGGCGTGGTTGTTGATGTGTTGAATGGAAGTTACTGTAATGGTTGGCGTGGTTGTTGATGGGTTGAATGGAAGTTACTGTAATGGTTGGCGTGGTTGTTGATGTGTTGAATGGAAGTTACTGTAATGGTTGGCGTGGTTGTTGATGGGTTGAATGGAAGTTACTGTAATGGTTGGCGTGGTTGTTGATGGGTTGAATGGAAGTTACTGTAATGGTTGGCGTGGTTGTTGATGGGTTGAATGGAAGTTACTGTAATGGTTGGCGTGGTTGTTGATGTGTTGAATGGAAGTTACTGTAATGGTTGGCGTGGTTGTTGATGGGTTGAATGGAAGTTACTGTAATGGTTGGCGTGGTTGTTGATGTGTTGAATGGAAGTTACTGTAATGGTTGGCGTGGTTGTTGATGGGTTGAATGGAAGTTACTGTAATGGTTGGCGTGGTTGTTGATGGTTGAATGGAAGTTACTGTAATGGTTGGCGGGGTTCTTGATGGGTTGAATCGAAGTTACTGTCATGGTTGGCGTCGTTGTTGATGGCATGAATGGAAGCTACTGTAATGGTTGGCGTGGTTGTTGATGTGTTGAATGGAAGTTACTGTAATGGTTGGCGTGGTTGTGTTGATGTGTTGATGGAAGTTACTGTAATGGTTGGCGTGGTTGTTGATGGGTTGAATGGAAGTTACTGTAATGGTTGGCGTGGTTGTTGATGGGTTGAATGGAAGTTACTGTAATGGTTGGCGTGGTTGTTGATGTGTTGAATGGAAGTTACTGTAATGGTTGGCGTGGTTGTTGATGTGTTGAATGGAAGTTACTGTAATGGTTGGCGTGGTTGTTGATGGTTGAATGGAAGTTACTGTAATGGTTGGCGTGGTTGTTGATGGGTTGAATGGAAGTTACTGTAATGGTTGGCGTGGTTGTTGATGGGTTGAATGGAAGTTACTGTAATGGTTGGCGTGGTTGTTGATGGGTTGAATGGAAGTTACTGTAATGGTTGGCGTGGTTGTTGATGGGTTGAATGGAAGTTACTGTAATGGTTGGCGTGGTTGTTGATGGGTTTGAATGGAAGTTACTGTAATGGTTGGCGTGGTTGTTGATGGTTGAATGGAAGTTACTGTAATGGTTGGCGTGGTTGTGGTGTTGAATGGAAGTTACTGTAATGGTTGGCGTGGTTGTTGATGGTGTGAATGGAAGTTACTGTAATGGTTGGCGTGGTTGTTGATGGGTTGAATGGAAGTTACTGTAATGGTTGGCGTGGTTGTTGATGGGTTGAATGGAAGTTACTGTAATGGTTGGCGTGGTTGTTGATGGGTTGAATGGAAGTTACTGTAATGGTTGGCGTGGTTGTTGATGGGTTGAATGGAAGTTACTGTAATGGTTGGCGTGGTTGTTGATGGGTTGAATGGAAGTTACTGTAATGGTTGGCGTGGTTGTTGATGGGTTGAATGGAAGTTACTGTAATGGTTGGCGTGGTTGTTGATGGGTTGAATGGAAGTTACTGTAATGGTTGGCGTGGTTGTTGATGGGTTGAATGGAAGTTACTGTAATGGTTGGTGGTTGTTGATGTGTTGAATGGAAGTTACTGTAATGGTTGGCGTGGTTGTTGATGGGTTGAATGGAAGTTACTGTAATGGTTGGCGTGGTTGTTGATGGGTTGAATGGAAGTTACTGTAATGGTTGGCGTGGTTGTTGATGTGTTGAATGGAAGTTACTGTAATGGTTGGCGTGGTTGTTGATGGGTTGAATGGAAGTTACTGTAATGGTTGGCGTGGTTGTTGATGGGTTGAATGGAAGTTACTGTAATGGTTTGGCGTGGTTTGTTGATGGGTTGAATGGAAGTTACTGTAATGGTTGGCGTGGTTGTTGATGGGTTGAATGGAAGTTACTGTAATGGTTGGCGTGGTTGTTGATGGGTTGAATGGAAGTTACTGTAATGGTTGGCGTGGTTGTTGATGGGTTGAATGGAAGTTACTGTAATGGTTGGCGTGGTTGTTGATGGTTGAATGGAAGTTACTGTAATGGTTGGCGTGGTTGTTGATGGTTGAATGGAAGTTACTGTAATGGTTGGCGTGGTTGTTGATGGGTTGAATGGAAGTTACTGTAATGGTTGGCGTGGTTGTTGTTGATGGGTTGAATGGAAGTTACTGTAATGGTTGGCGTGGTTGTTGATGGGTTGAATGGAAGTTACTGTAATGGTTGGCGTGGTTGTTGATGGGTTGAATGGAAGTTACTGTAATGGTTGGCGTGGTTGTTGATGGGTTGAATGGAAGTTACTGTAATGGTTGGCGTGGTTGTTGATGGGTTGAATGGAAGTTACTGTAATGGTTGGCGTGGTTGTTGATGGGTTGAATGGAAGTTACTGTAATGGTTGGCGTGGTTGTTGATGGGTTTGAATGGAAGTTACTGTAATGGTTGGCGTGGTTGTTGGAGGGTTGAATGGAAGTTACTGTAATGGATGGCGTGGTCGTTGATCGGTTGCATGGAAGTTACTGTAGTGGTTGGCGTTGTTGTTGATGTGTTGAATGGAAGTTACTGTAATGGTTGGCGTGGTTGTTGATGGGTTGAATGGAAGTTACTGTAATGGTTGGCGTGGTTGTTGATGTGTTGAATGGAAGTTACTGTAATGGTTGGCGTGGTTGTTGATGGGTTGAATATAAGTTACTGTAATGGTTGGCGTGGTTGTTGATGGGTTGAATGGAAGTTACTGTAATGGTTGGCGTGGTTGTTGATGGGTTGAATGGAAGTTACTGTAATGGTTGGCGTGGTTGTTGATGGGTTGAATGGAAGTTACTGTAATGGTTGGCGTTGTTGTTGATGTGTTGAATGGAAGTTACTGTAATGGTTGGCGTGGTTGTTGATGGGTTGAATGGAAGTTACTGTAATGGTTGGCGTGGTTGTTGATGGGTTGAATGGAAGTTACTGTAATGGTTGGCGTGGTTGTTGATGGGTTGAATGGAAGTTACTGTAATGGTTGGCGTGGTTGTTGATGGGTTGAATGGAAGTTACTGTAATGGTTGGCGTGGTTGTTGATGGGTTGAATGGAAGTTACTGTAATGGTTGGCGTGGTTGTTGATGGGTTGAATGGAAGTTACTGTAATGGTTGGCGTGGTTGTTGATGGGTTGAATGGAAGTTACTGTAATGGTTGGCGTGGTTGTTGATGTGTTGAATGGAAGTTACTGTAATGGTTGGCGTGGTTGTTGATGGGTTGAATGGAAGTTACTGTAATGGTTGGCGTGGTTGTTGATGGGTTGAATGGAAGTTACTGTAATGGTTGGCGTGGTTGTTGATGGGTTGAATGGAAGTTACTGTAATGGTTGGCGTGGTTGTTGATGGTTGAATGGAAGTTACTGTAATGGTTGGCGTGGTTGTTGATGGGTTGAATGGAAGTTACTGTAATGGTTGGCGTGGTTGTTGATGGGTTGAATGGAAGTTACTGTAATGGTTGGCGTGGTTGTTGATGGGTTGAATGGAAGTTACTGTAATGGTTGGCGTGGTTGTTGATGGGTTGAATGGAAGTTACTGTAATGGTTGGCGTGGTTGTTGATGGGTTGAATGGAAGTTACTGTAATGGTTGGCGTGGTTGTTGATGGGTTGAATGGAAGTTACTGTAATGGTTGGCGTGGTTGTTGATGGGTTGAATGGAAGTTACTGTAATGGTTGGCGTGGTTGTTGATGGGTTGAATGGAAGTTACTGTAATGGTTGGCGTGGTTGTTGATGGGTTGAATGGAAGTTACTGTAATGGTTGGCGTGGTTGTTGATGGGTTGAATGGAAGTTACTGTAATGGTTGGCGTGGTTGTTGATGGGTTGAATGGAAGTTACTGTAATGGTTGGCGTGGTTGTTGATGGGTTGAATGGAAGTTACTGTAATGGTTGGCGTGGTTGTTGATGGGTTGAATGGAAGTTACTGTAATGGTTGGCGTGGTTGTTGATGGGTTGAATGGAAGTTACTGTAATGGTTGGCGTGGTTGTTGATGGGTTGAATGGAAGTTACTGTAATGGTTGGCGTGGTTGTTGATGGGTTGAATGGAAGTTACTGTAATGGTTGGCGTGGTTGTTGATGGGTTGAATGGAAGTTACTGTAATGGTTGGCGTGGTTGTTGATGGGTTGAATGGAAGTTACTGTAATGGTTGGCGTGGTTGTTGATGGGTTTGAATGGAAGTTACTGTAATGGTTGGCGTGGTTGTTGATGGGTTGAATGGAAGTTACTGTAATGGTTGGCGTGGTTGTTGATGGTGAATGGAAGTTACTGTAATGGTGGCGTGGTTGTTGATGGGTTGAATGGAAGTTACTGTAATGGTTGGCGTGGTTGTTGATGGGTTAATGGAAGTTACTGTAATGGTTGGCGTGGTTGTTGATGGGTTGAAATGAAAGTTACTGTAATGGTTGGCGTGGTTTGTTGATGGGTTGAATGGAACGGTTACTGTAATGGTTGGCGTGGTTGTTGATGGGTTGAATGGAAGTTACTGTCTGGTTGGCGTGGTTGTTGATGGGTTTGAATGGAAGTTACTGTAATGGTTGGCGTGGTTGTTGATGGGTTGAATGGAAGTTACTGTAATGGTTGGCGTGGTTGTTGATGGTTGAATGGAAGTTACTGTAATGGTTGGCGTGGTTGTTGATGGGTTGAATGAAGTTACTGTAATGGTGGCGTGGTTGTTGATGGGTTGAATGGAAGTTACTGTAATGGTTGGCGTGGTTGTTGATGGGTTGAATGGAAGTTACTGTAATGGTTGGCGTGGTTGTTGATGGGTTAATGGAAGTTACTGTAATGGTTGGCGTGGTTGTTGATGTGTTGAATGGAAGTTACTGTAATGGTTGGCGTGGTTGTTGATGGGTTGAATGGAAGTTACTGTAATGGTTGGCGTTGTTGTTGATGGGTTGAATGGAAGTTACTGTAATGGTTGGCGTGGTTGTTGATGGGTTGAATGGAAGTTACTGTAATGGTTGGCGTGGTTGTTGATGGGTTGAATGGAAGTTACTGTAATGGTTGGCGTGGTTGTTGATGGGTTGAATGGAAGTTACTGTAATGGTTGGCGTGGTTGTTGATGTGTTGAATGGAAGTTACTGTAATGGTTGGCGTGGTTGTTGATGGGTTGAATGGAAGTTACTGTACTGGTTGGCGTGGTTGTTGATGTGTTGAATGGAAGTTACTGTAATGGTTGGCGTGGTTGTTGATGGGTTGAATGGAAGTTACTGTAATGGTTGGCGTGGTTGTTGATGGGTTGAATGGAAGTTACTGTAATGGTTGGCGTGGTTGTTGATGTGTTGAATGGAAGTTACTGTAATGGTTGGCGTGGTTGTTGATGGGTTGAATGGAAGTTACTGTAATGGTTGGCGTGGTTGTTGATGTGTTGAATGGAAGTTACTGTAATGGTTGGCGTGGTTGTTGATGGGTTGAATGGAAGTTACTGTAATGGTTGGCGTGGTTGTTGATGGGTTGTGAATGGAAGTTACTGTAATGGTTGGCGTGGTTGTTGATGGTTGAATGGAAGTTACTGTAATGGTTGGCGTGGTTGTTGATGGGTTGAATGGAAGTTACTGTAATGGTTGGCGTGGTTGTTGATGGGTTGAATGGAAGTTACTGTAATGGTTGGCGTGGTTGTTGATGGGTAATGGAAGTTACTGTATGTTGGCGTGGTTGTTGATGTTGAATGGAAGTTACTGTAATGGTTGGCGTGGTTGTTGATGGTTGAATGGAAGTTACTGTAATGGTTGGCGTGGTTGTTGATGGGTTGAATGGAAGTTACTGTAATGGTTGGCGTGGTTGTTGATGGGTTGAATGGAAGTTACTGTAATGGTTGGCGTGGTTGTTGATGGTTGAATGGAAGTTACTGTAATGGTTGGCGTGGTTGTTGATGGGTTGAATGGAAGTTACTGTAATGGTTGGCGTGGTTTGTTGATGGGTTGAATGGAGTTACTGTAATGGTTGGCGTGGTTGTTGATGGGTTGAATGGAAGTTACTGTAATGGTTGGCGTGGTTGTTGATGGGTTGAATGGAAGTTACTGTAATGGTTGGCGTGGTTTGTTGATGGGTTGAATGGAAGTTACTGTAATGGTTGGCGTGGTTGTTGATGGGTTGAATGGAAGTTACTGTAATGGTTGGCGTGGTTTGTTGATGGGTTGAATGGAAGTTACTGTAATGGTTGGCGTGGTTGTTGATGGGTTGAATGGAAGTTACTGTAATGGTTGGCGTGGTTGTTGATGGGTTGAATGGAAGTTACTGTAATGGTTGGCGTGGTTGTTGATGGGTGATGGAAGTTACTGTAATGGTTGGCGTGGTTGTTGTGATGGGTTGAATGGAAGTTACTGTAATGGTTGGCGTGGTTGTTGATGGTTGAATGGAAGTTTACTGTAATGGTTGGCGTGGTTGTTGATGGGTTGAATGGAAGTTACTGTAATGGTTGGCGTGGTTGTTGATGGGTTGAATGGAAGTTACTGTAATGGTTGGCGTGGTTGTTGATGGTTGAATGGAAGTTACTGTAATGGTTGGCGTGGTTGTTGATGGGTTGAATGGAAGTTACTGTAATGGTTGGCGTGGTTGTTGATGGGTTGAATGGAAGTTACTGTAATGGTTGGCGTGGTTGTTGATGGGTTGAATGGAAGTTACTGTAATGGTTGGCGTGGTTGTTGATGGGTTGAATGGAAGTTACTGTAATGGTTGGCGTGGTTGTTTGATGGGTTGAATGGAAGTTACTGTAATGGTTGGCGTGGTTGTTGATGGGTTGAATGGAAGTTACTGTAATGGTTGGCGTGGTTGTTGATGGTGAATGGAGTTACTGTAATGGTTTGGCGTGGTTGTTGATGTTGAATGGAAGTTACTGTAATGGTTGGCGTGGTTGTTGATGGTTGAATGGAAGTTACTGTAATGGTTGGCGTGTTGTTGATGGTTGAATGGAAGTTACTGTAATGGTTGGCGTGGTTGTTGATGTGTTGAATGGAAGTTACTGTAATGGTTGCGTGGTTGTTGATGTTTGAATGGAAGTTACTGTAATGGTTGGCGTGGTTGTTGATGGGTTGAATGGAAGTTACTGTAATGGTTGGCGTGGTTGTTGATGGGTTGAATGGAAGTTACTGTAATGGTTGGCGTGGTTTGTTGATGGGTTGAATGGAAGTTACTGTAATGGTTGGCGTGGTTTGTTGATGGGTTGAATGGAAGTTACTGTAATGGTTGGCGTGGTTGTTGATGGGTTGAATGGAAGTTACTGTAATGGTTGGCGTGGTTGTTGATGTGTTGAATGGAAGTTACTGTAATGGTTGGCGTGGTTGTTGATGGGTTGAATGGAAGTTACTGTAATGGTTGGCGTGGTTGTTGATGGTTGAATGGAAGTTACTGTAATGGTTGGCGTGGTTGTTGATGGGTTGAATGGAAGTTACTGTAATGGTTGGCGTGGTTGTTGATGGGTTGAATGGAAGTTACTGTAATGGTTGGCGTGTTGTTGTTGGGGTTGAATGGAAGTTACTGTAATGGTTGGCGTGGTTGTTGATGGGTTGAATGGAAGTTACTGTAATGGTTGGCGTGGTTGTTGATGGGTTGAATGGAAGTTACTGTAATGGTTGGCGTGGTTGTTGATGTGTTGAATGGAAGTTACTGTAATGGTTGGCGTGGTTGTTGAGGGGTTGAATGGAAGTTACTGTAATGGTTGGCGTGGTTGTTGATGGGTTGAATGGAAGTTACTGTAATGGTTGGCGTGGTTGTTGATGGGTTTGAATGGAAGTTACTGTAATGGTTGGCGTGGTTGTTTGATGGGTTGAATGGAAGTTACTGTAATGGTTGGCGTGGTTGTTGATGGGTTGAATGGAAGTTACTGTAATGGTTGGCGTGGTTGTTGATGGGTTGAATGGAAGTTACTGTAATGGTTGGCGTGGTTTGTTGATGGGTTGAATGGAAGTTACTGTAATGGTTGGCGTGGTTGTTGATGGGGTTTGAATGGAAGTTACTGTAATGGTTGGCGTGGTTGTTGATGGGTTGAATGGAAGTTACTGTAATGGTTGGCGTGGTTGTTGATGGGTTGAATGGAAGTTACTGTAATGGTTGGCGTGGTTGTTGATGGGTTGAATGGAAGTTACTGTAATGGTTGGCGTGGTTGTTGATGGTTGAATGGAAGTTACTGTAATGGTTGGCGTGGTTGTTGATGGGTTGAATGGAAGTTACTGTAATGGTTGGCGTGGTTGTTGATGGTTGAATGGAAGTTACTGTAATGGTTGGCGTGGTTGTTGATGGGTTGAATGGAAGTTACTGTAATGGTTGGCGTGGTTGTTGATGGGTTGAATGGAAGTTACTGTAATGGTTGGCGTGGTTGTTGATGGGTTGAATGGAAGTTACTGTAATGGTTGGCGTGGTTGTTGATGGATTGAATGGAAGTTACTGTAATGATTGGCGTGGTTGTTGAGGTTGAATGGAAGTTACTGTAATGGTTGGCGTGGTTGTTTGATGGGTTGAATGGAAGTTACTGTAATGGTTGGCGTGGTTGTTGATGGGTTGAATGGAAGTTACTGTAATGGTTGGCGTGGTTGTTGATGGGTGAATGGAAGTTACTGTAATGGTTGGCGTGGTTGTTGATGGGTTGAATGGAAGTTACTGTAATGGTTGGCGTGGTTGTTGATGGGTTGAATGGAAGTTACTGTAATGGTTGGCGTGGTTGTTGATGGGTTGAATGGAAGTTACTGTAATGGTTGGCGTGGTTGTTGATGGGTTGAATGGAAGTTACTGTAATGGTTGGCGTGGTTGTTGATGGGTTGAATGGAAGTTACTGTAATGGTTGGCGTGGTTGTTGATGGGTTGAATGGAAGTTACTGTAATGGTTGGCGTGGTTGTTGATGGTTTGAATGGAAGTTACTGTAATGGTTGGCGTGGTTGTTGATGGGTTGAATGGAAGTTACTGTAATGGTTGGCGTGGTTGTTGATGGGTTGAATGGAAGTTACTGTAATGGTTGGCGTGGTTGTTGATGGTTGAATGGAAGTTACTGTAATGGTTGGCGTGGTTGTTGATTGTGAATGGAAGTTACTGTAATGGTTGGCGTGGTTGTTGATGGGTTGAATGGAAGTTACTGTAATGGTTGGCGTGGTTGTTGATGGGTTGAATGGAAGTTACTGTAATGGTTGGCGTGGTTGTTGATGGGTTGAATGGAAGTTACTGTAATGGTTGGCGTGGTTGTTGATGGGTTAATGGAAGTTACTGTAATGGTTGGCGTGGTTGTTGATGGTTGAATGGAAGTTACTGTAATGGTTGGCGTGGTTGTTGATGGGTTGAATGGAAGTTACTGTAATGGTTGGCGTGGTTGTTGATGGGTTGAATGGAAGTTACTGTAATGGTTGGCGTGGTTGTTGATGGGTTGAATGGAAGTTTACTGTAATGGTTGGCGTGGTTGTTGATGGGTTGAATGGAAGTTACTGTAATGGTTGGCGTGGTTGTTGATGGGTTGAATGGAAGTTACTGTAATGGTTGGCGTGGTTGTTGATGGGTTGAATGGAAGTTACTGTAATGGTTGGCGTGGTTGTTGATGGGTTGAATGGAAGTTACTGTAATGGTTGGCGTGGTTGTTGATGGGTTGAATGGAAGTTACTGTAATGATTCACGTGGTTGATGATGGGTTGAATGGAAGTTACTGTAATGGTTGGCGGTTGTTGATGGGTTGAATGGAAGTTACTGTAATGGTTGGCGTGGTTGTTGATGGGTTGAATGGAAGTTACTGTAATGGTTGGCGTGGTTGTTGATGGGTTGAATGGAAGTTACTGTAATGGTTGGCGTGGTTGTTGATGGGTTGAATGGAAGTTACTGTAATGGTTGGCGTGGTTGTTGATGGGTTGAATGGAAGTTACTGTAATGGTTGGCGTGGTTGTTGATGGGTTGAATGGAAGTTACTGTAATGGTTGGCGTGGTTGTTGATGGGTTGAATGGAAGTTACTGTAATGGTTGGCGTGGTTGTTGATGGGTTGAATGGAAGTCTGTAATGGTTGGCGTGGTTGTTGATGGGTTGAATGGAAGTTACTGTAATGGTTGGCGTGGTTGTTGATGGGTTGAATGGAAGTTACTGTAATGGTTGGCGTGGTTGTTGATGGGTTGAATGGAAGTTACTGTAATGGTTGGCGTGGTTGTTGATGGGTTGAATGGAAGTTACTGTAATGGTTGGCGTGGTTGTTGATGGGTTGAATGGAAGTTACTGTAATGGTTGGCGTGGTTGTTGATGGGTTGAATGGAAGTTACTGTAATGGTTGGCGTGGTTGTTGATGGGTTGAATGGAAGTTACTGTAATGGTTGGCGTGTGTTGTTTATGGTTGAATGGAAGTTACTGTAATGGTTGGCGTGGTTGTTGATGGGTTGAATGGAAGTTACTGTAATGGTTGGCGTGGTTGTTTGATGGGTTGAATGGAAGTTACTGTAATGGTTGGCGTGTTGTTGATGGGTTGAATGGAAGTTACTGTAATGGTTGGCGTGGTTGTTGATGGGTTGAATGGAAGTTACTGTAATGGTTGGAGTGGTTGTTATAGGGTTGAATCGTAGTTACTGTAAAGGTTGGCGTGGTTGTTGATGGGTTGAATGGAAGTTACTGTAATGGTTGGCGTGGTTGTTGATGGTTGAATGGAAGTTACTGTAATGGTTGGCGTGGTTGTTGATGGGTTGAATGGAAGTTTACTGTAATGGTTGGCGTGGTTGTTGATGGGTTGAATGGAAGTTACTGTAATGGTTGGCGTGGTTGTTGATGGGTTGAATGGAAGTTACTGTAATGGTTGGCGTGGTTGTTGATGGGTTGAATGGAAGTTACTGTAATGGTTGGCGTGGTTGTTGATGGGTTGAATGGAAGTTACTGTAATGGTTGGCGTGGTTGTTGATGGGTTGAATGGAAGTTACTGTAATGGTTGGCGTGGTTGTTGATGGGTTTGAATGGAAGTTACTGTAATGTTGGCGTGGTTGTTGATGGGTTGAATGGAAGTTACTGTAATGGTTGGCGTGGTGTTGATGGGTTGAATGGAAGTTACTGTAATGGTTGGCGTGGTTGTTGATGGGTTGAATGAAGGTTACTGTAATGGTTGGCGTGGTTGTTGATGGGTTGAATGGAAGTTACTGTAATGGTTGGCGTGGTTGTTGATGGGTTGAATGGAAGTTACTGTAATGGTTGGCGTGGTTGTTGATGGGTTGAATGGAAGTTACTGTAATGGTTGGCGTGGTTGTTGATGGGTTGAATGGAAGTTACTGTAATGGTTGGCGTGGTTGTTGATGGGTTGAATGGAAGTTACTGTAATGGTTGGCGTGGTTTTGATGGGTTGAATGGAAGTTACTGTAATGGTTGGCGTGGTTGTTTGATGGTTGAATGGAAGTTACTGTAATGGTTGCGTGGTTGTTGATGGGTTGAATGGAAGTTACTGTAATGGTTGGCGTGGTTTTTGATGGGTTGAATGGAAGTTACTGTATGTTGGCGTGGTTGTTGATGGGTTGAATGGAAGTTACTGTAATGGTTGGCGTGGTTGTTGATGGGTTGAATGGAAGTTACTGTAATGGTTGGCGTGGTTGTGATGGGTTGAATGGAAGTTACTGTAATGGTTGGCGTGGTTGTTGATGGGTTGAATGGAAGTTACTGTAATGGTTGGCGTGGTTGTTGATGGTTGAATGGAAGTTACTGTAATGGTGGCGTGGTTGTTGATGGTTGAATGGAAGTTACTGTAATGGTTGGCGTGGGTTGTTTGATGGGTTGAATGGAAGTTTACTGTAATGGTTGGCGTGGTTGTTGATGGGTGAATGGAAGTTACTGTAATGGTTGGCGTGGTTGTTGATGGGTTTGAATGGAAGTTACTGTAATGGTTGGCGTTGTTGTTGATGGGTTGAATGGAAGTTACTGTAATGGTTGCGTGGGTTGTTGATGGGTTGAATGGTTTACTGTAATGGTTGGGGTGGTTGTTGATGGGTTGAATGGAAGTTACTGTAATGGTTGGCGTGGTTGTTGATGGGTTGAATGGAAGTTACTGTAATGGTTGGCGTGGTTGTTGATGGGTTGAATGGAAGTTACTGTAATGGTTGGCGTGGTTTGTTGATGGGTTGAATGGAAGTTACTGTAATGGTTTGGCGTGGTTGTTGATGGGTTGAATGGAAGTTACTGTAATGGTTGGCGTGGTTGTTGATGGGTTGAATGGAAGTTACTGTAATGGTTGGCGTGGTTGTTGATGGTTGAATGGAAGTTACTGTAATGGTTGGCGTGGTTGTTGATGGGTTGAATGAAGTTACTGTCATGGTTGGCGTGGTTGTTGATGGGTTGAATGGAAGTTACTGTAATGGTTGGCGTGGTTGTTGATGGGTTGAATGGAAGTTACTGTAATGGTTGGCGTGGTTGTTGATGGGTTGAATGGAAGTTACTGTAATGGTTGGCGTGGTTGTTGATGGGTTGAATGGAAGTTACTGTAATGGTTGCGTGGTTGTTGATGGGTTGAATGGAAGTTACTGTAATGGTTTGCGTGGTTGTTGATGTGTTGAATGGAATTTACTGTATATGGTTTGGGGGCCCCCACCCCGGGTGGTTGTTGATGGGTTTGAATGGAAGTTACTGTAATGGTTGTCTATGGCGTGGTTGTTGCATGGGTTGAATGGAAGTTACTGTAATGGTTGGCGGTGGTTGTTTGACTGGGTGTTGAATGGAAGTTACATGTAATGGTTTGGCGTGGTTGTTGATTGGTTGAAGGGAAGTTACTGTAATGGTTGGCGTGGTTGTTGATGGGTTTGAATGGAAGTTACTGTAATGGTTGGCGTGGTTGTTGATGGGTTGAATGGAAGTTACTGTAATGGTTGGCGTGGTTGTTGATGGTTGAATGGTTACTGTATGGTTGTGGTTGTTCATGGGTGTGGAATATTATTCTTGGTCAATATTCTTAATGGGTTATAACCCACCTCATGGTGGCTTTGTTTCCTCTTTCTCCTCCCTCTCTCTCTTTGGCGGGTTGCATTCATCGGCCCCATTCAGCCTACAAATATTTTAAGACGTTTAACCCCCCATCCAGGTGATATGGTTCCATATAGTTTATTCCTGGCTAGCGGGTCCGAGCCAGCATATATTTATTTTTTGTTTTGCAGCAAGCTAAATTTGTACATTTGGTCTGAAGAAAATTTCTCCGTCGAAGCCGGATTTCTCCAATACAATGGCTGCTCGCTATCGCTCGCCAAGAAGAATCGACACCTGGATGGGGATAACCTTATAACCAGTTGCTGAATGTTTTTCTAACTGGATGCAGTCCAGAGAAAGAAGGAAAAGGAAAGAATATAAAAAAATCAGGTCCCCCCCCCCCTTAATGTAGTAATTTAGCAACACTGGTTACACTTACTGAATTCCAGCACACATAGAATATATATATATATATATATATACAGTATATATATATATAGTATACTGTAGCTAGAGAGAGAGAGAGGAAGAGAGGGCTTGTGAACTTGTGACCTGACCTTACTTAACCTCTGAAGGGAGGAAGGAGGAGGGGGGTGTGGGGAGTTAGAAGCATGAATGAAAGATACATACATATCTATTCTAGGTGGTCATTTATATATATACATGTATTATGCAGTGTCATTTTATTATATACATGTATTATTCTAGGGGTCATTATATATATACATGTGATTATTCTAGTTGCATTTAATATACATGTATTATTCTAGGTGGTCATTTATATATATACATGTATTATTCTAGGTGGTCATTTATATATATACATGTATTATTCTAGGTGGTCATTTATATATATACATGTATTTATCTAGGGTGGTCCTTTAATATATACATTTATTATTCTAGGTGGTCTGTTATTATATACATGTATTATTCTATTTGGTCCATGATGATTATACATTATTCTTCTAGGTGGTCATTTATATATATACATGTATTATTCTAGGTGGTCATTTATATATATACATGTATTATTCTAGGTGGTCATTTATATATATACATGTATTATTTATTAAGAGATTTACAAATATACATCTGTCTCGCTTGCTGTGTTTATTGCTATTAAGGGGGTAGTACTCGCTTTTCCTGGGCCCCCTTCTCCCTCATGTTTAGCATATTAGTTTTGAGGTTTTAAGATGTTCGTTCCGTTAGTTTGGCGATTTTGAGACCTTTCGCCTAATTTTGTTGTCAATATTAAAACCGTTCGTGCCCTTTAGGTGTCGATTTTTTCCTGGCGAGCGAAAGCGGGCCTCTGGACATTTTTCTACCGAACAATGTACAAATTTATCTTGAAAGGGGGTCTAGGTTTTTTTTTGTCTAAGCTTGATGGAGGTCTAGCGAGGAAACTCAAAAATAAATTAATAGATAAATATATCTACCAACAACCATCATTAACCGCCTTAAGGGAGGTTTTTTATCCTTTTTTTCCTACTCCTCCAGCAATCCTAAATTTCAACCCCCTCGAACCCCTTTCACTATAAATTTGTACCTTTTTCGGTAGAAAATTTGCACGGCCGAAGGCCGGTTTAGCCTAAATTACAGGGTCGCTATCGCTCGTGCCAGAAATCGAGACACCTAATGGTACGAAAGGTCTTAAATTTACAGAATGGGGCGGAAATTCTAAAAGCCAAACTAATGGGGCAAACGTCTTAAAATCTCAGGAGCAATGGGGCTAGACATGAGGGAGAAGGGGGTCAAGAAAAAAGTCCCTCAAGTGGAAATCTCCCCTTAAGGTACCGGCCATGTATAGGCCCAGTAGCAGGTACCGGTATATAACCTGTGGGTACCGGTGGCTAGAACCGGGGGTGAACTTTGAAGGCTTCTTATTGAATGCCAGTTGGTTTAAGGGAGCCCACCTCGCTTGGTTTTATCTTTCTCTCCCTCTCTCTTTGGCTTGTATCCATTTGGCCCCATTCAGCCTACTGTTTTAAGACGTTTACCTGCATCCAGGTGTCAATATTTTCCTGGCGAGCGGTAGCGAGCCAGTATATATATATTTTTGTTTTGACAGCAAGTTAAATTTGTACATTTTTCGATAAAAAAAATCTCCGCAAGCCATGAATTTCTTACATACAATGCTGGCTCGCTATCATCGCTCGCCAGGAAGCACGACACCTGGATGGTGATAAACGTCCTTAAAACCGTTGGGCGGAATGGGGCCGAATGGATACAATCGGGAAATTTAGAAAAGGAAAGAAAGATAAAAACAACACATCCTGTTGACCCCTTTAAAAAGCAGGGAGGAGTATAGACTATGTGGATGTATTGTGTGTGTGTGTATAAACAGTAGGCCCTACCGGTATGTATGTTTGTGTGTGTGTATAAACAGTAGGCCCTACCGGTATGTATGTTTGTGTGTGTGTATAAACAGTAGGCCCTACCGGTATGTATGTTTGTGTGTGTGTGTATAAACAGTAGGCCCTACCGGTATGTATGTTGTTGGTGGTGTGTGTATAAACATTAGGCCCTACCGGTATTTATGTTTGTGTGTGTGATAAAAACAGTAGGACCTACCGGTATTTATGTTTGTGTGTGTGTATAAACAGTAGGCCCTACCGGTATGTATGTTTGTGTGTGTTGTAGAAACAGGAGGGGCCCTACCGGTATGTTCTGTTTGTGTGTGTATATAAACAGTTAGCCCTACCGGTATGTCTGTTTGTTGGTGTTTTATAAACAGTAGGCCCTACCGGTATGTATGTTTGTGTGTGTGTATAAACAGTAGGCCCTACCGGTATGTATGTTTGTGTGTGTGTGTATAAACAGTAGGCCCTACCGGTATGTATGTTTGTGTGTGTGTATAAACAGTAGGCCCTACCGGTTAGTATTTTTTTTGTGTGGGTGTGTAAAACAGTAGGCCCTGCCCTACCGGGTATGTATGTTTGTGTTGTGGATAAACAGCAGGCCCGACCGGTAATGTAATGGTTTGTGTTGTGTGTGTATAACATGATCCCTACCGGTATGTATGTTTGTGTGTGTGTGTATAAACAGTAGGCCCTACCGGTATGTATGTTTGTGTGTGTGTATAAACAGTAGGCCCTACCGGTATGTATGTTTGGGGGAATGTGTGCGTCTCTTATGTTATGTGTGTGTATATGGATGTGTGTACTGTATGTGGGCTGTTGAGTATGTGTATGTGTGTGTTTATATACAGTATAATGTAGTATGTGTAATGTGTGTATATGTATGTCTTAGTGGTATGTGTGAGTGTATGTGTATGTGTGTGTGAGTGTATGTGTATGTGAGTGTATGTGTATGTGAGTGTATGTTTGTGGGGTGGTATGTGTATTGTTGTGGTGTGGTGTGTGAGTGAATGTATATGTGTGTATGTGAGTGTATGTGTATGTGAGGGCGGAAGTGGTGGGTCGCCTGGGGGGTGAATGGGGAGGGTGGGGGGGTTAGAGAGATGCAAGAGGTCACCCCTTAGGTCACATGTACCCCCCCCCTCCCCCCCCCCCCCCTTCTGACTCAACGCCCCCTCCACCCCCCATTTAGACTCAGCCCCATCTTGTTTTACTCATCAGCATACACTCTGTTGACCCATGACTCTGTTCTGTGTATTCATTGTTCTGATACTGTACCACGGTTTGGTTTTTATTTTATTTTATTTTGCATTTTATTTTTATATTTTAAGAACAATGTTACATAAACTTGTGGACGGATTTAGATTATACTTTACTATTTATTCTGTTTTTGTTTCCAGCTGATGGTAAATTGAATCCCTTAGCAACTGAGTTATCGCTTCTTAATGGACAAATATGAATCTCCTATGTCTCTGCGTTGTATTAATGCCAATCTTACATAATACATAACACATTTCGGTACAAAATCTACCTAACAGCTGAGTAACCAGGATAGTAACATGGCAATTTACCCTCAGTTGTAAAAAACAGACTATAGTGGGGTACCTGAAAAACTAGTGCAATGTCTGATGTACCGGTACTATCCCTTGTCCATGATTGAATAAACCTCCAAAAATATGACGATAAGAATTTACATGAATTTCCCGACATTGATCCTGTTTACCCACGGATACATGAGATGATTGGTTATATATAGCCTACAGTATATATATATACTGTATATATACCGGTATATACTGTATATACATATATAGAGCTGCTCGCAAGGATTGCCCGCATGGTGGAGATATGTGCTCTATTTAGGACTTTTGGTACTGTTATGGTCTCTCTCTCTCTCTCTCTCGCTCTCAAATTCCTTTCCATTTCTAACTTTCTATAAATTCCTTTAGGCGGTTTCCAAGATTTTCAAGGTTATTCACTTCCAAATGTCTTCATGTACGGCAATTGCCGGAGGGTGGGGAGAGATCCTTTTCTTTGCTATCCTTTCCTTCCACTTTATCTTACTCACGGGTTAGCTATCTCAACTAGAATTAAGTTCTGATCACCTCTCTGGGATCGTAAGATCTGTGTGGTCAGTGTATCTATGTAAATCGCACACTCACTCTCTCTTTCTCTCTCTCTCTCCCATCCTGTGTGCAGAGAGAGAGGCAGAAGAGATAGAGAGAGAGATAGAGGACGCGGGAAAGAGAGAGGGAAAGGGAGGGGGGAAGAGAAGGAGAGAGAAAGAGAGGGAGGAGTGGGGGGGGAGGGATTCTTCACCCCCTGACCCAAATTGTGAGTAAATTGTCTCCTGTAGTTACCGGAAGTACACGCGCGCACACACGCTCGTACACTCACATTCCTACGCGCACGCACACACAACATTATCTCTCTTTCTCTTTCTCACATGCTCACTCGCACACAAACAAACATTTACACACACTCACACACAACATTATCTCTCTTTCTCTTTCTCACATGCTCACTCACACACATACAAACATTTACACACACACACACAAACATTTATACGTTCCTACATACATACATTCACACATACTTACATACAGCCAAGCACATATTCATACACACACGCACACATTCGCATGCATCTTACACAAATGCACATAGGCTTACACATAAATTTTTCACACAATTCTATGCGCATACAAAAACATCTAAACACACACACACACACACACACACACACACACACACACACACACACACACACACACACACACACACAGCTTTCACCAATAAAGCAAGCCTTTACTTTAGACCAAGCACACGGAGATAGCCATTTTGATTTACTGTGAGAAAATATGTTGGCTTCCATCCTCATTCTCTCTCTCTCTCTCTCTCTCTCTCTCTCTCTCTCTCTCTCTCTCTCTCTCTCTCTCTCTCTCTCTCTCTCTCAAGTTATGGAGAAGTTGAGGGTTGTTGGAGAGCGATATACAGTATAGTTAGCCTACCCCTATGATGCATTGTGATCCTTCCTAAGCTGAATAAAATCGTCTAGCAACAGCCAGAATCCAACGGTAAACTCGTCCTGGTACACTGAAAGGGTTAAAGGGGGTCACCTGCTTGTTTTCTCTTGCTCTCCTTTTCTCTCTTTCTCTGGCTTGTATCCATTCGGCCCCATTCAGCCAACTGTTTTAAGACGTTTATCCCCATCCAGGTGTTGATATCTTCCTGGCGAGCGATAGCGAGCCAGCATTGTATGGAGAAATCCGGCTTCGCCGGAGACATTTTTCTATCGAAAAATGTACAAATTTAGCTTGCCGTAGAAAACAAATATATATATATGCTGGCTCGCTACCGCTCGCCAGGAAAATATTGACACCTGGATAGGGGTAAACGTCTTAAAACAGTAGGCTGAATGGGGCCGAATGGATGCAAGCCAAAGAGAGAGTGAGAGAAAAGAGAGAAACAAACGAGGTGGGGTCCCTTAAGCTGAGAAGAACAGTCAGGCATTAGTCTGGAACGTGGTGGCTAACGTAAATTAGTCCCCTTGACGAATTATGAAAGTGGCTTGACTAATCTATATTTCCTGTGCTCTTGCTCTCTCTCGTTCTCGCTCTCTCTTGCTCTCACACACTCTCTCTCTCTCTCTCTCTCTCTCTCTCTCTCTCTCTCACTTTCTTTCCCTCTCTATCCCTCTCTATCTCTCTCTCTCTCTCTCTCTCTCTCTCTCTCTCACACTTTCTTTCCCTCTATCTCTCTCTCTCTCTCTCTCTCTCTCTCTCTCTCTCTCTCTCACACTTTCTTCTCTCTCTCTCTCTCTCTCTCTCTCTCTCTCTCTCTCTCTCTCTCTCTCTCTCTCATCAGTAATTTACACGTCTTAATTCCAGCTTTCCCTCCTGGCTTTAGTGTCTTATATTGGCGTTATATGTATGCCTTGTGTATTTTTCTGACTTTATAGATAAGCAATGGTTTGGTAATAAGGCTGTAGATGTGTGGAATACATTGCATGGTGACAGGTCAACTCAACCAGTAGACCATTTCAACCAGTAGCTCTCAACCAGTACCAAATCAATCAATACGGTTAGGTTAGGTTAGGTTAGTACTATATTTTGGCACTGGTGTGGTTGGTCTGGGTTAATTTGGCACTGGGTGAGAGCTACTGGTTGAAATGGTCTACTGGTTGAAATGACATGGAACCAAATTGCATAGTTCTTTGATCTGCTCAGGAACGGTGGAAGTATTTTAGCGTAATGTTGACATGATTTTGGTGTGAAAGAGATCTGTCTAGTGTGGGCCGGTAGACATTTTTAAGTATCTTCTATTTATATTAATTCTAATTTTTAAATACGTATATGACCCGTTCAGTACCCGGGTCGTCATTTTTACAATATTCTGGCAACTATTAGACGATTGTATTCATATTTAGAAGGACCGCTAGCAATAATAAGACTTCAAACTATCTCAACCAACCCTATTAACCACCACAGATCCTTCCTAAGCTGCATAATATCGTCTAAATATAGCTAATAAAAAAAATATAACCCACGTCGCTGGTACTCAATAGGATAAATAGCAGAGTTAATAATGTAAATTCTGTCATTTTATAATACAGCTTAGAATAACTACTAAACATGCATTACCCGGCCTATTTCCTAGTGTGTGCAGTATTACCAACCCCCTGAGGAGGATTCCAGTGGTGTGGGTGTATACCGCTGCTGGCAACACTGGCGCCACCCTCCTTGTTTACTATATTACCTACACCTCTACACACAACAATGCCAGGAATGTACAAGTGGCAGAAGGGAAGGCAATGCTGTAAGATTTACCGCATATATATATATATGTATATATATATATATATATACCGGTATATATATATATATATATATATATATATATATATATATCTCACAAATACACGTGAGCTAATAAATGTTTAAATACTTCCAGCAGGGATCGAACCTATGACATTCAGAATGAGTGTCCAAGCTTTTAACCAACTACACCACGACGTGGTTAAAAGCTTGGACACTCGTTCTGAATGTCGGAGGTTCGATCCCTGCTGGAAGTACACACACACTATATATACTGTATATATATATATATATATATATATATATATATATATATATATATTATATATATATATATATTATATATATATATATATATATATATATATATATATATATATATATATATATATATATATATATATATATATATATAGAGAGAGAGAGAGAGAGAGAGAGAGAGAGAGAGAGAGAGCGAGAGAGAGAGCGGGAGAGTATGAGTATGAGGTTGTTGTTTTTTTATTATAAATAAAATTACATAGTTATTTTGCCTAGTATCTAGTATGTATAAATATATAGAGTATATAGATCGATAGATGGATATACCGACACATCAACAGTTACAGAGTCAAACAAATGAAGCTATCAGTATTGCCAGTATAGTAGGAGAACAACAGGTATTACGTAAAGTGAGGTGTTGTAAATATATAGGGTTGTATAAAGATGCTAAAGTTGTGTAAGGAGGGCCGAGGGTGTGGTGCTGGTGGTGGTGATTTTGGGTGTGGTGGTGGTGGTGATTTTAGGTGTGGTGGTGGTGGTGGTGATTTTGGGTGAGGTGGTGGTGTAAGAGTGTGGTGGTGGTAATGGTTTGAGGTGGTGGTGACTGTAGATTGTTTGAAATATGGTGTTGTAGATGGTAGCAAGGTGTGGATTGTAGTAATGGGTGTGGTACGTGATGGTGCAAATGGTGTCTGTCGATGATGATGATGGGGAAAATGGAATCAGTGAAATGGGGTTGACTGATAGACCAAGAATAATGTATATATTTATCTAAGTTGGTAGGTTGGGAAGCCCATCATCTACATTTTGTGACCTATGTTTTGATCAGAGAATGCATCTCTGTAAGACAATATGTGAGGTCAGTTGATGAGGTAATAATACTTGAGGGTGGAGAGGCTGGGTCGACAGTAAGGATATCTGTATATTACCTTGTATCATGGAGCAAGGTGTTCCTCCAAACACTCTCATGTGGATCCTTAAAGTGTCAAGGTGGTGCTTGAGCCAGCCGTTCTCACATAACGGCTGTGATTACATACATACATACATACATACATACATCAAATTTTAAGACTGAGTGTTCCACACATACGTGCAGTTTCAGTCTCTTGTCCTAATGGCGGCGTTCCAGGCAACCCTGTTAAGGGCTGCTTCACTTGTCGAGTTCTTGGATTTGAGATCGGCGCGTATAGTCCGATCCCAGGTCTTCCTCGGTCCACCCCTTGGTGCAGGTCCCTCCACAATCACAGACCTGCATTTGTTCACCCAATTTTGTTCATCCATTCTCTCCACATGTCCATACCATCCCAGTCTACTTGTACGCATCACCTCGCTAATACTCTTTATACCTAAAGGTCTCCTCAGCTCAACATTTGTTATTCTATCCTGTAGCCTGGCCCCACACATCCATCTCACCATTCTCATCTCATTATGCTCCATTCTGTTGACATCCTCTACTTTAACGGCCCATGTTTCTGGGGCATATGTCATTGCACTTCTAACACATGAGGCATACACCTTTCCCTTCAGGGGGAGAGGCATTCTTTTCATGGTCAGGATTGGCATCAGTTCTCTGAACTTCCCCCAGCCACACCTAATTCTAGCAACAGTGGCAGCCACGGCCTCACCACCGGCAGAGATGGTATCTCCTAGGTAACTAAACTTGTTCACCAGCTCCAAAGACTCATTTCCAAAATTCACAGCCACAGGATCATCACTTAACACAAGCTCGCCATTGCACACTACGCACTCAAATTTCTCTATTTCTGACTTATCCTTCGGCAGGGGTCCCTTTATTCTACTACAGCGCTTACTCCCATGGTGTACCCAACATCGACAGATGTTACATTGAATTGAGTTAACGCCCACTCCCTATCCACACACTGCACATGGGTATGCACCGCTCTTTTTCCACATTGCCTCGTCTCAATCTACAATGCATAACCTTGGTTTTGTTAATATTGACTCTTAAACCCTTGCTCGCCATGCCCTCTCTCCACTCTCTGAATTTGGCCTCAGCATCTTGCATACTGTCAGCTATTAGGACTAAATCGTCTGCATAAAACAGTTCCAATGGGAGTCCGCCTCTAAAAACTCTAGACAGTGCCTCCAAGACCATAATAAAGAGGAGGGGGCTTAACACTGAACCCTGATGGACTCCAACACGGACTGCGAACTCATCACTCAGTACACCCTTCACCCTCACCGCACTTCGCGAATCCTCATACATCTTCATTATCACACGCACCAGCCACTCTTCCACACCAAGTTTCCTCATAGCCCACTGCACAACATCTCTAGGCACCCTATCAAAGGCCTTCTCCAGGTCTACAAATACAAAGTAAAGATCCCTGCCTTTTAGTAAGTATCTTTCCTGTATCTGCTGACTATGAAGATAGCATCGGTTGTACCCCATCCTGGCATAAAACCAACCTGCATATCATCAATAGAGATGCTTTGCCTGATCAAACCCTCAAGGACTCTCTCACAGACCTTCATGATTTGGTCAAGCATTTTCAGGCCCCTATAATTTCCTCTATCTAGCGCATCCCCTTTCCCTTTGTATATATTTACTATTACACTTTTGAGCCAATCCTCTGGGATTTTCCTATCTTTAATAATGGTGTTTATCAACTCAGTGACTAAGTTTACACCAGTCTCCCCTGAGGCTTTTATCATCTCAGCGACAATGTCAGAGCAACCTGGAGCTTTACCGTCCTTCATTTTATTGATTGCGTCGCTCACTACAGCTGGTGCTATCAAAGGAGGGGGCCCAGATATTGGTTTTTCGATACTAAGCTGTTCCTTATCCCATTCAAACTCTACATTTAGCTATCGTTCATACTGTGCCTTCCATGCTTCTCTGATTTAATTTTCTGCATGCACAATCTTCCCATCATTGTTTCTAACACACTGTTCACCTATAATATCCCTACTGTCATTTTTAACTCGCCTAGCTAGGTTGAAGATCCCATTGGGATTGTCAGTGTTACACGCTTGTTCGAGGACCAGGACCCAGATTCACTAACGGTCGTAGCGTGCGATGTCGTACAGCAACCTACGATCGTTCCTAAGGGAGTGCGGAAGGTGTATTCTCGAACGCATCGTTGAGCTCCCTTTCGGTTATTTTCACCGAGGCTTCTCTTGACCAATCAGGCGCTTGGCCTTTGTAAATAAACAATATCTCACCCACATGACTGAAGCGCCAAGAAGAACATAATATACTTTAATTTATGAGCTTGTCATTGTTTAGCATGGCTAATTCGATCCACCACAGCCAGCAGGAAGAAGAATAGAGTATCTTGTGAATTGATGATAAGAAATTAGCCTAGCTAGGCTACAGGGAAGCCTGTTAGTGGCCCAAGTTAAAGGATTTTCGACGGATTGATCATTGATAATCATATGTTAGGCTAGTTGGGAGTGTATTATTTATACCTTAACCACAGTATATTGTTCTACTTTACCATGTCTACACCTATACAGGGCGAGCCAAACCAAAATGCCAGACTTTACTATGTCTATGCCTACACAGGCAGTTCTAGCCAAGCCAAAATGCCAGACTTAGCCTAGGCCTAATTTTTCAAAATAGGCCTAGGGTAATTTTTTTGTATTCACAACACCTCAAGGCCTATCTACCTTTTCAAAATAGGCCTAGCATAGGCCTCCCCAATCTATTATCCAACAGTTGGCCATGGGAAATAATGATAGGTTGAGGGGGGCTTTGTCCCCCTCACCTCCCATGACATATTGCCATCATCAAATATATTACCAGCATGGGACTAATAACAGCTAGTTTACAATAAGGACGGTATGCCTGCAAACACCATCTTAACCTGCTAGGCTTCTACTTTACCATGCTTAGGCTACACCAAGCTAGGCATTGCTAGCCTAACCAAAATACCATATGTAGGCCTAACTTTTCTAGCCTAAATAGCCCTAACTTTTTCAAAATAAACCTAGGTTATATCCTAGGCTAGGCTAAACAAAAATATTCACAACACCATATAGGCTAGCCTATTATTTTTTGTTTAGACTATGCCTAGGGTAATTCTTTTCATAATTTTGTTCCTGTGATACTTTCAAATTTGTTGAGGAAATAGGCTACCCTAATCTAACCCAGCTAGGCATTGCTAGCCTAACCAAAATACCATACATAGGCCTAACTTGTCTAGCCTAAATAGCCCTAACTTTTCCAAAATAAACCTAGGTTATAGCCTAGGCTAGGCTAAACAAAATTATTCACACAGCGTTTATTATTTATTCATTTTTTAGGCTAGGCCTAGGGTAATTCTTTTCATCATTTTGTTCCAGTGATACTTTCAAATTTGTTGAGGAATAGGCTACCATAATCTAACTCAGAGGTGGTGAGTAGTTGGAATAAAACATTTCCGCAATAAATGAGGGTTAAAATCTACTAATGGTAGGCTACGTGTTGTCGCAGCACATGAATTTGTGCATCAATTAACCTTCACTAGGTCTAGGCTGGCATATGTAGGCTATTCATAGCTTAATTCGGTCTGTCATAAGACATTAAGGATACAAATATATTCATACTTTGTATTAAATGCCTTAATGGTGTTGTAAACACAAGTTAACAATCATATTGCGCTATTATTGCCTCAATAATGATTTAGTGTGTCATAAAGAGCTATACTGCAGACGAATTTGTTATGGTCGCGGGTTGTGTTATCGATATTTGTGTACCTATATCCGGGTCAAATTCATGTAAGGGTGGTCTGGACCACCCTTAGCGAAAGGGGATTTTAGGGACTTCCTACGATCAAAGATGGCCGCTACGACGCTTCGTGAATACCAGCGTTGAGACGTAAGGGAACGGTAAGGGAGTTTTTGGATCGTACGACCGTTAGTGAATCTGGGTCCAGGTCCTTAATGCGATTTTTAGCATTGTAAATAACTCTTTTGGCAGTTCGTTTAGGTGCCTGGTATTCCTCCTTGCTGCCTCCCTTCTTCCATGCTTTGAAGCATCTCCTTTTCTCTTTCACAGCATGTTCTACCTCATCGTTCCACCACCAGGTCTTATTCCTGGGGTGAACCTTTGTTTTCCCACAGACTTTGTCAGTGGCAGCGAGAAGGCTATGCTTAAGAAAGTTCCATTGACTATTTACATCGTTAGGCCTAGCTTCCTTATTTATATTCATTTCCTCCAGTTCACTATGAAACCTATCCCTAAGATAATAAAAGGATATGTGCTTACATTACGGAAATGTTTGTGAACATACGGTAATGCAAGTAATGGTCGCTCCTCTGTAAATCTAAAATGGCTTACTTAAGAATGGGAAAGAGGTGGGACCCTTTTTCTTTTTTTTTTAGCTTGTTGGTGATACCCCCTCCGTTCTAACTACCAAAAGTACCACCTTTGATTGAAAACTGGCACGATTTTTAAAAGTTTGAAATATACTACACTCAATGACACTATTAGGTAGTCCATTAAATAAGTTTACCACTCGATTAATAAAGAAATACTTCGCCTCATAATTATGAGTTAAAAGGCTTTCCAATTAACCCCTTCTATACCGGTGCCGTCCTTTTAACCCCGAGGGGATGCTTCACTTTTTGGTCTTATTTTTTTTCTTTTATATATTATTTTTCTAGTTTCCTTTCTAGACCCCCATCAAACTTTTAAAGAAGCCCATTAGATCCCCCTTGTAGATTAATTTGTACATTTTTCGGTTGAAAAATGTCTCGGTTCTACCAAAATTGCAGGCTCACTCTCGTTCGCCAGGAACAAAATCGACACCTAAATAGCACGAAAGGCCTTAACCCTTATTTAGCAGGCTAGGTGGTCTATTTGACCGTAGCACCCAGCGGGTTTTTTTTTTACCCTAAATAGGGTTGTTTCCGTGCTCATTTTCATGCATAAGACCCAGAGCGTAAAACAAGTATCTATCCCTGAAAGGGCGTAAACAGAGCTTTCCAATGACACCCGAACCATCCTTGTACGACCACTGGTTCTCTTGCAACGATCGCGCAACACGAGTGCAAAAACCCTGAAACAAGGCAATTTCCTTACATAATTCCCTCTGCAGTCAGGCAGAAGAGGGGGAGAAGGGTGGGATACAGTTCAGTATGTCCACCGCGGTGGTGGAGACCGGTCATATGGTTGCTACGCTCGTCCCACCGCTCAGCTCTCTCTCTCAGCAACATTACGTGCTGAAAATGGTGCTCGACAGATGTCGTGCACCGCCACTTAGTCCAAATTTATTTCACTACATATGTCGCGCGCCGCCAGTTAAGGGTTAATATTGACAAAAAATTGGGTCGAAAGGTCTTAAAATCGACAAACTAATGGAGCAAACACCTTACAATCTTAAAACTAATGGGGCTAACATGAGGGAGAAGGGGGTCTAGAAAAGTGACCTGTGTCACCCCTTAACTTTATTCTGGCCACTATTAAGACAATTCCGAGGAACTTGCTTCAATTGTGCCGCCTCTCCACATCTTTCCCCGTAGAACTAGGGCAGCTGAGAGCGCCCATGAATTTACACTTTCTCCTCCACAATGCAGAACTTCTGCTTATCAGAATTCATTTATCCCCAGAGCTACTACTCTTTGGAATTCACTTCCCTCGAATTGCTTTCCACAAACTTACAATCAACAAATGTTTAAATCCAGTTGTTACAAACATTTTATGAATGGAGGATGCCTTTAGGCACATGGACCTTTTTGTTTTATCTGTGTTTTTCCTTCCTCCGTTCATTGTCTCTTAAAAAAAAAAAAAAAAAAAAAAATTATAATCAATATGAAAAAAGTGTCCAGCAATTAACATGCTTCGAACTATCTCACTTGGCTATTTTTACTACCACAGATCCTTCTTAAACTGCATAAAATAGTCAACATACAGTATAGTCAACATACAGTATAGTCAACATACAGTATAGTCAACATACAGTATAGTCAACATACAGTATAGTCAACATACAGCATAGTCAACATACAGCATAGTCAACATACAGTATAGTCAACATACAGTATAGTCAACATACAGTATAGTCAACATACAGTATAGTCAACATACAGTATAGTCAACATACAGTATAGTCAACATACAGCATAGTCAACATACAGCATAGTCAACATACAGTATAGTCAACATACAGTATAGTCAACATACAGTATAGTCAACATACAGTATAGTAACATACAGTATAGTCAACATACAGTATAGTCAACATACAGTATAGTCAACATACAGTATAGTCAACATACAGTATAGTCAACATACAGTATAGTAACATACAGTATAGTCAACATACAGCATAGTCAACATACAGTATAGTCAACATACAGTATAGTCAACATACAGTATAGTCAACATACAGTAGAGTAACATACAGTATAGTAACATACAGTATAGTCAACATACAGTATAGTCAACATACAGTATAGTCAACATACAGTATAGTAACATACAGTATAGTCAACATACAGTATAGTAACATACAGTATAGTCAACATACAGTATAGTCAACATACAGTATAGTCAACATACAGTATAGTAACATACAGTATAGTAACATACAGTATAGTCAACATACAGTATAGTCAACATACAGTATAGTCAACATACAGTATAGTCAACATACAGTATAGTCAACATACAGTATAGTAACATACAGTATAGTAACATACAGTATAGTCAACATACAGTATAGTCAACATACAGTATAGTAACATACAGTATAGTCAACATACAGTATAGTAACATACAGTATAGTCAACATACAGTATAGTCAACATACAGTATAGTCAACATACAGTATAGTCAACATACAGTATAGTCAACATACAGTATAGTAACATACAGTATAGTCAACATACAGTATAGTCAACATACAGTATAGTCAACATACAGTATAGTCAACATACAGTAGTCAACATACAGTATAGTCAACATACAGTATAGTCACATACAGTATAGTCAACATACAGTATAGTCAACATACAGTATAGTCAACATACAGTATAGTCAACATACAGTATAGTCAACATACAGTATAGTCAACATACAGTATAGTCAACATACAGTATAGTAACATACAGTATAGTCAACATACAGTATAGTAACATACAGTATAGTCCACATACAGTATAGTCCACATACAGTATAGTCCACATACAGTATAGTAACATACAGTATAGTAACATACAGTATAGTAACATACAGTATAGTCAACATACAGTATAGTCAACATACAGTATAGTCAACATACAGTATAGTCAACATACAGTATAGTCAACATACAGTATAGTCAACATACAGTATAGTCAACATACAGTATAGTCAACATACAGTATAGTCAACATACAGTATAGTCAACATACAGTATAGTCAACATACAGTATAGTAACATACAGTATAGTCAACATACAGTATAGTCAACATACAGTATAGTCAACATACAGTATAGTCAACATACAGTATAGTCAACATACAGCATAGTCAACATACAGCATAGTCAACATACAGTATAGTAACATACAGTATAGTCAACATACAGTATAGTCAACATACAGTATAGTCAACATACAGTATAGTCAACATACAGTATAGTCAACATACAGTATAGTCAACATACAGTATAGTCAACATACAGTATAGTAACATACAGTATAGTAACATACAGTATAGTCAACATACAGTATAGTCAACATACAGTATAGTCAACATACAGTATAGTAACATTCAGTATAGTCAACATACAGTATAGTCAACATACAGTATAGTCAACATACAGTATAGTCAACATACAGTATAGTAACATACAGTATAGTCAACATACAGTATAGTCACATACAGTATAGTCAACATACAGTATAGTCAACATACAGTATAGTCAACATACAGTATAGTAACATACAGTATAGTAACATACAGTATAGTCAACATACAGTATAGTCAACATACAGTATAGTCAACATACAGTATAGTCAACATACAGTATAGTAACATACAGTATAGTCAACATACAGTATAGTCAACATACAGTATAGTCAACATACAGTATAGTAACATACAGTATAGTCAACATACAGTATAGTCAACATACAGTATAGTAACATACAGTATAGTCAACATACAGTATAGTAACATACAGTATAGTAACATACAGTATAGTCAACATACAGTATAGTCAACATACAGTATAGTCAACATACAGTATAGTCAACATACAGTATAGTCAACATACAGTATAGTAACATACAGTATAGTAACATACAGTATAGTCAACATACAGTATAGTAACATACAGTATAGTAACATACAGTATAGTAACATACAGTATAGTCAACATACAGTATAGTAACATACAGTATAGTCAACATACAGTATAGTAACATACAGTATAGTCAACATACAGTATAGTCAACATACAGTATAGTAACATACAGTATAGTAACATACAGTATAGTCAACATACAGTATAGTCAACATACAGTATAGTCAACATACAGTATAGTAACATACAGTATAGTAACATACAGTATAGTAACATACAGTATAGTAACATACAGTATAGTAACATACAGTATAGTCAACATACAGTATAGTCAACATACAGTATAGTCAACATACAGTATAGTAACATACAGTATAGTCAACATACAGTATAGTCAACATACAGTATAGTAACATACAGTATAGTAACATACAGTATAGTCAACATACAGTATAGTCAACATACAGTATAGTAACATACAGTATAGTAACATACAGTATAGTAACATACAGTATAGTAACATACAGTATAGTCAACATACAGTATAGTCAACATACAGTATAGTAACATACAGTATAGTCAACATACAGTATAGTAACATACAGTATAGTCAACATACAGTATAGTCACATACAGTATAGTAACATACAGTATAGTCAACATACAGTATAGTCAACATACAGTATAGTCACATACAGTATAGCTAGAATCAAATGAATAAGACGTCGCCGATACAGTAGGGGTTAACCCTTTGAGTACCAGCGACGTGGGTTATATTTAGACGATTTTATGCAGCTTGAGAAGGATCTGTGGTAGTTAAAAGGGTTGGGTGAGATAGTGTGAAGCCTTATTATTGCTAGAGGTCCTTCCCAAACTGAATATAATCGTCTAATAGTCGCCAGCATATGATGAAAAGGACGTCCCTGGTACTGAATGGGTTAAGGGGAGGTTTTTAGCATGTTCCCAAGACTTCCATCAAACTTAAAATTACACCCCCTTGACCCCCTTTCAAGATTGATTTGTACATTTTTCGGTAGAAAAATGTCCCGGTCGAAGACCGATTCCTCTTAAATTACAGGCTCGCTTTCGCTCGCCAGGAAAAAATCTACACCCAAATGGCACGAAGGGTCTTAAAATTGACAGAAATGAGGCGAAAGTTCTTAAAATCGCTAAACTAATGGGGCGAACGTCTTACAATATCAAAAGCAATGGGGCTAAACATGAGGGAGAAAGGGGTCCAGAAAAAAAATCCCTCGAGTGGAAATCTCCCCTTAAGCAACTGAATGCGTGAATAGCATAATACAACTTTGGAAACGAATCAAAGTATTTCCAAGAAGCTGATTATTATGGTGAAAGAAAGGGAGTGGTTGTTGTTGTTGTTGTTGTTGTTGTTGTTGTTACCGAGTGGCTCCTTGAATAGAGGGAAATGATGGAGTGGTGTGTAGGTGGAAGGGAAGCAGCAGCTGTTGTCTGGTGGAAGTTCATTGTTGACGTGAGCTAAGGAAATACCCCTCCACCTTAAGGGGGGTGACCTGTTTTTTTTTATTTCTGTCCTCTTCTCTCTTTCTCTGGCTTGTATCCATTCGGCCCCATTCAGCCAACTATTTTAAGACGTTTATCCCCATTTAGGTGTCAATTTCTTCCTGGCGAGCGATAGCGAGCCAGTATTATATGAAGAAATGGGGAGCAGTCAAAGGTGGTGTCCCCCAGGGATCTGTATTAGGTCCTCTGTTGTTTGTTATATACATAAATGACCTTGATTTAGGTATAACTAGTAGGATAAGTAAATTTGCAGACGATACCAAAATGGGGAGAACAATTGATTCAGATAGAGATATAGAGTGCCTCCAAAGGGATCTAGATACCTTACACGAATGGTCAAAATTGGCAGATGAAGTTTAACATTGACAAATGCAAGGTATTAAAGATAGGGAAGATGCATACAAATGTTAAATATAAACTAGCTAATGTGGAATTAGAAAACTCGAATTGTGAGAAAGATCTAGGTGTGTTTGTTAGCAATGATTTGAAGCCTAGACAACAGTGTATAAGCGTTCGAAACAAGGCAAACAGGATTATCGGGTTCATCTCAAGGAGTGTGAGTAACAGAACTGCTGATGTTATCTTAAAAATTTACTTGTCATTAGTGAGACCCCATATGGATTATGCTGTTCAATTTTGGTGTCCTTATTACAGAATGGACATAGATTCATTGGAGAGAGTACAACGTAGAATGACAAAAATGATCCATAATATTAGAAATCTTCCGTATAAAGAAAGGTTGAAGAAATTAGGCTTACATTCGTTAGAGAGATGCAGAGTTAGAGGGGATATGATAGAGGTGTTCAAGTGGGTTAGTGGGATTAACAAAGGGGACATGACAAATGTACTAAAGCTCAGTGATAGCGAAAGAACTCGTACCAATGGTTTCAAATTAGATAAATTTAGTTTCAGAAAAGATATAGGCAAATATTGGTTTGGTAACAGAGTTGTAGATGGGTGGAATGGACTACCAAGTGCTATAGTGGGATTAAAAACGATAGGGAGCTTTAAGATAAAATTGGATAAGCATATGGACGAGAAGGGTTGGGTGTGAAGGGGGATCAGCAGGGTTGGGCCAATCAGCGCTCTGCAGACCCCCGTAATCCTGCGTTAATCTCTAACCGTTTTGGTAAGATGATCCTCAGGGTATTAGAGTGTTGAGCCTATAATTGGGCTTTGTAATTGGGGTTGTGTGGGACAGGGATCTGCCTTGCTTAGGCCAATCGGCTTTCTGCAGACTCCCATTTTCTTATGTTCTTATGTTCTTAAGAAATCCGGCTTCGCCGGAGACATTTTTCTATCGAAAAATATACACATTTAGCCTGCTATCAAACAAAAATAACAAAATATGCTGGCTCGCTACCGCTCACCATTAAAAAATTGACACCTGGATGGGGATAAACGTCTTAAAACAGTAGGCTGAATGGGGCCAAATGGATACAAGCCAGAGAAAGATAGAAAAGGACAGAACAAAAACAGGTCACCCCCCTTAAGTATAGCCAAGGGGGTAGTACTCACTTTGCATGGACCCCCTTCTCCCTCATGTTTAGCATGTTAGTTTTGACATTTTAAGACGTTTGTTCCGTTAGTTTGTCGATTTTGAGACCTTCCACCCCATTTATTTGTCAATATTAAGACCTTTCCTGCTATTTATAAGGTGGAGGGGTATTTCCTTAGTCAACAATGAACTTCCACCAGACAGCTGCTGCTTCCTTCCACCTACACCACTCAATTATTTCCCTCTATTAAGGGGAGATTTCCACTTGAGGGATTTTTTCTTTACCCCTTTCTCCCTCATGTTTAGCCCCATTGGTTTTGAGATTTTAAGACGTTCGCCCCATTAGTTTGGGGATTTTAAGAACTTTCACCCCATTTATGTCACTCTAAGACCTTTCGTCCCATGTAGGTGTCGATTTTTTCCTGGCGAGCGATAGCGACCCTGTAATTTAAGAGGAACCGGCCTTCGGCCGGGAAATTTGTCTACCGAAAAATGTACAAATTTATCTTGAAAGGTGGTCAAGGGGGTGTAATTTCAAGCTTGATGGAAGTCTAGGAAACACACTAAAAACCTCCCCTTAAAGGAGCCACTCAGGAAGATTGACTCGCTTTCTTTCACCATATCAGCTTCTTGGAAATAATTTGATTCGTTTCCAAAGTTGTATTATGTTATTCACTCATTCAGTTGCTTAACCCCTTCTACATTTTGTTTGTTCTGGCTACCATTAGATGATTTTATGCAGCTTAGAGAGGGCTCTAGCAATTAAAAGGCTTGGAACTGTCTCACTTAACCCCTGCACATAATCGTCTAAATATAGCCACAATAAAATGAAAAAAGATGTCGCCGGTACAGAAGGGGTTAATTGGAAAGCCTTTTCACTCACATGAGGCGAAGCATTTATTTTTTAAACGAGTGTCGATTTTTCTCATGGGGAGCGATAGCGAGCCTGTAGTTTTAGAAGGAACCGGCCTTCAGCCGGGACATTTTTCTACCGAAAAATGTACAAATTTATCTTGAATGAGGGTCTAGGGGGTGTTTTGTTTAAGCTTGATGGAGGTCTAGCGAGGAAACTGAAAAATAAATAGATAAATAAAGGCATATGCCAAAAAGCAAGCACTACCATCTTAAGGGACCATACCTAATGTTTACCTCGGGGCACGAGAAGGAAGAGGTATATTAGCGTGCATGTTAGTGTGTGTGTGTGTGTGTGTTTGTGTTTGTGTGTGTGTGTGTGTGTGTGTGTTTGTGTACTCACCTAATTGTAGTATACAGGATTTGAGCCTAAGCTCGTGTTGTCCTGTCTCTCTCTCTACATTTATCCAATTTTGCTTTAAAAGTTTGGATATTTCTTGCTCCCACCACCTCCCCATCCAACTTATTCCAACAGTCAATGCTTCTATACGGGAAGCAACTTACAATCATGACCCCTGGTTCTTCCCTCGTCCCTCACCACAAAATCTCCCTTGTCGATCTTCTCAAAACCTTTCACACACTTAAACATCATGATCATGTCACCTCTCTCTCTCCTCTCCCTCAGCGTTGGCAGCTTTGGCCTCTCCAATCTCTCCTCATATGGCAGGTCTCTAAGGCTAGCTATCATCTTAGTGGCAACTATCTGAACTCTTTCCAGTTTTTTATTATGTTTTATAAGATGTGGAGACCACACCACTGCCGCATACTCCAGTCTTGGTCGTATTATTGTCCCTATTATTTTTGCTAACATCTCTTCATCTAAATAATTCAGAGCTATTCTCATGTTAGTCAACACTGCATAGGTTTCACCAGTTATTTTATTTATATGCTGTTCAGGTGACAAGCTGTCTGCCATAACTACCCCTAGGTCTTTTGCTTTCCCAGCTTTATTAATTCTTTCATCTCCTATTTTATATCCCCAAGAAGGTCTATATTTACTTTTTCCCATCTCAAGAACCTGACACTTACTCGTGTTGAATTCCATTTTCCAAGTTTGACTCCACTCATATAATTTATCTATGTCTCTCTGTAATTCTTCACAACTACTACTTGTAATAATTATGCTTCATTAATTTTGCATCATCATCAAACATAGATAATATGAGCCTATTCCCATTTGAAGGTCGTTGATGAAAACCAAAAACATGATTGGGGCCAACACCGATCCTTGAGGCACTCCGCTTTTTACCCTTTTCCACGAGGAGAACTTTCCTTTTATTACTGTTCGCATTTCCCTCCCAATTAAATAGTTTTCCATCCACTTTAATAATACTCCCCCAACCCACCCCACAGTCCTGAGCTTCCACAACAATCTCTTATGAGGCACCTTATCAAATGCCTTCTTGAAATCTAAGTAAATACAATCTACCCACCCCTCCCTCCCTTGTACAATGTCAATTACCCTATCATAGTAACTCAACAAATTTATGGTACACGAATAACCTTTTCTGAACCCGAACTGCTTGCTTAAAATTATTTCCCTCTCCTCCAACATACCCACCCATCTGTTTCTAATAATCTTTTCACAAAGCTTGCATATAACACTCGTTAAGGATACCAGGATACCGGTCGATAATTTAGCGGGTCTTCTTTATTTCCACTTTTATATATTGGAGTTATATTTGCTTGTTTCCATTCTAAGTGAAGTTCCCCCCTTGTTTAATGAGTGTTGAACAATATTAAAAATAGGTCTCACTAGTTGTTCAGAACATTCTCTTAATACCCATCCAGCAATGTTATCTGGGCCCATAGATGTTCTCACGTCCAATTCTTCCAACAATGATTTCAGTTCATCCTTGTTGACTTCTATCGACTCTTCCCTGTATCTCGTTCAATTCCACCACAGGTTCTACATAGTCATCCTCCTCCACAAACACGGATGTTAATGTATCATTCATAATTTCACACATACCCACTGTGTCTTCATATAATTGACCCTCTACCCTAAGCTTTGTTATTTTGTCCTTTATTTTAGTTTTACCGTTGATATAACTATAGAACAGTTTGGGTTCTTTATTACATTTGTTTACTATATATTTTTCAAAGTTCTTTTTCTCCTCTCTTATAGTCTTGACATAGTTGTTTCTAGCATTCTTATACTCATTCCATTTTTCCTCAGTGTGTCTCCTTCTCACTTTATTCCATGCAGAGTCCTTTTTGTTCTGGGCAATGTGACATCGCATGTTAAACCACTCTTTCTCCTTAGCCAGCTTTCTATCCTTAAATGTTGGTACATATTTATCTACCCCCTCCCTGTAAATATCTAGTAACATGGTGTATTTTACCTGAATATTCTGTTCTTGCTCAATAAATGACCAATCTATATTTTCAAAGTATCCTCGTAATGATTGATAATCCGCCTTACTATAATTTAATCTATATTCCCTATGTTCCTCCTCTCTGCCTTCCAGAAATTCCACTGTCAATTCAAATTCAATCACAGCATGATCGGTTTTTTTTCCATGGGACTCAAATATGTTAGGTTCTTTATTTCTTGGGGGTCTTTGGTGAATAATAAGTAAAGTCTTCATGGTTCATCACCTCCTCTAAATCTTGTATTTTCCGTAACGTGTTGTGTTAGTAGATACCCCATTGTTAGTTCAAGAAATTTGCTACCCCAAGTATTTTCATTTGAACCCGCATCCAAACATTCCCAATCCACCTCCCCGCAATTAAAGTCCCCTGCAAGAATAAGCCTATGTTTCCTTTTACAAATAATTTCTAACATTCGCAAGGTTTCCAAAATTAATTCATTATATTCATCGTTGCTCCAAGATTTAGTCTTAGGAGGTAAATACATTGATACAATGTCCAATTTTGACCTATCATTATCCTCAATTTCAACTGCTACCACTTCAGCAATGCTATCACCAAGTTTTAATTCTTTAGCAGTAATTTTATTATCTACGATGATCAACACTCCTCCTCCTGGCTTTCCTAACCTGTTTCTTCTCCATGTACTGTATCCCGCACAACTAATTATATTCGTGTCTACCTCCTGGTTAAGCTTAGTTTCAGTCAAACATACTACCCCGGGCCTCTCTCTCTTTACATATTCGTCAAACTCAATCTTTTTGGAGATTAACCCATCAATATTTGTATACATGAACTTAGCGTTACCAGTATTTTCCCTATTTTTCTCGTCCCTGTCCGTTCCTTTCTTTTTTATACGTACCCCTCCCAATGTATGTCCTAGCTTGTCTCCTCTTCTCTTGCCTCCACTTGGACTGTTTCTATTTCTATTTCCACCTCCCCTTTCTCTGCCTTCTCCTCCGTCTCCCTCACCATCTCCCTTTCCCTCCCTACTTCGTCCCTTCGCTTTATATACCATTTCTTGACTTTCCCCTCCCACACTCTCCAGAAAAACTTCTTTTCGTCTTCTTTCGTCCTTTCTCCATTATTTTCATTTGCCTTGGTTTGCAATTCCTTTCTTATGTTTCGATCCTCAATACTCATGTCTTTTCTAATTGTAATTTTCTTAAACTTGCTGGTCAAGTTAAGTCTCCATGTTACGTTCATTATTGCATCCACTGTTACCCTAGACCTAAACTGCACTCTCATTGGCCTTGTGTTTCCCTTGCTATATTTACCCATTCTCCTAACTTCTTCAATATCATCTCTCCAGTTGTTTCCTTCTTCATCGACATGCTTGATTAATGTTTTTACCTTGTTATTTCTTCCTTATCCCTTGTGTGTGTGTGTGTTTTTTTTTTGTTTTTTTTTTTTAAATCCAACCCAGGGTTATTTAGTTAAGGGGATAGTGGCCGTTTTGGGGGGCTATTATTTAATTAATTAATTTATTTTTTAGTTTCCTCGCTAGACCTCCATCATGTTATCTCGGCAGCAAGTATATTTTGTTCTATAATTAGTATCAGCCATATCTAAACAGGATTTCTTCATTTCGAGTTAGCTATACAAACATGTTCCTACACTTACCCACCCTATTCAAAAAAATTTTTTTTTTTTTTTTTAAGAGACAATGAACGGAGGAAGGAAAAACACAGATAAAACAAAAAGGTCCATGTGCCTAAAGGCATCCTCCATTCATAAAATGTTTGTAACAACTGGATTTAAACATTTGTAGATTGTAAGTTTGTGGAAAGCAATTCGAGGGAAGTGAATTCCAAAGAGTAGTAGCTCTGGGGATAAATGAATTCTGATAAGCAGAAGTTCTGCATTGTGGAGGAGAAAGTGTAAATTCATGGGCGCTCTCAGCTGCCCTAGTTCTACGGGGAAAGATGTGGAGAGGCGGCACAATTGAAGCAAGTTCCTCGGAACAATTGCTGTGAAAATATCTGTAGAATAATGCAAGGGATGCAACGTTTCTTCGTATGGATAATGTAGGAAGGTCCTGTGTGATTGCAGGGTTATTGATTAATCTAATAGCTTTATTTTGAATTTTGTCCAACTGCCTCAATGCAACCACTCCACTTCCACCCCACAGAGGTGAACAGTAATCCATCTGAGAACGCACATGACTTTTATATATCACGGCCAACTGCTCGTCAGTGAAGAATTCTCGAACTCTGTACAGGAGTCCCAGTTTTTTAGAGGCATTCTTAGCAATGCTTCTAACATAATGTGTCCAGCTCAAGTTAGTAGTTAATGTTACACCGAGAATGTCAATACTAGGGGAAGTGGGAATATTTACATCATTAAAAAATATATGGGAGTCAGTGAGATTCTGTCGGTTAGAAAATTGAATGTACTTGGTTTTCTGTGCATTAAAGGAAACTAGATTCTTTTGTCCCCATCCATTAATTCTAGAAAGGTCCTGGTTCAGAGAAATTGCAGTGTTTATTTTTGAATTTATAAGATCGGGTTGGGTGAAAGAATTGGTAAATGTGAAGGAACTGTGGAGTGTTGAGTCATCTGCGTAGGAATGTATTGGATTATGAGTGGTAGATATGAGATCATTGATATGAATGAGGAACAATTGGGGCCAAAACTGATCCCTGGGGAACACCAGCATTTATGAGTGAAATTGAGAATAAAGGCCATCTACCATTACACGTATTTTTCTGTTATGAAGATAAGAAGAAATTAGTGGAACTAATGATGCAAGGCCGTAGTGTGACATCTTCGACAATAAGGATTGATGCCAGACTCTATCAAATGCCTTTGATATATCCAGTGCTATTGTATGTGTTTCACCATGTTGGTCTGTAGCTTGGTTGATTTGATGCGTAAGAAGGCAAAGCATGTCTGCAGTTGATCGACATCGTCTAAAACCATATTGCCTATCACTGATTAATTTATTATTCTCAAGATGCTTAATTATGTGATTATTTAATATAATTTCAAAGACTTTACCAAGAGTGGAAGTTATAGCTATTGGTCTGTAGTTTGATGGATCTGAAGAGGCACCTTTTTTAGGAACTGGATGGATGTTTGCTTCTTTCCAGGGTACTGGGAAGCATGAGGTATGAGTACACAGACGGAAAATGTTTGCCAATACAGGAGTGAGCACCAAGGAGCATTTCTTAAGTACTATTGGAGGAATTTCATCTGGACCAGGAGCCTTATCTACCGAGAGATTCTGCAAAATAGTTTTGACATGTCTGGTGTGGATCTTAAGTGAGGGAATTTCAGGCGAATTAAAATTTAGTACAGGGACATCTTGATTTATTTCATCTAAGGTTGAGTTGGTGGAGAAAATATCCGCAAGAAGGTTAGCTTTACCTCGTGGGTCACTTACAAGATTGCCAGTCGGAGATTTTAATGGTGGAATGGATGAAGCAGTAGTGAAGTTGGATTTAAATGAGTTAAGAGTAGACCAAAATATTTTGTTATCATTTGGATTATTTAGAAGTTTATTTGCCTGCTTGTGGAGAAAGTTTGATTTAGTTAGGTTTAATACAGTTTTGGCATGATTTCTGATGTTTCTAAAGTAATTAAAGGCTTCATGTGTTTTTGATCTTGTGTATGCATTGTAGGCTATTGCTTTTTGTTCAGTTACTCTAGCACAATTATGGTCAAACCATTTAGGTGAATTAGATCTTTTACTGTACTTTTGATGAGGAATAAAAGTTTCCATCCCAATTTTTACAAAATCTTGTATGTGGCTCAAGGTGGAGTGTGCATCATTAGAAAAGAAAGAGGTCCAGGGAATATCAATAAAGAAACCTTGAAGACCCTCCCAGTCTGCCCTATCGTAATGCCATTTAGTCACCAAAACAGGTTCAGAGTGGGAAGGTGTGGTAGGTGATAGACAGGTGGCCTGTATCAGACAGTGATCAGAAGATCCAAGCGGGGACCTCACTGTAACATCATAATTTTCTGAATTGGTTGTTAAAAATAAGTCCAGTAGGTGGGAATTATGATTAGGATTATCTGGTACACGGGTGGGTTGGTTGACAGACATTAACACAGTACAGAGCGAGCCAAACGTAATGACAGGTGAGACATGACTTATCAGCGCTACCGTACTCCCTTTCCCCCATTGCAAGATACGCACCACAGAAAACGGGAGAAAGGGAGAAGGGGTTACCTTTTAATTATCCCCCCCCTCACACAATCCACAACAGCCGCCATATAAGGGAAAGTTAAGGGGAGGTGTTTAGTGTGTTTCCTAGACTTCCATCAAGCTTGAAATTACACCCCCTTGACCACCTTTCAAGATAAATTTGTACATTTTTCGGTAGAAAAATGTCCCGGCCGAAAGCCGGTTCCTCTTATATTACAGGCTCGCTATCGCTCGCCAGGAAAAAATCGACACCTACATGGGACGAAAGGTCTTAAGAGTGACATAAATGGGGTGAAAGTTCTTAAAATCCCCAAACTAATGGGGCGAACGTCTTAAAATCTCAAAACCAATGGGGCTAAACATGAGGGAGAAAGGGGTAAAGAAAAAAAATCCCTTAAGTGGAAATCTCCCCTTAAGCCAGTTGTTGACGTGATAGTTGTTGTTGTTGTTGTTGTTTTATTGGTGTTGTTGAAGTGATAGCTGTTGTTGTTGTTGTTTTATTGGTGTTGTTGCTGTTGTTGTTTTATTGGTGTTGTTGCTGTTGTTGAAGTGATAGTTGTTGTAGTTGTTGTTGTTTTATTGGTGTTGTTGCTGTTGTTGAAGTGATAGTTGTTGTAGTTGTTGTTTTATTGGTGTTGTTGGAGTGATAGTTGTTGTTGTTGTTGTTTTATTGGTGTTGTTGCTGTTGTTGGAGTGATAGTTGTTGTTGTTGTTTTATTGGTGTTGTTGCTGTTGTTGGAGTGATAGTTGTTGTTGTTGTTGTTGTTGTTTTATTGGTGTTGTTGCTGTTGTTGGAGTGATAGTTGTTGTTGTTGTTTTATTGGTGTTGTTGCTGTTGTTGGAGTGATAGTTGTTGTTGTTGTTGTTTTATTGGTGTTGTTGCTGTTGTTGACGTGATAGTTGTTGTTGTTGTTGTTTTATTGGTGTTGTTGCTGTTCTTGGAGTGATAGTTGTTGTTGTTGCTGTTGTTGGAGTGATAGTTGTTGTTGTTGTTGTTGTTGTTTTATTGGTGTTGTTGCTGTTGTTGGAGTGATAGTTGTTGTTGTTGTTGTTGTTGTTTTATTGGTGTTGCTGTTGTTGGAGTGATAGTTGTTGTTGTTGTTTTATTGGTTTTGTTGCTGTTGTTGGAGTGATAGTTGTTGTTGTTGTTGTTGTTGTTTTATTGGTGTTGTTGCTGTTGTTGGAGTGATAGTTGTTGTTGTTGTTGTTTTATTGGTGTTGTTGCTGTTGTTGGAGTGATAGTTGTTGTTGTTGTTGTTGTTTTATTGGTGTTGTTGCTGTTGTTGGAGTGATAGTTGTTGTTGTTGTTTTATTGGTGTTGCTGTTGTTGGAGTGATAGTTGTTGTTGTTGTTGTTTTATTGGTGTTGTTGCTGTTGTTGACGTGATAGTTGTTGTTGTTGTTGTTGTTGTTTTATTGGTGTTGTTGCTGTTGTTGACGTGATAGTTGTTGTTGTTGTTTTATTGGTGTTGTTGCTGTTGTTGGAGTGATAGTTGTTGTTGTTGTTGTTTTATTGGTGTTGTTGCTGTTGTTGGAGTGATAGTTGTTGTTGGTGTTGCATTGGTGTTGTTGCTGTTGTTGACGTGATAGTTGTTGTTGTTGTTGTTGTTGTTTTATTGGTGTTGTTGCTGTTGTTGACGTGATAGTTGTTGTTGTTGTTGTTGTTGTTTTATTGGTGTTGCTGTTGTTGACATGATAGTTGTTGTTGTTGACGTGATAGTTGTTGTTGTTGTTGTTGTTGTTTTATTGGTGTTGTTGCTGTTGTTGGAGTGATAGTTGTTGTTGTTGTTGTTGTTTTATTGGTGTTGCTGTTGTTGGAGTGATAGTTGTTGTTGTTGTTGTTTTATTGGTGTTGTTGCTGTTGTTGGAGTGATAGTTGTTGTTGTTGTTGTTGTTTTATTGGTGTTGTTGGAGTGATAGTTGTTGTTGTTGTTGTTTTATTGGTGTTGCTGTTGTTGGAGTGATAGTTGTTGTTTTATTGGTGTTGTTGCTTTTGTTGGAGTGATAGTTGTTGTTGTTGTTTTATTGGTGTTGTTGCTGTTGTTGGAGTGATAGTTGTTGTTGTTGTTTTATTGGTGTTGTTGCTGTTGTTGGAGTGATAGTTGTTGTTGTTGTTGCTGTTGTTGACGTGATAGTTGTTGTTGTTGTTGTTGTTTTATTGGTGTTGTTGCTGTTGTTGGAGTGATAGTTGTTGTTGTTGTTTTATTGGTGTTGCTGTTGTTGGAGTGATAGTTGTTGTTGTTGTTGTTTTATTGGTGTTGTTGCTGTTGTTGGAGTGATAGTTGTTGTTGTTGTTGTTGCTGTTGTTGGAGTGATAGTTGTTGTTGTTGTTTTATTGGTGTTGTTGCTGTTGTTGACGTGATAGTTGTTGTTGTTGTTGTTGTTGTTTTATTGGTGTTGTTGCTGTTGTTGACGTGATAGTTGTTGTTGTTGTTTTATTGGTGTTGTTGCTGTTGTTGGAGTGATAGTTGTTGTTGTTGTTGTTTTATTGGTGTTGTTGCTGTTGTTGGAGTGATAGTTGTTGTTGGTGTTGCATTGGTGTTGTTGCTGTTGTTGACGTGATAGTTGTTGTTGTTGTTGTTGTTTTATTGGTGTTGTTGCTGTTGTTGACGTGATAGTTGTTGTTGTTGTTTTATTGGTGTTGCTGTTGTTGACATGATAGTTGTTGTTGTTGACGTGATAGTTGTTGTTGTTGTTGTTGTTTTATTGGTGTTGTTGCTGTTGTTGGAGTGATAGTTGTTGTTGTTGTTGTTGTTTTATTGGTGTTGCTGTTGTTGGAGTGATAGTTGTTGTTGTTGTTGTTGTTTTATTGGTGTTGTTGGAGTGATAGTTGTTGTTGTTGTTGTTTTATTGGTGTTGTTGCTGTTGTTGGAGTGATAGTTGTTGTTGTTGTTGTTGTTGTTTTATTGGTGTTGTTGGAGTGATAGTTGTTGTTGTTGTTGTTTTATTGGTGTTGCTGTTGTTGGAGTGATAGTTGTTGTTGTTGTTTTATTGGTGTTGTTGCTGTTGTTGGAGTGATAGTTGTTGTTGTTTTATTGGTGTTGTTGCTTTTGTTGGAGTGATAGTTGTTGTTGTTGTTTTATTGGTGTTGTTGCTGTTGTTGGAGTGATAGTTGTTGTTGTTGTTGTTTTATTGGTGTTGTTGCTGTTGTTGGAGTGATAGTTGTTGTTGTTGTTTTATTGGTGTTGCTGTTGTTGGAGTGATAGTTGTTGTTGTTGTTGTTGTTGTTTTATTTGTGTTGTTGCTGTTGTTGGAGTGATAGTTGTTGTTGTTGTTATTTTATTGGTGTTGTTGCTGTTGTTGACGTGATAGTTGTTGTTGTTGTTGTTGTTGTTGTTGTTTTATTGGTGTTGTTGCTGTTGTTGGAGTGAGAGTTGTTGTTGTTGTTTTATTGGTGTTGTTGCTGTTGTTGAAGTGATAGTTGGTTTATGTTGCCCATGAATTTACACTTTCTCCTCCACAATGCAGAACTTCTGCTTATCAGAATTCATTTATCCCTAGCACTACTACTCTTTGGAATTCACTTCCCTCGAATTGCTTTCCACAAACTTACAATCTACAAATGTTTAAATCCAGTTGTTACAAACATTTTATGAATGGAGGATGCCTTTAGGCACATTGACCTTTTTGTTTTATCTGTGTTTTTCCTTCCTCCGTTCATTGTCTCTTAAAACAAAACAAAACAAAAAAAATCAAACTATTGGGGCGAACGTCTTAAAATTTCGAAAAAATGGACTAAACGTGAGGGAGAATGGGGTCCAGAAAAAAAAACCCTCTTGAGTACAAATTTCCCCTTATTGAACCTGTGTGAGTGTGATTGGTGAAGCCTTTGTATACTGTATATATATCGTAATGTACTGAGGTCAAATCTGAGAACTAATGGGGCTAAACATGAAGAAGAAGGGGAGCCAGACAAACGAACCATCCCCCCTCAATGAACCCGTATGAGTGTGAATGGTAAATTAGTTAGTTACAATAGGACTTCAGAGGCTATCAACCCTATTGGGGTATTAAGGGGAGGGTTTTAGTTTGTTTCCTACTCCTCCAACAATCTTAAAATGTCACCCCCTTTCAAGATGAATTTGTACATTTTTCGGTAGAAAAAATTCCCGGCCGAAGGCCGGTTACTCTTAAATTACAGGCTCGCTATCGCTCGCCAGGATAAAATCGACACCTAAATGGCACGAAAGGTCTTTAAATTGACAGAATGGGGCGGAAATTCTTAAAATCACCAAACTAATGGGGCAAACGTCTTAAAATCTCAAAAGCAATGGGGCTAGACATGAGGGAGAAATGGGTCAAGAAAAAAGTCCCTCAAGTGGAAATCTCCCCTTAAGCCAGCACTGTCCAGTGTCCATACTTTGTACTCAAACTAGTATGAACAGTCTCGATGTTACGTAATCTGGGTTGATGTAGCGTTACGTATCATTCCGTAGTCTTAAGTTGAACGCTTCCATAACCTTGGTCGAACGTTCCATGATTGGGTAGAATATATTATTCTATAGTAGTATATGGGAAAGTATTGTAGGATTATAATTCCCATATATATACAGTATATATATTTGTATTATTTAAGATTGTTTATAAGTATCTCATTGTAAAGAAGATGGGATACATTTTCCATATGTTATGCGCGTGCGCGGTATGTCACGACAGAGACGAACATAACGCGCTCGGCACTCTCCAACCAACCTCCGTCCCAGCTACACACGCTAAGCCTTCTTCCTATAGTTTCATAACCAGGTGTTTTCGCTTCACTTTCATCTCATATTTCATATAGTCATTACATCATCATCTTTGTTAATTAGCACAACTTAACGTAAATATCTAGCCTATCCTAGCCTATTGTAGCCTCTTTCCATACTTTGTTTACTATACTAACCACTTCGAGTCATCTAGCCTATTTTCCGCCATCCTCCAATCACCAGCTGAGTTCATCAAAGGGTAATTATATTTCTATATGGTTAATACTTCTTCAATATCAATAATATACAGTCCACTTATCTAAATTAACCATATAATTGGTCCTTAAACCTTTCACTAGTTTCCCCCCCCCTTTTTTTTGGGGGGGGGGGGGGGGGGGTTATTCGGCGGTCGGTAGTTGCCTTGCTTGGAGTGGGGCTGGCTACGTCCTCCTGGCCCCGGTCTTTTTGGCCCCGTGGGGCTGTCGGGTTTTTTTCGTCCGCTCTTTGCTCTGGCCGCCCCAGGTGCCTGACCACCAGTGGGACAGGATGTGGAAACTAGTGGATAGGTCAGGGCTGCGACGGGAATTTTACCCAGAATGAAAGTTATAAATCTGATTCAGTACAGTACTCAAAACAATAATTAGCCTACTTAAATGCTTTTTCGGGCTCATTATATTATATTAAAACTACTTTAGCCCTAGAAAATATTGCACATTAAGATTAAATTCATTCATACTGTACTGTATTTTAAATTTAATCTAGATTTAATTTATATCTAGATCAAAATTATACTGAAAAATAACTTCTTTAAAAATTAAAGTTTATTCATTCACATATCTTTCTAAATTCTACTCTCGTCGTGTGCCCTGAAGGCCGGGTAATATGATAGCTGATAGGCTGAGTGTGTGTTAATCCAACTCAAAACTTTTTTCCTTGTGACTTCTTGAGATGAACTTTTCTTGTGTACAATTTTCACATTTATTAATTTAATAATATAAAATTAGCGGTACCCATTGAGTTTAGCCTGTTTCAATTACCCTATAGGCTCACTCTCTCTTAAAATTCTTTAATTTATTATAACTTTAAACGGTACTTCTCTTTTTGACATCTGGAGACTTTTGGCCTATACTGTATTGTACTAAATTTCCCTCCCGGCTTTTCTTAACTTATGGCGTAATGATTTTATAATTTTATAACTATCATGTAAGGAGTTATATTGAAAAGCTCCGGATTGCTAGTCTACATTGCGCACAATTCTTATTCCGCATTTCGTGAGGGTGTTTTATTTTCGGCTCGCAATTTATTTGATTTCTCGGAGTACTGTATTGTTGGCCGCAACTTATTCGGTCTGGCATTAATAGTTTGATTTAACGTAATTAGAATTCCTTCCTGTATAATCATGGCTAAAAGTGTACAAAAGCGTCGGGCTGGACTTCAGGGCTCTTTGACGGTCTTGACCTCTGATATTGACGGATTCCTTGATTCGGCGTCTAGAGTGGAGGTGGAGGCCAGGTTGCTCAGTATTCAAAAGCAACTTGACAAGTATGAGGTCACACAGGAGGACCTGGCCGACACTTGCGAGGACGCCGAGTATATCGAGGTGATCAGAGAGGATACCCTATATATGGAGGGCATACAAGTAATCGTTGCCACACTGAAGGGGATCCTGATTACAGAGGTCAAGAAGGAGGTCAAGAAAGAGCCAAAGAAATCCGCAGTCAAATTACCACATCTTACTCTTCCAAAATTTGAAGGTGATGCCACCATGTGGTCGGGATTTTGGGAGATGTTCAAGTGTACCATCCATGACAATCCCGACCTCACAGATATACAACGCTTCACCTATCTAAAGGGTCAGCTTCAGGGTGATGCACATAAGCTAGTCGAAGGATTCATAATCGAAAGTGCAAGCTATGCCCCAGCAATTGAGCTCCTGCAAGAGACATATGGGCATCCAGATCGAATCAAGGCAGCTTATGTTACCAAATTCAATCAATTAGTGCCACCCAAACACCAAACAGCTGACCTGAAGGACTTCTATGCCAATACAGAGAGTGTGATGAGGTCAATCATTAGCCATGGTATTTGTTTGGAGGAATTTTGTGTGGTGACTCTTGTCAATAAGTTACCATCACCACTAAAAGAAACCATAAAACGGGAAATGGGAGACTCGAGCCTGGATTATAAGAAATTCACTCATTGCCTCCAGGCTGAAGTGTACAATATGGCGGGTCAAGACAGAGTAGGGGGTACACCCATGGCTACGGCAACATTTACCGCCCAGAGTGAGTACAGGAAATTCAACTGTGTTCTGTGTAGTGGCACCAATCATTTATGGTACAAGTGTATGAAGTATAAGACAGGGCCTCTTAAAGTTAAAAGAGCCCGTCAACTACGTCTCTGCACTGGGTGCTTGTCAAAAGACCATGGCCATTCGGGTTGTACTAATCCTAACGTAAGAAGCTGCAAGTTTTGTAAGGGCAAACACTTTCATTCCCTGTGTACACAAAAACAAGGGAAGGAAAGTAGACCAGCGGAGGATAACACCAAGAGAGAGCATACTGCTGCTACTTCAACTACAATGTCCGTTGCCACAGGTAAAAATACAGTAATCTTGCCCACCGTACAGCTGCCGGTAAAGGGTAAGGATAATAATTGTGTTAAAATCAGATCGCTACTTGACCAATGTTCTCAGAGGACCTTTGTGAAGTCTTCTGTTCTATCCTCCCTTTCCTACATTTCTAAAGGAACTGAGGAGTTATGTCTTCACGGATTTACCGGGAAACAGGCCTCTAGGGAATATAATGTTGTGGCACTGCAATACAAACACAGAGGTAAATTTCATCATCTAGACGCAATAGTGGTTGATGAATTGCCAGAACATAAAGGTGAACTTAACCTAAAGTCTAAACTGGTTAGTTTACAAAGTAAAGGCATAAAATTAGCCGATCCTCACGCAACGGACACAGATCAGCTGGAGCTGCTCATCGGTGCGGATCACTACTACGATATAGTGCGACCTGGGTATAAAAGGTCAGGTAGTCTAATTCTGCTTCCTACCAAGTACGGGTACGCCATCAGTGGTTCATATGTGACACAGCCTACAAGCTCCAGCACAGAAGTAATTACTGTATTGAAAGTAGCAGTAACACCAATGGACGAATACATATCCACTGGCAATATTCCACCATGCAAAAATGACTTAAATGTTTTGTGGGAATTAGATCATATCGGGATAACCCCTAAGGAATACTCACTGGTTGAGCGTCAAGCACTATCGTCGTACGAGGATACCGTTACCTACGATCCCGACAGCCAACAGTATAAAGTGAGACTGCCCTGGAACAATTCCAAGGATCAGCTGCCATCTAACAAGGGTTTGGCCATAGGCCGTCTTCGGGGACTTCAGAAAAGATTCCTCAGGGAGCCTGACTTTTGCGGATAGAAGAGGTGCCTTTTGATAAGTCAGATACCGGGCATTACTTGGCTCATCATGGTGTAATCAAGGAGAGCAAAACTACGCCAGTGCGTATTGTCTTCGACTGTTCCGCCAAGATGAGTGAACGTCATCCTAGTCTTCATGACTGCCTGTACACTGGACCCTCACTGGTGCCAGATTTAGCGCAGGTTTTGCTTCGGTTTCGACTCGGTAAGTATGCCTGGGTGTCTGATATTGAGAAGGCATTTCTAATGTTAAGGCTCCATGAAGACGACCAGGACTATACGCGATTTATGTGGCCCAAGTATCCGAGGCAACTGGATTCCCCCCTAATTTGTTACCGGTTCCGGGCAGTTTTATTTGGAGCGACTTGTTCCCAATTCCTTTTAAACGCCACCATTTTGAAACATTTGTCTTATGTCAGTGCAGATCCGCAGATTATTCATCAGATTCGGTCAGGGTTGTACATAGACAATTTATTGGGTACAGGAAATGAAGAAGATTTCCTGGTTGATACCTACGCTGTAGTCCGAGAGATTATGAATGACGCCCATCTACATTTGCGTGAATGGGCGACTAATAATTCTGTTTTGCGGACTGTACTGCAACGGGATGGGGTGGCGGCTGTACAGCAGGAACATGTTAGAGTGCTAGGGTTGTTTTGGAAAACGGACACCGATACCCTCTCATTCGGCGTTCAGTACGCGCAATATTCACAGATTACAAAACGAATTTGCTTGAGTATGACCGCTAAACTTTTTGACCCCTTGGGGATAGTTCTACCGGTGTCGGTCAAATCGAGATTATTCCTTCAGCAATTATGGAGGATATAATTAGGATGGGATGAGGTTTTGACTGGCGATCTGGTTCAGGAGTGGGAAGACGTTATTTCGGATCTTCGTCTCTGTAAGGGTTTTAATTTTCCTCGGAGAGTTGTCATGGACCATCCTGTTTCCATTCATGCCTTCTCAGATGCTAGCAAGGTCGCGTACGGCACCGCCATATACTTTGTTGACACAAGTGGCAGCCGTCTCGTCATAGCGAAGGCGAAAGTCGCCCCGATCAAATCCCTTTCCATCCCAAAATTAGAGCTGACTGCAGTTCTGTTGGCTGCTAGACTCGTTCACTTTGTAGAGGAAACTTTTAAAAATTTGCTAAATATCTCGGAGACAGTTATATGGAGTGACAGCCAAATTACGCTCTACTGGTTACATAGCCGTAAGAAGCTGCCAGTGTACGTCACCAACCGTGTCAACGAAATTCGTACCCTGCTCCCAACCGCACAGTTCCGGTATGTGTCTACCAATCCAAGTGATTGCATTACTCGTGGTGTCTCTGCTAAATTTCTCAAATCTTCTGCGTTGTGGTGGAATGGCCCATGCTGGCTTAATGATCCCAACGAATGGCCAGAGAATATAGATTTGAGCGAGCAACACATTGCTATTGTGGGACCGGTAATTGACTCGGTGCCTGACGAAGACACACGGTTATGGGACTGGGATAGATTCAGCAGCTATGAAAGTTACAACGTGTTACAGCATGGGTGTTACGATTTGTAGATAATGTAAAAGCAAAAATTAAAGGCACACCGCCCACAGGTAGTGCTTACCTCAATGTGAAGGAGATCAGAATTGCAGATCAATTATTACATAAGCTCTGTCAACAAGAAATATATACACAGGAATATAAATTACTGGTTAAGGGAACAAAGTCTAGGAATAACCTGATCAATCAGTTGGGCTTACACTTGAAGGGGGACTTGATACATTGTGGAGGCAGATTACGATTGGCAGCCCTCTCTGAGGCAAGTAAGTATCCAATACTACTGCCCCCCAATCATCCCTTCACCCATCTTATCATCGATAGGTGTCACCGACTCTGTTGTCATTATGGGGTTGGTCATATAGTCACCTATGTAAGACAACGATGGTGGGTGCCTAGAATCAGGCAGGTGGTCAAGAAAGTCCTTCGCAAATGCTTAAAGTGTAGAAGAGTACAGGGAATACCTTATGATCCCGTCGGAATTCCTCCCTTACCAAACCTGCGAACCACCCCAGGTGACCCTTACAAAGTTACCGGGGTTGACTACAGTGGAGCAATCCCTGTGAAAGATTCACCCAATCTTAAGGTGTATATGATACTTTTCACCTGTGCTGTTACCAGGTCAATTCACCTGGAACTGGTCACTTGTGATAGCTTCCTACATGCCTTCCGAAGATTCTGCAGTAGACAGGGATATCCGCGTATCATGCCGAGTGACAATGCAAAGACTTTCATAGGGGCATCTACATATCTCAAAGAAGTGAGCAACAATCCTAAGATTCAGACCTGCCTAGCGGATGTAAAATGCGAATGGCGTTTCATTCCCGCCAGAGCGCCTTGGTTTGGCGCCATATGGGAGAGAGCCATAGGCATCGTGAAGGCGGGTCTGAAGAAGGTGTTGGGTAGAGCTCTCATCTCGATTGAGGAACTCGACACCATACTCTTGGAGATTGAAGCCACCGTAAATGATCGCCCTCTATACTATGCTTCTGGTGATTTGGAAGACCTTACCCCAATCACACCCTCAGTACTGGTACGTGGATACAGACTGCGGGATCTTCCTGAAGCGCATGACGAGGATACTATGGAAGATCCAGACTACATAAGTAAGGAAGTGATATCGGCCCGCTACAAATACATTCGTAAATTATCGCGAGATATTTGGCATCGCTGGTCAACAGAATATCTGGTGACTTTAAGGGAAGCGCAAAAGAATAAACTAACACCATTAAAAGGTCATTGGCCTAGGGTAGGGGACGTGTAGACCATCCATGAGGAGGGCCCGCGCGCATTTTGGAAATTGGGTCGGATAGAGGAGTTATTACCAGGTCGTGATGGTGAGGTTCGGGTAGCAAAGGTTCGCACCAGGACTGGAGTAATCACACGGCCAACAGTCCGACTATATCCTCTTGAGGGTGACCTCGATCGCAAGGACACCCCCTCGGATCAGTTATCCATTGAAGTCCCCTCTCTGGCTTCTACTTCGGCGCAGCCTGTTGACGCGTCTGGCGAACGCCCACGTCGACAGGCAGCCCAGATATCCTCCCAAGCTTGGCGGGATAAGATTGCCTCCGGGCAAATCTAATCATGTAAATTTTGTATATTTTCTGTTGGTGGGAATATGTCCATACTTAGTGTACTCAAACTAGTATGAACAGTCTCGATGTTACGTAATCTGGGTTGATGTAGCGTTACGTATCATTCCGTAGTCTTAAGTTGAACGCTTCCATAACCTTGGTCGAACGTTCCATGATTGGGTAGAATATATTATTCTATAGTAGTATATGGGAAAGTATTGTAGGATTATAATTCCCATATATATATATATATTTGTATTATTTAAGATTGTTTATAAGTATCTCATTGTAAAGAAGATGGGATACATTTTCCATATGTTATGCGCGTGCGCGGTATGTCACGACAGAGACGAACATAACGCGCTCGGCACTCTCCAACCAACCTCCGTCCCAGCTACACACGCTAAGCCTTCTTCCTATAGTTTCATAACCAGGTGTTTTCGCTTCACTTTCATCTCATATTTCATATAGTCATTACATCATCATCTTTGTTAATTAGCACAACTTAACGTAAATATCTAGCCTATCCTAGCCTATTGTAGCCTCTTTCCATACTTTGTTTACTATACTAACCACTTCGAGTCATCTAGCCTATTTTCCGCCATCCCCATCGCCATCCAGCTGAGTTCATCAAAGGGTAATTATATTTCTATATGGTTAATACTTCTTCATTATCAAATATACAGTCCACTTATCTAAATTAGCCATAAGCACACTGTAAGTCAAGAATAATGGTAAAGCATTAGTGTACAGTATATATTGTAATGTACTGAGGTAATGGCTGTGGCTGGCGTACCATGGGTTGTAAAACTATACTGCTGGAAATGTTAAGGTTCGGGAAATACATTGGTGAAGTCTGTTCACATTTTCTGTCTCTCATATACAGTATATATATATATATATAGATAGAATATAACTGAAAAGATATAGCCGGTACAGAAGGGGTTAATATGGTATGTATTGGGTGTATATATTTACTTACTATAGTCTATCCATTATATTTACTTACTATAGTCTATCCATTATATTTACTTACTATAGTCTATCCATTATATTTAGGCCAAAACTCTTGACTACTAACCTCTATAACTCAGAAAGGACTAGAGTAATCCAGCTAATATTCCTACAATTTGGGAAGGGTCAGCCAAGGACAAGGTGTGGAAATTCAGAAAGGACTAGAGTAATCGAGCTAATATTCCTACAATTTGGGAAGGGTCAGCCAAGGAAAAGGTGTGGAAATTTACAAGCCACATTTTGTAGCCCTTTTTGAGTTACAGAGGTTATGGGTTACACTATCTGGCCTACCTATACTGAACGAACTACAGTATATGTGTGTATTATTGTGTATTGCCTCACCTTTAGTAAGGGGAGGTTTTTAGTTGATTCCCTAGACTTCCATCAAGCTTAAAATTACTCCCCCTTGACCCCCTTTCAAGATAAATTTGTAAATTTTTCGGTAGAAAAATTTCCCGGCCTAAGGCCGGTTCCCCTTAAATTACAGGCTCGCTTTCGCTCGCCAGGAAAAAATCGACACCTAAATGGCACGAATGGTCTTAAAATTGACAGAAATGGGGCGAGGGTTCTTAAAATCGCCAAACTAATGGGGCAAGCATCTTTAAATCTCACAAGCAATGGGGCTAAACATGAGGGAGAAAGAGGTTCAGAAAAAAATCCTCCAGGTGGAAATCTATTCTTAAGCCGGTATCACACGAGAGCATTTATAGTCAACATTCGATGATCAAATTTTTTCTGGCAACATTTCTGAAATATTTGGCACTGGTATCGGAAACTAGACTGATGGTAGATGAATTTAGGGAACCGAATTATTGTAAATGTTGACCTCATAAGCTGCCAGACCAGTGTTGAGGATAAATATTGAGGGAAATAGTGCTCGTGTGATACCGACTTTATACTGTGGACTCGTTGCAACAAACACTTTCCTGCTTAGCCAATCCTCTGCATTCACCGGGACTTGACAAACACATGGTCTGTTATGTATCTACGGGGAGAGTCTTTGTTTACCTTTGTCCAGGATTAATGTATATACCGTGACTTTGGGAGGTCACCGTTTTGGTTTTACTTTTCTCTCCTTTTCTCTCTTTCCTTGGCTTGTATCCATTCGGCCCCATTCAGCCAACTGTTTTAAGGCGTTTATCCCCATCCAGGTGTAGATTTCTTCCTGGCGAGCGATAGCGAGCCAGCATTGTATGGAGAAATCCGGCTTTGCCGGAGAAATTTTTCTATCGAAAAATTTACAAAATTAGCTTGCTGTCAAAAACAAAAATATACAGTATATATGCTGGCTCGCTACCGCTCGCCAGGAAAATATTGACACCTGGATGGGGGTAAACGTCTTATAACAGTAGGCTGAATGGGACCGAATGGATACAAGCCAAAGAGAGAGGGAGAGAAAGAGAAAAAAAGCGAGGTGGGCTCCCTTAATAGTTACGGAAATCATCTGCCTCTACTGTCTCTCCTCATCAATACCTTGCCCGTCGTGTATTGTATTGTCTATACATTATTATTATTAGGCCAGACATTTTGACCAATAACTCATTTCTTTCTCAATTGTAAGACATTTTTTGTCAATTAGGTATCGATTGTTTTCTTCTGGCGAAAATAAGGGAAAGATTTTGACGCCACTGGGTCAGTACCTTCAATTGGTACCTGTATTGATGCCGTTAATAATTGGTTAACATTGCATGATACCTGCTCCTCCCATGGCCTTCGTTACAGAGCTCTACCATCCTTATCACACCAATATTCAAGCCAGTAACACCTGGCTATCATTGGACGACTTTATACAGATTAGGAAGGGTATATGGAAATCAAAGGGTTGATTGGGCCAGTCTTTACCTTTTTAATTCCTGCAGATCCTTCCTAAACTGCATAAAATCGTCTAATAATAGCCAGAATAAACTGTTAAAATGCGTCATAATCCTCAAGGAGTTAATTACAGTCCGACCATTATGAATTACGTGTGTTACAAAATGCATTCCTCCCTCGCCTGGATCATAATAACATACCGGCCAGCTATAAGAAGACCCACTAACTGCCTCAATTAACTTTCCCTGTCAGTTGTGGAAAGTTTAGACTCGTTATTTTAATAGCTGAAGGAGTACAGTCGCTGCCAGGAGTCGTGTTCTACCCTCATTGATTCAGTTTGGGTTATCTGTGTAGTCAAATTTAATAGAAAACGACCTAATGGGAAGGTGTGGTGGAGTGGTCTTGCTACTGGACTGGTGACCTAAACCCCTTCTGTACCAGCGGTCTTTTTGTTATTATATTTAGCTATATTTAGACGATTTTGTGCGGTTTAAGAAGGATCTTTGTTAGTAATAAATAACGGTTAAGTGAGATAGTTCGAAGCCTGTTAATTCCTGGAGGCCCTTTTTAAACTGAGTAAAATCGTCAAATAGTTTCCAGAATATAATGAAAACGATGTCACCGGTACTGAATGGGTTAAGGTTTATCTATCAATTTATTGTCTGACGCCTTACTGCCCTTTAACACTTACGGTGCGGGCATATTTCTGACATATTAGAGCTCATTCAGGCACTCCTGATTGATTAGGCAAGTGTCTGCATGAAATTAAATGTATGCAGGCGAGAACTAGAATAAATAAGCTTCAAAATGACGCCAGAATGAGCTTCGTAGCTCGCAGGGTTCACCAGCAGCGCTACCATAGACATTCGCTAAAATGAGCAATTCTCGCTAATGTCGCGCTATTTTTGCCTTTGGCAGCATTGTATATCTAGCGAGACTCTGACTCAGACCCTTCAGTGTACCGGAAGGCTGCCTGGGATAAGGAAGGTTGGCCTGTCGCGCTCTCGCTCCCTCGCACTCAATTTTACAGGCTTTAAGAGGCTTTAAAAGCCTGTAGACAGCTGTAATTTGCCATGGCGTTCCGGAACGTCTCCCGCAGGGCAAGGGTTAAGAGGCTGGCCATACACAAAACGCCTCCAAGTGGACCTGTCTTCCGTGAGGAAGATCTGTGCCAGTATATTCAAGGACTTACAGGATTGACCGCTCAACGTGGGGTCCGTCCGACTGCGAGACCATCTATGTATCCCAATGTGTCAATGGGAAGATATTATTGGGATGGAATTTGCGCTGTATTTAGTTTAAGTGCTTCATTTCAAAAGCCACCGACACGCCATAAACATACCCTCGCTGTTTCCAATAAATTAGTATTGTATGAATATTCCCATAATCAAAATATGCTATGGGAACATTGCTTACTGAGTAAACAGCTCAATAGGTGGGGTGAGAGAGAGAGAGAGAGAGAGAGAGGCTGGCTGTTAGTCATATCCGGAGGAAGAGTTGGAACATTAAAAATAAATAATTATACAAATAAAAAAATAATTAAAATCTTTATAAACAAAAAGTTATCCTTTTGGTTGAGGAATAAATGTGCCTGATGATAAAGAATAAATATAAAGACAATAATTGAAGCTGTGAATGTGTGCCATAACTTTTGACCGTAGCTGTACAGGAGAGTCAGATGGCCACAGTCACCCCTGCACCATTATACATCCTGCTATAGAAAATGGGGATAGCATTTTTGGAAGAAGTTTTGCATTGTGATTGGGCCAGAATGGTCTGCATTTTGTTGTACCATTTTCTCTTTTAAGGGGAGATGGGTCGTTTGTCTAGACCCCCTTCTCCCTTATGTTTAACCCCATTAGTTTTCAGATTTTAAGATGTTTTCCCCATTAGTTCGTCATTTTAATACCTTTCGCACCATTTATTTCGTGCTTTTTAGGTGTCGATTTTTTTTTTCCTGGCGAACGATAGTGAACCCGTAATTTTGGAAGATCCGCCCTACCGAAATATGTTACAAATTAATCTAGAAGGGGGATCTAATTGATTGTTTTTTTAAAGTTTGATGGAGGTCTAGGGAGGAAACTAAATACATACAGTATATATTAATATAATGATTGTGCTCTTATACTTATCTTGATTTAACGTTCAGTCTTTACCTGTTCTTTTATTTTGATTGCGATTGGCGATTTTAGGACCTTTCGACCTATTTCTTTATCAATTGTAAGACCTTTTGAGCCATTTAGGTGTCGATTTTTTCCTGGTGATCGATAGCAAGCCTGTAATTTAGGAAGAAAATGCCTTTGGCCAGGACTTTTTTCTACTGAAATAATGTACAGATTAACCTCGAGGGTGAGTCTTGGGATATGTTTGTGTGTGGGTGGGGTTTTGCGTGTGATTGTGGTTAGTCGCAATGTATTGGAGGTTGTAATGAAAACAATAAACATATTAATATATATAACTTGAATGTTTCCTTGGGCCATTGCCAAAATTGTGACACTGGTTCATTTGGAATTTCACATTTTGATGGGTATATTTGGATTCTTGACGCCGTTGCCATTCCAACGGTGTAGTATAGGGTTATTATTTGTGGACATGTTTCGTGTCCATGGCAGCTGTTCAAAGATTTGTTATATAATAGAAACAAAAAACATGGACTTGGAACAAATGAATGGAATACGCTCAACTATTTTGGAAAATTTACTTGGATTACGGCAAACTTAGAAGACACCTAAATACAACAGACAGCCTGACATGCAGACACAAATAAATACAACAAATAACCAGACAGACAGAGACAGAGAGACACATAAATATGACCGGCAGTCACACAGACAGACAGACAGACATTAATTAGACAGGGATAGACAGACGGACAGACAAGCACACATAAATACAAGCAGCCAGACAGACAGACATGCAACCACACAGCCACATAAATACAACAGCCAGATACAGAGACAGACATGTAGACACACACAGTTTTTGTAGCAGTGAAGTAGGGCAAAGTCAGCTGTTGAGAAAGAAATATATATATATATATATATATATAAATGGTAGGTTTGGCGATGCGTTTCTTAACTTGAGCAGCCAACTTCATATAACCCACTTATAAATAACGGGATCCTTTATAGGTAACAACTTTTGTAATGTGTTCTGTGTTCTATTTTTGGCTCAGTCTCTCTCTAGTGTCTAGTGCATGGCGGTGTTTGTGCTATGATATAATTAAATATCCTCAAAATTCTGCCACAACCCATGCACTACAGTGACATTAGCCTAATAAATATAAATATATGGTGCCGCAAGGGAGTTTTAAAGTATTGCCGTTATCACACCTAAGACAACGTTAACTAAATGTTGTGCAATTCTTAGGAATAGAGGACGCATTTGATTACAGTGAAATTGATTTTAATCCACGTTTTTCTTTCAATAATGTTTGTGTAAACAAAATACATAAAGAAATAAGTCCTTAAAATTGCTTAGATATTTCCAGTATGATGGCATAATGTTATATACTGTATTTTGGTACCGTATGCAACTTGGTTGATACTGTGAGGAAGATGCAATGTTTTTCTCTATAACGGCTTTTATTTAAAAGTTACCTGTCAGACACCTTTTTACACCCGTATCCCCTTAGTGCAAAAACTGTTAGAAAGATGTATGGGGAAAGTTGTTGGGAAGCGTTCTAGCTCACACGTGATTGGGGTCTTTCTCTCTCTCGCTCTTGCTCTCTCTCTCTATATATATATATATAATATGCAGGTTTTTAACGCCGCGCACTCCCCCATGATTGACAGGGCTATATGGCGTGCCCTCGTTACAGGGGCTTAACCCGGGGAGCGCGAGACTGGCCTATGACGAATGTAGTTATATGCAAATTAATTACCTAAGATTCTGACAGAATTCATTATATCTACCATATAAAGCATTATTTATTTTCCATGTGCACTTATTTTACTTATATGATAAACATATGAACCTTGAAGAGCGATAAAAGTAGTGGGAATAGATATTGGTGAGTGAAAAACTTATATTTTCGCCGCCTGATCGTATGCTCATGTGAGAGGGGAAGAGACATAATTATATCCTCCCTTCGCAACGTCTACCAACACATTGACGGCCACGGGAGATCTCAGTGTTGCATAAGATCTCTAAGTGACTCGCTGGTGTGTATGAAACTGCGTAAGAGAAATTCGCACAAAAAATAGCTAATAAATGGGGGAAATATGAGGAAAAATAGACGATAATTTAGGAGAGGGAAGGGGAGGGGAGGTGCAGACACATGACGATGAGTGGTAAGAAGTACTAGAGGGGAATTATCTCACCTAATGACATATTCCTTTGTTTTGAGAGCACCTAGGGTGTTTTTGGAAGGGTTTTTTATGGTCTTGCTTCCGTGAGGCCTATCGTATTTGCTATGCACATACTTCCGAAAGGCATATCGCACTTCTCGGGTTACCTGGACACTCACAGTTCGATCCCAGGTCGTTGGTATATGTCAAGAGTTTGGACACACAGGTCTAGCAATTTGTGGCAATTGTCCAGTTAAGCCCCTGTAGCATATATATATATATATATATATACATACACACAGTATAAATTATATACTGTATATATAATTATATATGTACAGTACTGTATATACTAATTGAGATAGGGAAGAAAAGCGTGAATGAAAGGAACAAAGGAGATGAGGCACAGCAAACAACAACAACGGCGGGTGCCCAACCCCGAAAAGGGTTGAAATAGGGGAGCTATCCCCCCGCCAAAGGCGGCTTTCTAGGGCCTTTCCTAGCTGATGCTGAGAGGATTGGGTTCTAGTCATGTGGTGATGGGCTGGTCTATCAGAGTGAGAACTGAGCAATCTCTGCCATACCCATAGCTTACTCTGACTGTTCCTTTTACTTATATATTTTCTAGATCTCATTCCACGTCTCTAACGTGGATTGACCTCCCAATCTACCAAGATTGGAAGCCAAAGCGTCACATTTTTCCTTTGCCCCTCAACTTTCTCTTCATAATTGCTGAGGGACACAGGGCCCTGGGTGGGGCTTTGGTTTCCCGGGCATTTCCGCACCCTCCTCAGCTCCCCGCCATGGAGTGGCTTCGGTCACCCAGGCTTTATTGTGGTCGGCGGGGAGGGTTCTGTGGGGGCGCTCGGTTATGGCCTTGGCCTTGCTCGGGGCCTTGGGGCTGTTCGGCCAGGCAGCTTGGGGAACAACAACAACAACAACAACAACAACTACTGCCACCACGCCACCAAGACAAGAGGGCACAAGAGCCTCCTCACCACGCTTCGCTTGGGTCGCATATATCACCCAGGCACTTCTCCCGATCCCAGGAAAGAACATACCTGTGAGGACGTCAACAGACAACGATGCACAAACCAGAGATGACCACTCAAGACATCGTGGGGAAAGAAATGGTAAGACTACGTCAGCCCACCTCATGATCAGTAGAGTTGGAAGGATATCAATACCACACAGGTCGGATTGATAACCAGAAAACTTGGGCCTGTTAACCAAGAAATTGCTTTGAGGGAGTAAGACACTGGTGTAACTACTCGACGCAATTCTCGAAGGTATCTTGGATTTACTCGTATCCTTATTGGACCACACTGGTGACCATCCAACATCTTTACATTGCCTTGATACAGGATTTACTTTAGCTAGAGTATGCAGTACTGACCAAGCGCTTTAGTTTTAGTAAACCTACAAAACAATAAGACTGGTTGGAAGAGCGTAAGACACTGGTGAAACGGCTTCCTTCTAAGTCAGGACTCGTAGTGGAGGGTGTAAGACACTGGTGAAACAACTCCCTACTTAAGTCCTACGATACGAGAGTGTAAGACACTGGTGAAACGGCTCGTACTCGTATAAACCCAAGATCCAACATCAAAGTTCTTCCAGAGACTCCTGTAGGAAGTCTAAGTCAATAACTCGTAGTGAAGGGCATAAGACACTGGTGAAACAACTCCCTACTTAAGTCCTACGATTCGAGAGCGTAAGGCACTGGTGAAACGGCTCGTATGTGTATAAGAACTCAACATCAAAGTTCTTCAGAAGATCCTCAAGGAAGTCTTCACTAACTCTGCCGTCACACGGCAGGATCACCACCACGGACCAGGACGTCGTCGGGAGTACAACGCAGCCGCATCCTCAAAGACCATCGGAACCTGCCCAACATCTCCCTCTTGAGACGCCTAGTGGATCCTCGATCGTGCTGTTACATAATTACCTATCCATGTCTGATGTAACGTTGTACCTGTAATCATATGTTACTGTCGAATAAGAACAATCTATGTTTATACTCTGCTATATTATCCTCTATTGCCTTCGTACATGTGTTCGTGTTCGTCTCATTTTGCCCAGTCGAGTAAGAACCTACCTAATTCAATACAACCCCAGTAAAAACCTTGTATAACATTGGCGGCAGACGGTGGTTCTTGATTTGAGAGGAAGAGGCCAGTCGGCACAAGAATCGAAGGAAATAGAGCGTTTTATCACATAAGTCATCATGGCAAATCGTTCACACCTTCCCATACCCATGTAGGAGGCAGACACTTACGATATATGGACATATCTGGATATGGTTAATCCAGTACTCAGCCTGGCTGAGTACTTGAGTATTGCTGTATTGCTGAATATTGCTGTCCTACTAACTCACCTGGGAAAAGCCGTGTCCCTGGTAGCCGGACAAGTTACCCCTGAACTCACCTGGGTACAGTTCCGGCAGATCGTAATAAATGCGATCCAACCCCCCTTGGGGTCCGTCGTCACCCTAAGCAAACTGGACGACATCAAATATGAGGGAGATCTGGACACCACCCTCAGACTTCTAGCACAGAATGTTAGATCCGCATACCCTCTCCAGACCACTCTGCAACATCAACAGCATCAGATGAAAGTATTGAGGGATACGCCTTTACAACGGCACCTCGTAGCTACTTTCTACTTTTCCTATTTTTCTGAAGAGTGTAGAGAGGGGAAAAGGGGTGTTGGAAAGAGAGGAAGCTGTTAGAGCGGTGTTGTTATGTGTGTTTAGTCTGTATACGTTGTCAGGATGTCCCCTGACTGGGTGCGAGCATGTGAAACATGCTAGGACGTACTACCACACCCACTAAATGTCCCCCGTGGCAAGGATTCGATCCCGGGTCTTGCAGATTCACACGTGAGCTTGCTCACCACTCGACCGCCTGAGTTTATCAGGGAACACTTCACCATCCACAACCCCGTAGGATATGACCGGGACCTGATAACAATCCGGAAACTCTTAGCCACCAGACCTACGACCTTCACAGTGGGAGCCATCAAAAGATTCCCCACACACCATCAAGGAGGACAGAGATCAGGAGCCCCGCCCAGCTACGAGCAGAGACAGCCACCACGGCAACAGGCCCGCCCACACTCTTACAATAGGGTGTACCCCAATAACAATGCTCCAAACAGGGATTTTCCACCCACCAACACTCCAAATCGAGGCCGACCCATGAACGTAGCCACACCTAGGTTACGGGATGGGTCTCTGATTTTGATCAACCCGTTCGATTTCAGTGCATGCAATTCCACCTCCTCCCTGCACTATATAAGGAACCATGCCAAGCAACAACAGCAGCAACATTTCAGAGTTCTCGCAGCTGAGGAAGAGTCTCGACAATTAGAGATTGAGGAAGAGGAGCATCCCCCAGAAAACCCCAACACAATCCAAGCCATCGAGGAGAGCCCAGAAGGCGAAGAAGAAGACCTCCCTCAGGTTTTTTTAATCCTCCCCCGCCCAGCATGGTTTCGGCGGGGGATTCAACTACAGGTATCATCAAACCGCCTCCCATCTAGCACAGTTTAGTGACCCCTCAAAACACACCGTCGCAGAGTACTCGCCCGGGCCAAGCCAAAGAAAACGAAGACTCCACCCTGCTCACTTCATGACTAAGGTAAAACACAAATGGATCCCCAAGGACATCTTTTACAATCTACATCGGATTGGGGATCAACTGTACACAGAGTCTGGCCACATAGCTGTTGACCCCCAGACGGCTCAAGACATCTTCCTGATCATTCACCAGGGAAACGGCATTCACCTGGGACAAACTAAGATGTTACAAGTGTTCCAACAAAGCTACTGGACCGTCAGCCCCTCCACCATCGCTTAAAAAGTCGCCGAAGCCTGCAGACCATGCGGCCTGGGAAAAGACGGGACCAGAACTCCGGGGACCAGCTAGCAAGTTAACCACTATCCAACCATGGCAGATCTTGTCCCTGGACATGATGGGCCCTTTCCCCCTCAAACAGGGAAAGATTCGTAGTAACCTTTGTTGACGTATACTCACGCTTCTTGGTCGTGTGCCCCGTCAAAGAACACGGCACCTTAACCTCTGAAGTGCGCATGGGGGTAATTGGAAACGTCCCCCTGTGCTGACGTATTTGAGGTGTTTCCGTCACTAAAATATTCATTGTGCCATTAATAGCATTAATACTTATCCATATGCGCCTATTATTGGTTGATTATAAAGGTATTAACCTGAAACAACAATAAAACGAGTGAAAACAGCGTTTGGATGATCAAAATCGGAGATATAGCCCGCGAGTTGTATAATGTATGGGTGAGGCAATCTGCTTTCCCGCCAATTTCCCCCAAGGCCACTGAGACACAGTCGATCGATACTCTCTCTCTCTCTCTTGCACTCGCTTGCTATCAGTGATGACCACACCCTCCAATCGGATTTCTAATGTTAGCACGAAAATATACCTCAGAATAAGGGAATAACAGGGAAAATAGGTGATAACTGAAGGAGAGGAGGAAAGTGGGGAAGGAGGGGAGGTAGAGGACTGAGATTTTGCATGGCCCAGGGGCCAAATTTTTTTTTTTTTCGATGTCAAAAGTTGATTTTTTTTTTCTCTGACTCTTAAGAGTCTCCCCGCAGTGCGCCGGGGGAACTCTTAAGAGTCTCCCCGCAGCTCCCGGGTTAACAGTAGCGGAAGTCCTCGCCACCGAGGTATTTGCTAACTTCGGACTCCCTACAGTGCTACTCTCCGATAACGCCACCAAATTCTCTGGCCAAGTCTGGGAACACTTCTCACATATCTGTGGCATCAAGGTGTCACACCCGTCTCCCTACTGGCCACAAGGAAACTCCTTCTGCGAGAGGAGCCACAAGACAATCAACAATCAGATCAGGAATCGCCTCATCGCTCTCCAATCTCAAGATTAGCCTACTCAGGTAAAAATTAACCAGTGGGGGATGAATTTGTGTCCCAGAGAAGATGGCATCACCCCTCACGAAAGACTTTATGGTGTGGCACTCCCTGCTGCTGCCCTTCCGCAACTTGGCAAAACCACCCAGCCCCACCACGTCTCCACCGATCATCTACAACACCTCAAGACCATCCTACGTGCTGCCCAAGTCTGCCAGACACCACACCCCCGCAGAGCCCCTAGGCCGTGGACGATCAAGTCATGGTGGTAGGGGAGGTGTGGCAGAGTGGTCTTGCCACTGGACTGGTAATCCAATGGACCCGGGTTCGAATCCCAATATGAAGATATTATTGGGATGGAATTTGTGCTGTGCCTAGTTTCAGTGCATTACCACAGCACACCAAAATGCCCCCCAAAATACCCTCATTGGTCCCTGATTAAATAGTATTGTATGAATATTCCCATATTCAAAATATGCTACAGGGGGGGCAATGCCTAGTGAGTTAATTGCTCAATAGGTGGCGTTCTGAGAGTGAGGGTCCGAGGTGGGGGATGAGACTGTGAAGCGCAGAGGCGAAGCAGCTTCAGAGATGGAGTTGCTTCGAGCAGGGGTGCTTCGCATGTCTCACTCCCTAGACTGGAACAAGACCTCACGGGCCTCACCGTGTTCAGCGGTGTAGTGTAAAGGCTCTCAGCCTATGCCCGAGAGGGTATATAGAAAAAAAACAAAAAACAAAACAAAAATCTGCCTATCTCCACCAAGCTAGGCACAAGGTACATCGGCCCCTACAAGGTCACAAAGGTCCCCAACCCATATCAGATATCGTAAACTATCACGGAGAGTCTCGGGTTTACCAAAATCGCTTCGTGAGGATTTACCGTCCTCTGACTATGGACGGGGACAAGTTAGTGCCCCCGCAGAATCCTACTTCTTCGACCACGTCGCAGCTCACCTTGCCTCACCGCCAGCCCCACCGTGAGTTCCAAGCCCCCTCACCTTCTCCACCATCACCTCATCCCTCTAGACCTCCTCCCTCACCACCCCTATCCCCCTCTTTTTCACCTCCTCCAGCTAACCCTTCTTCCCTGCAACCTCGTCAGCGCCCCCCAGCTCATTCCCTTCCCAGACTCCTCCCCCCTTCTTCAATTCCCACTCGACAAAAATATTCTCTTCGCCCTTTCTCTTAGCTCACCCTCCCTTGCCGGGCCATGCCCCGACGTCCTTTGATCACCCCACCTTCTAAACTCAAACGCCTTCGCCCTCCCATTACTCACAGACTCTCTCCTTCCTCTACCGCACCCTCCTCGTCAGCCACTTAATCAGAATCCTCACTTATACTTTCTCAACCCTCACAGCCTTCACCTACCACCCCTTTTTCTACTCACATGCAAACCCCTGCTTCCCCCGCACCATCTTCTTCCCCACCGCCTCGCCCCTACCCCTCTAGCAGGTCCCCCACCCCACCAAAATCTTCCATCTCCGATTCCATTATCCTCTCACCTTTTCTTTCTCCACCCGTTCCCCGCCTCACAGCCACCTCGCATGCCATCCTCGCCTCTTTCACATTCCCCCTCCTTTCATCCCTCACCCGTTCGCACAAGATCGGGCCACCTCTCGAAACCCTCCCCTCGTTTTTTCTCAAACTCTGCACCATCTCCGAGCTCTCCACCTTTTTCTCTACTCTCTCATACCCTACAATTGCCTCACTCACTCCTTAGGGCACCAGCGCTCAGAATAACGAGCGCAACAAACACAACTCGCCCGACCTTTATCATTACCACCCGCCACAGGGTACCTTTGCGTCCGCAAGCAGGCTTAAAACAAGACCTGTCAAAGGTAGTACCATCACTCTCCCTCCAGCCACCACCAGCACAACACCTCCATGTGACGCCCCGCCTAGCCTTCGCACCATGCATTCACTGATTAAGGCTCCACTACCCGACTCCGGCTCCTACAACGACCTTGGCCTCCCCTTCATCAAGAAGCTAAAGTGGGGTGAAGAAGCTGGCCCCTAGTCCACCATCAGGTTCCAAGACGAACTAGAAACGGGGCTGGAATACACACACAAGGCCTCCTACCTTACAGTGTATGTCAACACCACCAGACCAGCAGACGCCCACTCCCGCACATGGTGGGAATACAGTACCTTGAAAGTCACAAACGCTTCTCCCACCAAGGCGAAGTCTGGCTTTTTAAAATCCCAGCCACGAGACCGTGGCTATTACCCCATGGAAGAGAGTGAGATAGGGAAGAAAAGCGTGAATGAAAGGAACAAAGGAGATGAGGCCCCGCAAACAACAACCACCACGCCACCAAGACAAGAGGGCACAAGAGCCTCCTCACCACGCTTCGCTCTGGTCGCATATATCACCCAGGCACTTCTCCCTATCCCAGGAAAGAACATACCTGTGAGGACGTCATCAGACAACGATGCACAAACCAGAGATGACCACCCAAGACATTGTGGGGAAAGATTAGTGCATACATCTCAACACACCACACGCCCTTCTTGCCTCAAGACGCACCACCGCCGGTGCGCGGATTCCCAGAAGGGCTACTGCAGTCGACCCAGACCCTCCTCCAAGCCCCGAAATGCCCCACGAGGAGAACAACAGAAATGGTAAGACTATCTCAGCCCACCTCATCATCAGTAGAGTTGGAAGGACAACCACCTCATCATCAGTAGAGTTGGAAGGATATCAATACCACACAGGTCGAATTGATAACCAGAAGACTAGGGTTGGGCCTGTTAACCGAGAAATTGCCTTGAGGGAGTAAGACACTGGTATAACTACTCTACGCATTTCTCGAAGGTATCTTGAATTTGTTCGTATCCTTGTTGGACCACGCAACATCTTTACATCTTTGCCTTGATACAGGATTTACTTTAGCTAGAGTATGCAGTACTGACCAATCACTCTAGTTTTAGTAAACCTACAAAAACAGTAAGACTGGTTGGAAGAGCGCAAGACACTGGTGAAACGGCTTCCTTTTTAGTCAGGACTCGTAGTGGAGGGTGTAAGACACTGGTGAAACAACTATAGTCCATAGGTGTTTTAGAGACCAAAGACTATAGTCCATGGGTGTTTTAGAGACCTAAACCTATATATATATATATATAGTAAGAAGGAGGTGTGGTGTGGAGGTAGATGTGCTGGAAAGTGTGAAAAGGAACAACTTGAGATGGTTCGGCCATATGGAACGTATGGAAAGCGAGAGAATGACTAAGAGGGTGTACGAGAGCGAGGTGGAGGGACAGAGAGGGAGAGGTAGACCGAAGGAGAGGTGGAAGGATGGAGTGAGGAAGTATATGAACGAAGGCGGTGCTGGTTGTGGGGAGGGGCGTCGACTGACTGGGGACAGAGGTGCATGGAGGCGGTTCATTCGTGGCCACCCCTTCGGGAATCACGGCGTCGGGCAATAGATAGATAGATAGTACAGTACAATATATTGTTATTCCATGGGTATTTTAGAAACCAAAGACTATGTTTTTTTGTTTTTTTTATGGGTTGAAGGGCTGAGGATCCGAAGACCCCTTATCACCCTGCCGCGTAACCTATTTTACTGTCAGGCGAAACAGAGGCAAGGGGTGTGAGGAGATTGCCCAAACATCTCCACCAGCCGAGAATCGAACTCGGTCCTCCCAGTTAGAAACCGGGCGCTCTACCAATGTCGCTACAGGCCACCCCCTATGGTCCATGGATGTTTTAGAGACCAAAGACTAAAATCCATGGGCATTGTCGCCACCGAATACGTTGTATCTATTGTGGGAATCATCACGTCTTTGTCAGTAGTTCTATATTTTAACTACTTAAGTTTTATCAATGTTTTAAATGTATGAAAATATCCTAAATATATAGTCAGCATTGTTTAGAAGAGCTTGAATTTTTTCCTCTTTCTCTAACATTTCCTGATATGCAGTACAGTACTTAGTTTGTGTAACCCGAAATTGAAGTATAGAATTCAACCTTTTCCTGTACTGTATTGCTCTCCCACATACAGTAAATTAACCATATGTCAGAATGATTTCAGTATTTGAGGGTAGTTTTTCACTTTATTCTGGCTAAAATTAGACGATTTTAGCCGGTATATATGAAGGGTCATTCCTGGATGTGAGGTGGGCGGGCATTGTAGTTTGCTCTGCTGCGTGTCTGCATGCTGAGACCGGAACCTCTCCGGGAGGTCTGGGGCCGGAGAAATGCTGGAGGCCCCTAGTGATCATTGATCTCTGGGTCTTCTCCTGGGCAACCTAGATGTATGTACAGTATATACTCAGTCCCCAATCCCCACATTTCCTTATATGTGTGTGAATATATATTTTGTTTATGTTGTGTTGTGTTGTCCCTGTTCAGGCTCCGTTTTGAGTCGGCCATCCCAAGCTATGGGGTGTGTGCCTGTGTATATACAGTACATACAATACATAACGGTACTCAGGTTTGGTAGGCCCTCTGGGACTCAAATTAATTACTTAATTAACCCTGACCTCCCAAATTCCCCCCTAAACTAAATATAATCGTCTAGTAACAGCCAAAAGCAAAGGAAGAAATGCATCCTCAAAAACTAAAAGGGTAAATACAAGTCAACCACTCAGACTTCAGGGGATCAAGAAAACACCACAGCTACAATTCTCGACTTTTATAAAAACAAATGCACTCTTATTACAAATTATCTTTACAAATACGCCCGCTACTTCACGGCTTCGGTCTTCACAAAGGTAAAATTTTGTACTTGGCATAGAGTTTGTGTGAAGGCCATGACGGGGCTCAAGCACAGGCGCTCCAAAATAATACCTGGACTTTCGTTTTTCAGTGTGCAAAAATAAGCTGGATTTAATTTTGTTAAATTTCCATTGTGTAAAAATATCTTCGAGGATTGATTTTTGGATGTACTTTACTTTTCCTTGAACTAACAAAGCTCTCGGATTGAGGCTTGGATGGAATTATAGTTTTAGTTTATTAATCCTTCCAATCTGATGACACTATTATATTTACTTATTGATACTACCGGCAGATGATTTTACTCAGCTTAGGAAGAGCTAACAGGAATCAAATGGTTAAAGATGATTAACTTAACACTAATTCTGACAGGTCCTTTCCAAGTTGTATAATATCATCTGAAACTAGTTATAATAAAACACAAATTGGCCTCATCTGATTGAAAGGATAGATGCACATACTGTAATATTGATGCACAGATAATTTACTAGTATGGTCCTAAGTATTACAAGTTTGTATATACATATTGCAAGAAACTGATTAAGGGAGAGGTAGTCGCTTTATCTGGACCCCCTTCTCACTCACGTACAGCATATTAGTTTTTGAGATTTTAAAACGTTCGCCCCATTAGTTCAGCGATTGAAAGACCTTTCGTCCCATTTCATTGTCAATTTTAAGACCTTTCGTGCCATTTAGGTGTCGATAGCGATCCTGTAATTTTAAGAGGAACTGCCCGTGACATTTTCTACCAAAAAATTTACAAATTTGTCTGGAGGGGGGGGGGGGGGTTAACCTTGATGGAGGTCTAGCGAGAAAACTAAAAAATAAATGAATAAACAAATAAATGAATAAACAAATAAATAGACCAACAAATATGCACTACCCCCTTAAGGTTATATTTGCACACTGAAAAAGTCTGGGTCCAGGAAGTTTTCTAAGTGACTGTACACTCTTGGCAACACAGTCAAAAAGCAGTGTCACACCAACACTCTGGCTGGCAATATTTGATGAGCAACCTTTTCCTTACAATGTTTGGGGGATTTTTGCATTGTTATCAGCTACTAAACTGAAGGAGGATATTAAGAGACAGAAATATTATTATACTTAAATTCGGGAGCTGCCAGGCCACAATTGCCCGAGAAAATTGCCGGGAAGAGCGTTTGTGTAACACCGCCTTAAACAAACATGTAAAGTGGTTCTATACTTTCCTAGTGTGTGTTCCTTGGTGCACAAAAACTATTAGGAAAAAAAGGTATATTACAATAGGTTTTCTTTTGTATTCTAGAAAAAAATATATTACAATGTTAATTTTTAAATGATCAGGTGTGTATTACCTGGTGTACAGATGTCACGACCTCGAAAGAAACAAAAATATGTATACTATGTAACACAGTGCTCATATTTTAGTAATAAAGCACTATCATAGGTAGAGGGGGAGGTCTTTATAAAACACCTTAACTTAAACTACCGCATCAGTTTCAAAAATATTTCGGGTATTTTAGGATAATTTTTTTGACATGTACAGCTAAAATTAAATTACATTATTCACTGCACCCTGACTAAATGTTTCTAGTTTACAATCTGCAAAGAGGCGGCTCAGAAAATGCGGAGAAAGGTTGCAATTTTTTTTTATTTTATTTTATTTTTTTTCGGGTTTATAAGATTGTGAGTAATATTTTCAAGAGAAGGGATGGGAGTGTCAGAGAAGGTTTGTGAGTGAGAGGTATAGATGTACAATTGTGGACAGTTATTGATGGTACACTATCTGACAAACTACTCAACAATTTTAACATATTTAAAAATGATAAACTTATAGTGGACTACTTGGTCTCTTTATAGTACAATATACTGTACAGTACACATATTTCTAACTTGCATATATTTAAATCCTCAATTACTTTTTCCTGACATGTACCGTACATAATTATTATATTGTGAATTAATGAAACCCACCAAGACTTAATATTTTAGTCCCATTAAGTCATTTCAAAACCTACATTTCCATGTCCAACTTTATGACAAAGTGTACCACAATTTCTTGACCACAACTGTACTTCTATGAGAAAGATTGTGATCTATGGATTGTATTTATCTATTTGTTAGTTTTCTAAAGTTGGGATTAGGGTAGACTACTCAATGTTTACGCGGTGCTCCAACTAGTACACAAATTAATAAACATACAACTGCACCCACAACAATATTTGTGGTTATATTAATAAACTTAAATATCAAAATGTACGACAGTTACCGGTACCAATATTTTGACATTAACATTACTAATTTCTTGTGGGTTTATTTAATTGTTATCACATACTAATTTGAGCCCCGTAGAAAATGGGTAATCTACCATAAACAACTGGTTACACTGTCATTCAAGGCCGTTTTGGAAGTTGTCTTCACTCAACACATCGGGACAAAACTGAACTTTGTACATTTGTCTGATTTAATTACAAAAGACGGTAACTCGTCCACACTTTTTTTCCCTTTAACTTTGATATAAAAAAGAAGAGAAATACAAGGAAGAAAGTGCCAATGAGATTCATGTAGAACTTAATATTTTATACTTTTATACATGTAACCCACAGCAAGTTTTCCTTCAATATATTACTTTGTTAAGGCCTAACGCTTACTTTACAAATCACTGTCTGGGGAGGGTCTCTTTAAAAATAGGTCAATTTGTGCCGGGAGCAAATAGGACTTGATATCTACAATAGGAATGTGAAGAGGCTGCTAGGTGAAGGGTGGGGTTAATTTATCTACCAATCTACATTATGTTTACGGGTACTGATATGATAGCGGTAAAAATAATATGCCTCTTGTTGATAATGAAAAAGGGTACCTAGTATTTATACGCTACAGTAATATACAGAGATGTACATACAAATCCTCTATGTACAGTGATTTATGTAGTCAATTTGCATATTACAGAGAACAATGATGTATCTCCTTCTCAACAACTCTCCATAAATTCATATATATTTTATATATATATATATTTATATTATATATTCACAACATTCTCTCTTTCTCCCTAAGATCCACTGCAACTCTATTTTGACATATTTAATTCACAGTATAAAAAAAATAGGATAGGTGGAACACAGGGGAGGAACAAAGGCATAAACACTCAACCCTTTCTATCAAATATTATACAGATTACTCTACCTACCACCAAACCATTTTATTCAGCTTGGGAATTACCGGTAGCTCTCATAGTTAAGGGTCAATGGACACAGCTATCAAACCGTTTCCCGAGCTGATAGAATGGTCCAGTGGCGAGGATCTCAGTGTTAGGGTACTTGACAGGTATGCTGCAGGGAATCATACAGCACGGAGGGCGGCAACAAGACCAAGACATACCTGTGCAAAACACGGAATTGGCTTTTCAAACGATAGATATACAGTAGATAGAGGAAATGAAGAGGTAGTGTTGGTAGCAACATGAAAGGATTAAGAATGTTCCTTTGCAAAACATGGAACTATATACCTTTTCAAATGATGTATATAAGATTAAAAGGAGAGAAGAGAAACGAATAGATCGATACTGTAAGTGGAAACGGAAGAGGGGGGTGGTAGTGCACTGAAAGGATTAATAACGTTCCTTTGCCCAGCGTTGACCTGCACTCGGCCAACCCTTAAATGCCATGTCCATATGGCATCTTAAATTATTGTCAGGATATTGGGTGGGACCCAGTCGATGTCAAAGTTTCTCATGAAATTACAGAATATTGGGGTATTACAGAACTCGTAGAGTAATACCAAAAATGTAATACACATGAAACCTAAACAAAAATGTACTGTAAGTGTAATCCTCATACTGTATTGTATTTTTAAGCAGATGAACATGTTACCATACAGAAGCCATCATCACTCCCTTTTACTAGCATAGATAAAAACTAAATGGAACTGAATTACAGTACAGTACTGTAAACATATTCCCTTTCTTTTGTATCTAATGATACTGTAATAGATTTGTGAAATGGAATAATAGTATTATATCAATTTGAACAGTAACTTTTGAGTTAGTTTTCAAGTTTTATATTTTAATTAATAATTACCAGTAGGCCTATACCTGTATATAAACAGGAATGAATGGAGAATGCTTGTGAATAGATGAGTGAAAACGTGGTCATTTGGGAGAAGGGGTCGGGCGCCAATTGGACTAGATAATAGTCCGTCAGGCGCCTGGCCCGAGGAGCCGGTAAATATGAAGGGTGCGCCTGGAAGTGTGGTGGGTGGGCTTGTGGTTTTGGCTTCGCTGCATGTCTGCCTGCTGAGATCGGAACATCTCCGGGTGGTCGGGGGCCAGGGGAGTGCTGGAGTGACCTTGGTGATCCCTGGTCTCCGGGGTGACCTAGATGTGTGTGAATTTGAGTTTTATTTTTGTGTGTTCATCGTTTTTCTGTTGTGTTTTGTTGTCCCTGTTCGGGCTCTGTCTCGAGTTGGCCACCCCCAGAAAAGAAAAAGAAAATTGTGGAGTGGGCCTGTGTAAGTAGATAGATGGATTTTTGGCATTACCCTCTGGAATTCTGTATGAGCTCAGTTTATGGCATTGCATCAACTTTATCACGAGTCGCGACATCCAGCACCTACCCGGTACCAAAAGTTTCAGGATGTCAGACCAACGAAGCTTACATCACCATAAGTACAATTAAAATCTATGCAATGAGCAACAATCCATAAATTCCTCTGTCATATTGTAACTCTTCACCATTCAACAGAACCATAATAAATAATTTTAAATTTTAAATATTGTTGACAGTATTTTTCTACCAAACCTCTGAGTAGAAGGGACTTTCTGCATGTATTTTCACTAAGACCCTTCAAGAGCATGGACAACAAGCAACATTTGTAATTCTAAATCATTATAACTTAATTATTTGTACAGTATGCCACAGTATCCAAATATTATTATATACTTTGGTAATCAATGAGGATATGAATTGCACGAGTCATTTTAAAGTTACCAGTACTCTTATATACTGTATATTTTAAAGTGGCCATGTGTTGCTTAGTCTCGGGCAAGGGTGTACGGTATATACAGTATATTTGTGTTTCAGTATGCCCGCTTATATTCATGTTGTTGTTCAGTATCAGCCTAACAGGCTGGCAACTCAGTCTATTTCAAACCAGTTGTAAAACAGAGTCCTTTATATATTCATGTTGTTGTTCAGTGTCAGCCTAACAGGCTGGCAACCCAGTCTATTTCAAACCAGTCGTACAACCCAGTCTATTTCAAACCAGTCGTAAAACAGAGTCCTTTCTTTTTAGTAATTATTATTCAATAAACAAAGTTAAAGTCCCCAGTCGACTGACTGGGGACAGAGGTGCATAGGAATGTTTCATTCGTGGCCACCTCTTCGGGAGCTTCCGGCAATAGACAGATAGAAAAAGTTATCCCTTATACAGTTTTTCGTCTTAGGAAGTGATCAAATGTCGCAAACAATGCAATTTTGTGACATTGGCGCGAGTCTTTAAAATTGCATCACATTTAATAAATTATTTTCAAATATCATTCTCCTAAATAATCTCTAGACCAGTATTACATTCCCTGTGATGGGCAACAATAATGAGTCATATTTCTCATGCATGATAAAACAAAGCTATATAATTTGGTCTACTTATGTTCACCACATTGTTCTTGTACTAGGATAGCAGTTAGGGCGAATATAGAACCCCAGTGCTATTACTATATTCAATATTTCTTCATTTTTCTAGTAGTAATTTATCTTACTCGGAGCCAGCAGTAAACTTTAGGGAACATAAACATTCAATACTTAAAGATGCTAGAGAAACAAACTTAATAAAGATTACTTCAAAAGAATTCCACATACTGTATTACTTAAACTGTGATTCTTTTGTTTTTTCTCTCTCAGTGACGACAGTACTAGCAAGTTCTGTTTCTCATAGTTGAATTTCTGGAGGAAGCCTGTGGCTCTAGCTCCATATTTCTTGCTGACTTGGTTGTGGTGGTGGATATTATTTTAATTAAATTAATTATAATGTAAAACTTCCAATATTCTTTCAATATGAGATTTATAATCATTATTAATTCCTGATTATTCCAGTCCTTATCCAAATTCCACTCAAATGTCCTTAGACCTACTGATTCTGACTCAATCACATACTGGGGTAATCCATTCCAATTCTTAACCACTCTGTTGCAAAACAAACATTTCTTCTTGTTAATTCTCGTTCTACCTCTACTGTACATAGTATTTTCTTTAATGACTTCTTGTTGTTTGATCTTCTCTTACCACAAACAAATTACCACACACATCAGGGTCATATACTCCACACAGAATCTTATATGAATCCCCGGAGGAGCATATGCTTTCATTAATTTCAATGAGTTACTGGTGTTAAAAACAATATTAGTTAATTTCTCTAAGATACTAAAAAGAAGTTAAATTATGTGTACAGTTGGGGATAAATGAATCTAGGTTGATACGACAGATACCTTTGATCAGCCTTCCCATTTCCTACAGAGTAAAAAGTGTTATGTCACTATTTAAAATGAGTAACTAATTTGGTCTTACTTCAACAAAGATTCCTGGCAGAAGATAATCAGCCAGTGATTCCAGCCTTATATTGTTCTCAAAATTATCTCTCAAGGTTTAGTGGTCAAGTCAGTGATTGAGGCAGTTAGTACTTGTCATAATTAGGCAAGAATACTGCAAGGAAAAATTTACCTTCCCCATTTCACGGTACAGTTATATTGAATTCTTTCATTACCAATTGTTGTTCTTCACTTGTCCTTTGCCCTATCCAATCTGTTCTCAAGTTTCTTTAACTACTTGAACTTACAATTAAGACTGGACGACCGTTCCAATTATTCACAACCCTGTGCAAGATGTATTTTTCTTACAGTATCTTACAGTAGATCCTCTGGAAAAAGGCAAACTAGGCCTGCGTATCCAGCTCAGTGCCAGTACTTGCACTGCTGCGGTCGTTCACGGTGTTGGCGGTGGCGGTAGCAGACGCAACATTTTTACTATTCTGTATTTTTGCTTTGTAATCGAACTTCAAATCTTGTCTTCCCCATGCTTTATCAAGATTACTTTCAAACTTCCTTACTGATTCGGAATCGACTACATACTGGGGCAGTGCGTTCCACTCATTTACCACTCTACCATACATTCTGAAAAGCATGCACTACTCCGACCTACTCTAAAGAAACCTGGACTTGATGTTGAGAACATGTTGAACTATCGTCCTGTCTCCAACCTGTCCTTCATATCAAAGATATTAGAGCGTGCAATACTTGACCAATTACAACCACTACTTCAGCAGAATGAAACTATCCCAATTTTTCAGTCTGCTTACCGACAGCATCATTCAACTGAAACAGCATTGATTAGAGTACATAATGATCTAGTTGAGAACATTTGCAATGGTGTGGCCTCACTATTGGTCTTGCTTGATCTCTCTGCGGCCTTTGACACAGTGGATCACGAGTTGTTATTGAGTGATCTTTATGATTGTGGTGTGCGTGACTCCGCTCTCTTGCTTCTTGGGTCGTACTTGTCAGGTAGATCCCAGAGTGTGATGGTAAATCAAGTGGTCTCGGACTCGACACCCCTGCAGTATGGTGTTCCGCAGGGATCAGTTTTAGGTCCTATCCTATTTATAATTTATATTAGCAGTTTGTCTCTTCTGCTTCGTGCACATAATGTCGCCTTTCACTTTTATGCAGATGACACCCAGATTTATGTGAGAATCACAAATATAGTTGATATACGGAGTAAGATGGAATTGTTGATGTCTGATATCAAGAAGTGGATGAGAGCGAGAAAACTTAAACTAAATGATGGTAAAACTGATATTCTCATCATCCGAGGAAATAGAAGAGCTGATGATATAGTAGGTGCCCTCTCCATCAATGTGAGTGGATCTCAGCTGCGACCGGCCAACTCTGTTCAAAATCTGGGTGTATATGTGAACTCCCGATTAGATTTCAAAGAGCATGTAAACCAGATAGTTAAAAGTTGTTACTTGCACATCAGAAATCTCTATTTGGTGAAGCCGTTTATAACCAGACGTTGCCTCCTGACGTTGGTTCACTCATTGGTCTTCTCTCGTGTTGATTATTGCAATGCCCTGTTGGTCGGTCTTCCAAATTATATTTTGAAGAAAGTTCAGTCTGTTCTTAACAGGGCCGCAAGACTAATTTTTGGTGTTCCACCTAGAACTCCTACTACATCTCTTCACATAGAACTGCACTGGCTGCCAGTAAGAGTAAGAATAGAATTTAAGTTGTGTTTGGTGACTTTTAAGGTTCTCAAATTTGGTGAGCCTAGGTACCTTGCGGAGCTGCTCAGGCGTCCACCGGCACACCATGGTGTAGTTGTGCGTCATGACAATGACCCTTTTCGTCTTGATGAACCAAGGGCTTTCCAGCAGTCTTCTTTCTTTGAGAGGTCATTCTCCTACATGGCTCCGAGGTTGTATAACAAGTTGCCGCTGTCCATGAGACAACTGAGTTCTGTTGAATGCTTCAAGAGACAACTTAAGACTTTTCTCTTTGAGAGAGGTGTCATGACAGATGGCTATAGAGTTTAGGCTATTTTGCCACTGCTAGTGATTGTTAAATGTGTGTTGTATATAAGCCTTCTTTTGATGCATTGATTTTGTTCTTTTTTCTTTCTCTTTCCGAGCGCTAGTGAATTCTTCGGAAAAATTGGCGCTTATGAGAAATAAGTAACATGCTTATTATTATTATTATTATCACAAAAAGAGTTCTTTGCCTTTTCAAGCCTATTCCTTTCCTTGTAAATTTTCTTAGAGTGTCCTCTCGTTCTTGTTCCCTCCCGCATCAAGAAGATACCTTCACACACATCCTCATCATACTTTCCTGACACTATCTTAAAAGTCTCTATCATATCCCCTCTCTTTCTCCTATATGCCAGTGTCGGAAGTCCCAGTGTCCTCAACCTCTGCTCATAGTCCGCGTTCTTCAACGTTGGTACCACCTTACTAGCTCTCCTCTGCACTTTCTCCACTGCTTCTATATCCTTTACCATATATGGAGCCCACACCTGGTTCGCATATTCCAGGTGCGGCCTAACCAGCGCTGTATAGAGATGCCTGAAGATTTCTTCATCCATTGACACAAATGTCCTCCTTATCAGCCCTACAATTCTATTGGCTTTATTTATCTTTTCCGCTAAATGTTCCGAGAAATTTAACTTATTGTCTATCACTACTCCTATATCCTTTTCTGCATTCACTTCCTCAATCGCTTCATACATACTGTATCCCACCTTGTCCCAATCCGCATGTACTTGCATTTCTTTTTTATGAAAAGGCATTAACCAATGTTCAGACCATCCCTTCATTCCCTCCACATCTCCTTGAAGAAAATCCACATCTTCCTTACTCCTCACTCTTCCATACAGCTTGGTGTCATCCGCATAAAGGTATATTTCACTTCCATTAGTTATAACTTCAGGCAAGTCGTTGATAAACATAACGAACAGTAGTGGTCCCAACACAGATCCCTGAGGTACCCCACTTGTAACTTCCCTCCACCCCGAGCCTATTCCATTCACCAGTACCCTCTGTCTCCGATCTTTCAGGAAGGCATTATCTATTTCACACATTTCTCTCCTATACTATAGCTTCTAATTTTCTCTATTAGCCTTTTATGTGGGACCTTATCGAAGGCCTTCATAAAATCGCAGTATACCACGTCTATAACATCCCCATCCTCCAGAATTTGCATCCAATCATCTACCACCTTAATTAGCTGTAATACCGTCGACCTCCCTGGCAAGAATCCGAACTGTCTCTCACTGAAAAGTTGGTTGTTGTTGTTCCCTAAGCTGCCTGGCCGAACAGCCCCGTTGAAAAGTTGGTTGTTTTCATATGTTCCATTATTCCTTCTCTAATTACAGTTTCCATTAGTTTACACACAACACTTGTCAAACTGACTGGTCTATAGTTTCCTGGGTCATTTCTCTTTCCCTTCTTAAAAATAGCTGTTATGTTTTCCTCTCTCCAATCCATCGGGATTTGTCCTGTATTAAAAGATACCTCAAATAAAAAAATTAATGGTTCTACTAACATCTCACCTACTTCCTTTATGATTCTTGGATGTATCCCATTTTTGTAATACTTGAAGTCTTGACTGTTATTTTAAATAACTTTGTAAGATGTCCTTGCAATGATGAATTAGTTCTTGTTGTAAATATGTTCTTACACATTGCATGATCATATTTTCCATATACAGTAAGATCTTAGAAAGTCTCAATCAAGTCTCCTTGTGATCTATGGGTAAGAGGACTAAACAAGTTGTCTTTCTCACAACACATGTGCCAGGTTAATATATAACCAACGACAAAGGAAAACTTAAATTATTCTAATATGTCCCTCAGTTACTATTCCCTCAAACACTTATTGTTTTTGGAAAGAAAGAACAATACTCAGCTCAGATGCCAAATGAATTAAGTCCTATCACCAACCAGTACCACTGCTCCAAAACACACACTCAGGTGCATTCAATCAGTCATTAGGGGTCTATGTCATGGCGGCACGTAGCTGCATTTACCAATGTATACAACTTGCTAGTAATGATAATCGCATATTACTTAATTTTTTTTCTCTTTTTATTTTCCCAGTCTAAGTTACAAATATAAGTTACTAATCTATTCCTAGACCATATACTGTGACCTCAATCAAGTCGCACCCTGATGCAATTATCTGCAACTACTGTCTCATAGTCCATGTAACTTCATTGGTTACAATATTGACTGTAAAGCAAAACATGGGTAGGTACTATCTTCCTCTTCCATACATCTCATGTCATTTAAATGTTATTCTGGCTAACACTAGACGATTTCATTTATCTTAGGAAAGACCTAAAAAAATCAAAGGAGCATGAACAATTTCATTAACCTTAACTCCCACAGTACCTTCATAAACATGATAAAATCACTTAACGATAGAATAAAAATGCTTAAAATTTATCGTATTCAAGGGTATTAATCATGGTTGTTATCAGAAGTTTTACGTTAACCTTGAGGTATAAAGGTTTCGGAACAGCGATTAGCTTTACATGAACACTTTAATCCCAAACCCTAATATACTAGCTTCCAAAATATACTTTCATAGGAATTGTCTTTCATAATAGGCAGCCTTGTTGTCATCGAAACTAGTCTCAAAATATTGCCAGAAAAATTGTCATAATAGTAAGCCTTTCATTAAAGATTAAAGGTTTTATCACGTTTTGGCCGATTGTTGTGTTATGCACAGTATGAGAGATCAAGAGCCTGAGTCAGCTTCCACATCCAAACATAAGCCATATTTCTTGGTGGATATGAGTGGTTATGGGCTGAGGAGGTCAGAATTATTGAAAACCAACATTTCACTGTGGGTTTTTTGTCAGTCGTTCATTCAAGTCCGAATTTTGAGCAGAAAACTAGTTCAAGCATTGTAAAGAAATCCACCATCTCATTATGGTTTCCATCATGAGTCCTAAATTAAGCCTGCAAGGATGAGTAGGTAGGTTAATAGTGTATGATTATAAAAACCTGCATCTCGCTGTGGTTTCTGCTGGAATCTGCCTTTAGTCATCAAGTTTCGGGTAGGTCTTGAGAGTGGCAGGAATGAAGCAGAAGTAATAAGTCGAAAGATTTGTAGAAGTTGCATTAAAGCTCAACATCTCACTGCTGCTGCGGTGGTGGTGGCAGCTGTGTTTTTTGTGCAAGTCTCTGCTTGAGCCCGCGGAGTTTCTGGCAGAAGAAGGTCTCGAGGGTAGCGGCACAGGAGCAAAAGGACGAGTTGGGAGGGTTATAGAGGCGGCAATTATCAAACACCATCATAACGTCGCCGATAAACTGAGCCAACTGCTGGTATGATTTCTCCTCCACCCGCTTCTCGACAGTCTTGAGGTCCATGGGTTCCTTGACCACCTTGTAGTAGTCCGGCACCTCCGACGGGTCCACCGGCTCCAGGAAGGGCCACGCGTTCTTGTGTTGCTGGAGGGACAAAGTTAAGAAATGTTGAAGTGAGACAGAACCTGAACCGGGACAACACAACACAACACAACACAACAAAAAAACACAAAACACAAATTCACACACATCTAGGTTGCCCAGAAGACCCAGAGACCAAGGATCACTAAGGGCACTCCAGCATTCCCCCCAGCCCGACCTCCCGGAGAAGTTCTGGTCTCAGCAGGCAGATATGCAGCGGAGCACACCATAGTGCCCGCCCACCACGCATCCAGGCGTACCCTTCATATATACAGGCTCCCCGGGCCAGACGCCTGACTTCCCGGACAAGTTCCGGTCTTAGCAGGCAGATGTGCAGCGGAGCACACCTTAGTGAACGCCCACCACGCATCCAGGAGTACCCTTCATATATACTGGCTCCCCGGGTCAGTCGCCTGACTGACTATTATCTAGTACAACTGGTGCCTGACCCCCTCTCCCAAACGACCGCGTTTTCACTCATCTATTCACTATACTCTATGTCACGGGAGAAAAGAAATTCCCGTTTGGCAACCGTCTTCCAACCTTTTCGATTTAGTGCATTCTTGTAATGAATAGTTAAATTATATAAAGTACAACGATGCTAAAGACAACAGACTTCATTGTAAAACAGTAAAATAAATTGTATTTACCATTATTCTAAACACAAACCTAAATGTAACATAAGTATTAGCAGTCAGCTGATGAAATACATGGTTGTGGCCGAGTGTAGGAAACGAAACAGTGGAACAGGGAGGGAAAGGGGAGGGAGATATCCCGCGAGGGAAAGAAACTGGTGGAGGAAGGGGGAGGGTGTTAGATAATATACCATATAATCTCCTATATAAAGCAATATTGCTATGTCACATGCGTATAGGTTTGCAGCACTATTCACTTGTGAACGAGCACCTTGAATGTAGGTGTAAACAGATTATTGCAAAGAAGCGAAAATAATGTTGAGGGAGGCAAAGGAATTCAAACACGTTTAAAAACCGCGCCACATCAGGGATGTCATCCTCCCCCTTCCCTTCCTTAACAGTTGTTTCATATAATTCTCTACAATGATGTTCTTTACACCTACATTCAAGGTGCTCCTTGTTCACATGTGAATAGTTCTGCAAACCTATACGCATGTGACATAACAATATTACTTTATATAGGAGATATATGGTATATTATTTAACACCCTCCCCCTTCCTCCACCAGTTTCGTTTCCTCACGGGATATCTCCCTCCCCTTTCCCTCCCTTGACATTATTCTTGTATATTCTCTACAATAATGTTCCTTTATACCTACATTCAGAGTGCTCATTGTTCACATGTGCCTAGTACTGCAAACCTATACACATGTGACATAACAACATTGCTTTATAAGGGAGATATACGATATATTATCTAACACCCTCCTCTTTCCTCCGCTTACTCCGCCACTGTTTCGTTCCCTACACTCGGCCACAACCATGTATTTCATCAGCTGACTGCTAATACTTACGTTACATTTAGGTTTGTGTTTAGAATAATGGTAAATACAATTTATTTTACTGTTTTACAATGAAGTCTGTTGTTTTTAGCATCGTTGTACTGTATATAATTTAACTATTCATCACAAGAATGCACAAATCGAAAAGGTTGGCAGACGGAAATATTTCTTTTCTCCCGACATGTATAGTGCATAGATGAGTGAAAACGCGGACGTTTGGGAGAGGGGGTAGGTATAATTCCCCGTTTTTCTCTAAGAACCTCTCTTCCATCAGTCGTGCCACATCCCGGCATAAGGATGTTATTTAATGGACCTCAATTGTTTGTACAGTAAAACCACAATCCTGATTAAGCTGATTTACTGTACAAATAACTCACAAGTGGACGTCGAGCGGTTCCTATAGCCAGACCGGTCCGACACGGATCCAAACTAGACCACAGCAGCTAAGGAATGGTGACTTTGAAAACTTCTCCCAGGGTCTACCAAAGATGTATCTATCTATTCACTATTTACTCAGGCCCAATTCCCACTTTCCCTATTTTTATTTTAGTTTATTTATTTATTTATTTATTTATATTTATATATTTATTTATTTATTTTTTTTTGGGGGGGGGGGTATGTATGTATGTACAAAGGAGTACAAAGGAAATCAAGCAACAACAGATCTAGTGACCCTTCTAGGCTGCTTGTCCTCCAAAACACTGAGGATCAAGTGTCCAAACAGTGGTTTAGAGTGGGTAAGGGAACATTGGAAAGGGAATTACTGCCCTGGAACTAATGTCCGTGGCAGGATTAGGAAGTTAGTAGGGGACAGATGGGTTAGTAACTGCGGGGGGGATAAAATAAAGTTATTCATTTACAAACGCAGTCAGTCGCGGGTTTGATACAAGATATTTGTCTAGGCGGAGTTTAAATGAATCAACGGTGATGCAGTCTATAACGTTTCGGGGAAGCCCATGCCACAAGTTGACAACTCGATTGAAGAAGAAATTCTTAGATTCGTGTGAGTTAAAAGATTTACCAATAATTTTGCAACCGTTTCCCCGCGTGTAATTAGATTGGTCGATAGTGAAGTACTTACTACAGTTCATATTGTCGATGCCTTTCATGATTTTGAACACTTGAATTAAGTCACCTCTTAATCTGCGCTGGGTTAAAGGAAATAGATTTAATTCTCTAAGACGCTCTTCGTATGGTTTGTTCTTTAGGCTAGGTATAATTTTGGTAACTCTACGTTGAACTCGTTCTAGCTTGTTTATATCTTTTTGGTAATAAGGGCACCAGGATTGAACGCAGTATTCCAGAAGAGGGCGGACTAAGGAATTGTAAAGGGTTAGGATAACTTCTTTGGATTTATGCTCAAATGACCTGCCTATAAAGCCAATTATTTTGTTTGCCTTCTTAACAACTTCTGAACATTGTTGACTAGGTTTTAGGTTACTCGATATTGTTACTCCCAGATCGGTTTCTCTGTTTACATTCTTAAGCTGAGTGCCATTCATCGAATAGTTTGCTTTCTCATTTAGGTATCCGATATGTAGTACTTTACATTTATCCGCATTGAAACTCTTTTGCCAAATTTGGGCCCAACATGACAATTTATCTAGATTGTGTTGCATATCTCCAACTTGTTCTTTTTAGAGTACGCTATTTGCAATTTTTGTATCGTCAGCAAATTTTGAGATTGTACAGGTGAGACCCTCATCTATGTCGTTGATGTAAATTAGAAAGAGAATTGGTCCTAGTACCGATCCCTGGGGTACCCCGCTACTTACATTGGTCCATTTAGATGCCTTACCGTTTATGACTACTCTTTGCTTTCTGTCGCTGAGCCAATTTTCTATCCATTTCAACACACCGTCTTGTATTCCATGCGCTTTTAGTTTTAGCAGTAAACGTTTGTGGGGAACTTTGTCAAAGGCCTTTTGAAAATCAAGGTATATAATATCTACAGCTTTACTCTCATCGTAGAGGCTGAGGATATCGTGGAAGAAGCCTAAGAGGTTTGTTAAACAGGAACGTTTTTTTACGAAAGCTGTGTTGAGTATCTTTAAGTATGTTATTTTCCTCTAAGTGATTTACGAGTCTGTCTCGTATGACCGTTTCTAGCATTTTACATACAACTGAGGTTAAACTAATTGGACGATAGTTACTGGGTAGGGATTTGCTGCCTTTTTTTAATATCGGTGTTACGTTGGCTAGCTTCCACTGATCGGGCATAGTTCCAGACTGCAAGGATTTATTGAATAGTAATGTCAGTGGTTTAGAGAGCTCATCCTTAGCTTCCTTTAGAACTCTAGGCGAGATTGTATCAGGTCCAGGCGTTTTATTTACCTTGAGTTTATCTAAACAATTCAATACTTCTCTCTCTGTAACGGTGATATTGCTTAGAACATCTGAATTATCAATCTGAATCGGCGATGGTGTAGGGATATCACTGAGGTCTTCTGTTGTAAAAACTGATGCAAAGAAGGTATTGAGGGCATTACTCATTTGTACTTCGTCTTTGGTGTATTCTCCATTTTCATCGACTAACGGTCCAACAGTTGAAGTAACTACTTTTTTCTTTCTGATATAACTATAGAATTCTTTTGGGTTTGTTTTACTTTGATTCGCAATATGTAACTCTAAGGTCTTTTTACTTTGCTTAATTAACTTTTTAGCTTTGCGTCGTAGCTCTACAAATTTCAGCCATTCTTCGTCATTTTGTGAGGATTTTAATCTATCATTAGCAAATTTGTTAGCAAGCAGGCAGTTTGAAATATCTTTATTCCACCATTTGGGCTTATTATTATGGCCTGGACGCCGTATTTTCGATGGTATGCAGCCTTGCACTGCTTTTAGGTAAGTGGCTTCGAATAACTTCCAAGATGTATTTATGTCGTTATTGTGAATTAAAAAGCTCCAGTCAGTTTCTTTAAACATAGCTCTAAGTTTATGGAAGTTTGCTTCTTGAAATTAGGGACTTTTTCGATGCTACTATTTGGTTCGTTACTAGTAAACTTTAACCCTCCAGCCCCGGGGGCTATAGCTCGCGACTGTGCTGTGGTACCGGGTGTTTTGACGATCTTTGGGGTATGTTAACTCCTCTGTAATTCAATGAATATGGCATGTAATGTTATGAATAAAAAATAATAATGTTCCACAAACCTTCCTCTGTCGAATGGCGTTGAGTAGAGGTCTCTAGCCCATCTGGTTGCATAATGGTGAGCGCGGGAAGACGAGTGCTTTTCGGCGGAAAATTCTTCCCGCGTTCGGTCGCCCCGGCCATGGCTACGACGCACCGAGCCGCTCGTCGCGCCAAAGTATTTATCTCCCTTAGACGATTTTAGTGTTTGATATTGAGAATGTGATGTTTATTTGATATTTTTATAGTTATTTTGAGGCCAATTATATAAAGTATGTTTATTAGGGTATCACTGTCACTGATATTGCTAATTTTCACTCGATACCGTACATTTTATTAGTAATTGAGGTAGGTTATTGTTATACTAGGCACTGATTATTCGTTATTACAGGTTTATTATACTTTGGCCATCAAGTATTGTGTCTTGTGTCACTTTCACTTTGATAAATATGCTTTAGAGAGTGTCACTGTCACTGATAATGCTAATTTTCACTCGATACCGTACATTTTATTAATAATTGAGGTAGGTTATTGTTGTATTAGGCACTGATTATTCGTTATCACAGGTGTTTATTATACTTTGGCCATCAAATATTAGGTCTTGTGTCACTTTCACTTTGACAAATATGCTTTAGAGAGTGTCACTGTCACTGATAATGCTAATTTTCACTCGATACCGTGCATTTTATTAGTAATTGAGGTAGGTTATTGTTGTATTAGGCACTGATTATTCGTTATCACAGGTGTTTATTATACTTTGGCCATCAAATATTAGGTCTTGTGTCACTTTCACTTTGATAAATATGCTTTAGAGAGTGTCACTGTCACTGATAATGCTAATTTTCACTCGATACTGTACATTTTATTAGTAATTGAGGTAGGTTATTATTGTATTAGGCACTGATTATTCGTTATCACAGGTGTTTATTATACTTTGGCCATCAAATATTAGGTCTTGTGTCACTTTCACTTAGTTATATGATTTGTAAATGTTTTATATACAATTTATTGTGTCTTTTTTCACTGATTTATATATTTCTATAGGTTCTAATCATATGAATGTCACTTGGTATATACATATGTGTCACTTTCACATATTATTATGGTGTAATTGTATTTGTATAAATTTTCTCATAATACATGACTTTTGTATAACAATAAATTGGTTTTCTTCCACTTTTTGCCTATATATATAGTGTACATATTGTCATTTTATTTGGCACTTTCAGTATGATTATTAGAACTCCAGCTTGGAGTGGTAATCAAAGAAGCACTCTAAAGCACAGAGTGCCACCTTGCACTCCACACACTCCATGGTTGACTTTTTACCTGACCTCGGCCTCACCCTCCTGTTGTAGCAGACATGGCACCGCTTCTGCTGCGTTCTTCCTGATTCATTCTGAGGCAGGGAACCAAGCCTGTGCCTAATCAAGTATTGAGCACACTGCAAGCGGTCAATAACGGCGGGCCAAGGATGTGCCACTGCCCTCTGTGGCGTAGCATACTTCTCCAGGAGCTCCGTCAACACCTGCTTTTGGAACCTCCGCAGGCTATTGAACTTCATGGGTGTGTTCACATTCCGAAGCTTGTATATATTGTAGGCATTCAGAACTGACATGTCCACCATATGCAGAAAGAACTTTTTGTACCATCTGCACGAGGTACGCAGGCAGTCAATGAAGCCTATCTGCATATCGGACTTGTCCACCAGCCTCATGTTGATGTTGTAGTCCAGGACAGCATCGGGCTTGGTCACCCTGGCCTGGGTGCGGCGATCCACCTTGCCAGTCTCCACCATTTCCCCCTTGTGGATGGTGGTCAGGAGGTTGACCTTCCGCTGGTCGTGCCAGTGGATAGCCAGAATGGGCCCCGACTTCTTCTTGAACACATCACCTTTTTTGGTCTTTGGAGGGAAAGGTGGCATGCCCTTCCTTTTCCCTCGTACTGTGCCTACAGTCCCCGTCTTGCGCTCATGCAGGTACTGTGAGAGAGTGGGGGACGTGTAATAATTGTCCGTGTAGAGGACGTGATTCTTATGAAAGTAGCGGTCCATCATGGCTTGCACCACTGCTCCGCCAAAGCCAATGAGGGGGTCCACAAGCAAGTCCCCTTCCTTCCCGCTGTAGACCAGGAAGTCCAGGACATAGCCAGTTTGGCAGTCGCACAGCACAAAGAATTTTATGCCAAAGCGATTTCTTTTTGAGGGGATGTACTGCCGGAAGCTGAGTTTTCCCCGGAACAGCACAAGAGACTCGTCAATGACGACCTTGCGGAAGGGCTTGAAGTAGGAGGTGAAGCGTTCTCGCATCATCTCGTACAACGTCCTAATCTTCCACAGCTTGTCTGGGAGGTGGACGTCAAGGTTGGTGACAAGATGGAGCGCTGCGAGGATATCAAGGTACCGGTCGCGAGACATATATTTCCCGAAGGCAGGGGTGGATATCATATCATTGGTGATCCAATAGTCAGGCAACCTATGCTTCTTGACATGAGGCATTAGCATGGTGAGTGCCAGGAACACCATGAACTCTTTATGAGTCACTGGGGTCCACTGCCTCATGTGGCCCTTGGTCACCTTGCCCAAAAAGTGGGCCTGGTATTGGTGCTGCTTATTTGTCTCTTTGACAACATAGCCTACCACCTCCTCATCAAAGAAGGCCTCAAAAAGTTCGTGTGGTGGAGCATTGGGGCCTGCAGGAAAATTGGGGGTAATGCCTGAACCCTCCAGTACCTCATCAAAAGCTGGCACATCAGGGTTGTATCCATCCCCATCAACTACGTCTTGCCACTGAAAAACGTAGAATGGGTCTTGTCTACGCTGACGAGGAGCTCCAGCTGGTGGCCCAGCACGCCCACGGCCAACTCGGGAGGCCCGCGCCCTAGGGCGGCGAGGGCGGCGGTCAGGGCGTCGGCCAGCACGACGGGCAGCACGACGCCGGGCCAAGCGGATGGGTCTAGGGCTGTCGATGTCCATATAGTCATCGTCAGAGTGGTCATCTTGCCCTGACGGTGGACCTATGTAATCATGGCCAGAGTCTTCAGAGAGGTGCCCTTCATCATCAGTGGCCCCCACATAATCTGGCGGGGAACGAGTGATGCGTGGGCGGCGTGCGGGTGGGCGAGGTGGGGAAGGAGTGGCAGGTGAGGCTGTGTCCCCCCGAGGTCCTGGGCTCCTTGGCCTGCGACGAGTGACAGAAAGCAATGCTGCACTGTCACTAGGCCCAGGTATTGGTGATGCGAGCTCAAAGACTTCTTCAGGAAGACATGTTGAAGGCGGGAGAGGTGGGGAGGACCGTGGGGAAAGTTGCGGGGGCATATGGCTGGGGCCGGCAGGGGTGGACGCCGCGGGAGCCGCGAACAAAACTCTCTTACTTTTCTTAATTTTTTTGGTATATTTCCTGCCTTTCCCCTTTTCGGCAGCAGTATGTCTCCTGTCGGGGGACCTAGGAGGCAAATAGGCCGAAAGTGGGGGGTCCTCAACCCTTGGTAGTGGTGGGGGTGGTGGGGAAGAATGCGGGGCATCCGGGTCATCTTGGGTGGCGTGGGTAGATAAGGGAGACAATGTCGGGCGAGAAGGGTCACCACGCTCACCCTCACTCACAGCCTCATCCTCACCAAGTATTTTTGCTTGTTCCCTAGCTGCCGCGGCCGCCTTCTCAAGTATTTTCTGCTTATATAAGTGTAGCTTGAAAGGCGATTTACCTGGGGAAGGGCTTGGCGTCGTGTCACTCATGCGAAATTTGGTGAGTGACCTTGAACTCTCCCACTCTCTCAAGTTCACTGTCTTTAGGTAAACCAGCTTCCTCAACAACTGGTACATCACCTTCATCACTCTCATCACTGTCATGTTCTCTCGCAAATCCCAGGAATTGCTCTTCTTTGTCACTCTCATGGCCATAATCACTCGACTTATAATTACTGGAGTCGTCACTGACTATATCATCAACAATATACTTGGCATCAGCACGCTCATATAGTCTCAATACCTCCGGGAGATAACACATTTAGGCGATGGCGTCGGGGTAAGGCGCGACGAACTAGCAAGGGCGTCGTAGGAAGCACGGTATCGGACACACCGGAATCACTATTTGGCGTACTGTCCATGATGGCGTCGGGGTTGTTGTTGTTGTTGTTGTTGTTCCCCAGGCTGCCTGGCCGAACAGCCCCAAGGTCCCGAGCAAGGCCAAGGCCATAGAGCGCCCCCACAAAACCCTCCCTGCTTACCACTAAAAAAACCCAGGTGACCGAAGCCACTCTAAGGCAGGGAGCTAAGGAGGGCGCGGAAATGCCCGGGAAACCAAAGCCCCACCCAAGGCCCTGTGCCCCTCAGCAACTATGAAGGGAAAGTTGAGGGGCAAGGGAAAAATGTGACGCTTTGGCTCCCAATCTGCCAACTTTTAGGTTGGCAGTAGGGAGGTCGATCCACGGAAAAGACGCCGTCACTCGAGATCTAGAGGATATACAAGCAAAAGGAACAGTCAGAGTAAGCTATGGGTATGGCAGAGATCGCTCAGCTCTCACTCTGATAGACCAGCCCATCACCACATGACTAGAACCCAATCCTCTCAGCATCAGCTAGGAAAGGCCCTAGAAAGCCGCCTTTGGCGGGGGGATAGCTCCCCTACTTCAACTCCTTTCGGAGTTGGGCACCCGCCCAGATAGATACTGTTGCTGTTGCGGGGTAGATACTGTTGCTGTGGCGTCGTTTACGCCTGGTGGCGCCACCTACCGTCCCACGATACCAAAAATGTACGCGCGGCATTCGAAAGCACGCACGCACGCAAGCAATGGGCGTTCAAGAGCCCTTCCGGGTTGCGCGGGCCGAGTTTGTTATGGGCGTTCAAGAGCCCTTCCGGGGTGGAGGGGTTAAAGTGAAAGTTATCGTACGATGGTCGCTGTTACTGAATTCATCACCAACATTCAAATTCTCTATTAATTCTTCTTTTGTTGCAAGTACAATGTCAAGAACGTTATTACCACGGGTCGGCGTTCGAACAAATTGATAAAGCGAACTCTCTTGCAAGTTCGTATACAAGTCATGTCCGGAGTGTGAAGTAAGAGTATCGCCCCACTTGGTCACAGGTAAATTAAAGTCGCCAAAAATTACGGTATCTTGGGAGTTACTTACATCTGCAATTTGTTCGTAAATTTCTCGGTCAGTTTGCACCGATTGAGCTGGAGGTCTATATTAATGCAAGTATTATTTTTGTACCTTTATTATTCTTTATTAGCACAAAAGATGCGTCGACGTTCACAATTTGAGGTTTTGACAAGAGGGTAGGGTTAAGACTTTCTTTGATATAAAGTAAAACGCCACCTCCATTTCGATTTATTCGGGTTTTCTCAAACATTACATAACCGGGAAGTGAATACTCTGCTAAAAAGCCTCTATCTTCTGTATTGAGCCAAGATTCTGTTATGCCAATCACATCATAATTTTCTGTAAACACTAGCTCCTCTAAATCTGAAAATTTATTGCGTATGCTATGAGCGTTTGCATAGAAAACCTTTAAATTTGTTATTTTAGAACTCACGGAACACTCTTTAATAATATTTTTGGTTCTTGTCGGATCTACATTTATGTTCATGGCTGTCCTCTGTCTTCGGTCCTTATCGCTGGTGGTCCTCAGTTGCCTCTGTTTTTTCTAGGCGTTGGATGATTTATGTCACTGCTGCTTCTTCTCGGATGGCGTTTTTTTATCCATGGCTGCGGACTGCTTCGTGTAGGAGACGACCCATGCGTGCTGAACCCACAGGGTTTAGATGAGTGCCATCCTTGCGGAACAGAGTAGGCTGGTTGTAGAAGTTGTCCCAGAGGTTGATGAATTCAACTTCTTCCCTCAGACACAAATATTTTAGTCGGCTATTTGTGATGAAGGCCTTGTCGTAGAATTTGTCAGGTGCGTCGATCTTGGGGAGAATGCCTGAGATGATGATATTCCTTGACTTGTTTTTGTAGTGCTGGATCATCTTGCGATATTTCTCCATCAACTCTTCGGATCTGGTGCGCATGACGTCATTTGAACCAGCATGGATGACAAAAAGGGTATTTTCATTTGCATCCTTTGTGGTATCTTCGAAGGCTTCCACAATGTCGTCCAGTCCAGCTCCTGGGATGCAAAATCTTTTTCGTTGATTTGGGACTCTGTAGCAGAACTCTTCGATATATATGTATGTATATGCTCAGGCCCAATCCCCACTTTTCCTATTTATATTTTTATTTTCTATTTTACTCTATTTTATTATTATTATTTTTTTTTCTTGGGGGTGGCCGACTCACGACAGAGCAAGAACACAAGACAGAACAACGAACAAACACAGACAAAACACAAAATTCACTAACAGATAAAAATAATAATATACAAAACTGAAATACTATACAGTACTGTACTCACAATTAAACCCTTGGTAACTTTTTTGAGCTCTGAATAATCCTTGGGTGAGAGATTCTTCTGACAGGGGTAGTTCCACACGTTGCTTGAATCACACTTGGGACAGATGTAGTCGTCTATGTCGTCCGCCTCGGTCTGCATGATGCCCACACACTTCCCGTGGTACCAGTCCTCACATTGTTCACAGCAAATGTAGAACTGGGTCTCATCGTATGGCTGAAAGTAGGTAAAAGGCAAAGTAAGTTACAGTACTACACTTTTTATATATAAGTATTTAATTATATAGCAATATGGCTTTGCTTTGATTCATTCACATACAAATGTAGACTTTATTGAACTTAATGAAAGTGTCTCGTATTAGTCACAATAAAGAAAAACAATGTATCATTGTATTGAAGGAGTTACTTGAGGAAAATTCAAGATGGTCTTTGCTAATGACATGTTTTTCCAAATTTCCATAATAACTGTAATTAAAATGATGGAGTAGGCTACAGTACTAAAGGGATTCAAAGTGTCCATACCTGTCTACAGAAGCAGAATAGTTCCTTGTTGAGCTTAGCGTTGGTACAGTCGTCACACACGTAATCGGTCATACTGCGACTCATGGCCTCCGTGATGCCCACACAGTCACCATGGAACCAGTTGCCACACAGGTCACAACCCACATAGAACCTAAAAAAAATAATTAAAATTAGCCTACAGTAAGTTGTGCTAGTGGTAAACCTCAATGTTAAATACAGTATAATGGCTATAAGAATTTGTGCCGTACCTAGTATCAGTGCATTACCACAAGCCCACCGAAACGTCAATAAAATACCCTCATTGTTCCCTGATTAAATAGCACTGTATGAATATTCCCATATTCAAAATATGCTATAGGGGTGCAATGCCTGGTGAGTTATCTGCTCAACAGGTGGCGTTGTGTGTGTGTAAGTGTGAGAGTCCGAGTGTAGGGGGTGAGACAGTGAAGCACGGGAACGAGGTGGCTTCAGAGATGGGGTCGTTTCGGGCCATGAGTGAGCACCGTGCCTCATGTGAAGGCAAGATGGCAGGTGCTCGTTGTACTCTACGTGCTTCACATGTCTCACTCCCTAGACTGGAACAAGACCTCACAGGCTTCACTGTTCATTGTAAAGCGGTGAATGTTAAGGCTCTCAGCCTATGCCCGAGAGGAAGTAAGTTGGAATATAGAAAGAAAAAAAAAAAAAAAAAAAAAAAAAAAAAAAAAAAAAAAAAAAAAAAAGAGGAGCAGATAAGATATATTAAATAGTTCATCGATCTATCTTTCATTGCCAAACACCCTAATCTTCAAGGGGGTGGCCACAAATGAATCTCCTCCATGCTGCTTTGTCAGTCGGCATCACTCTCGTATATCTCTCAACTCCATCCTTTCACCTCACTCTTACTCTTTTAGTCATTCTCTCATTTCTAGCTCGTAAACTGCGAAGCTATGGTAGTTCAAACCCTCCCGGCAAGCGAAGGTATTTGGTTCTATTCTGACAAAAATCGTCATAGTACCATATATATAATTATCACTTATCCATATGTGCCTATTTTGCTTTTAATATGAACATATGAACATTTAAGAGCAATAAAAGAAGTGGGAATAGCATTTGGGGGGTGAAAAAGACGTATTACATGTATTGCCGCCCGGTCGTATCATGAGGCGAGAGCCGGGGCGGCGTATATGCTCCCTCTCCGAGCTGTAGAGCAACACCGAGGTCTTGCACTAGAAGTCTCTCTAGCTGCCTTGCCCGTGTTAAAGATACCGCGTGAGGGAAATTCGTGCCGAAAATTACCCGATAAAAGGGGAATAAGAGTTAAAATAGCTCGATAATTGAGGAGGGTGGGGGGGGACATATGTAGGAGTGGTAGAATTTTTTTTTTTTATGCTCTGGATCTATTGAGGACGGTCGCAGTGCACCACAAAAACCTCTATTGAGGACGGTTGCCATTTATGGGTAAATATGCTCCACATGACCGAACCACCTAAAGGTGTTCCTCTTCATACTCTCCAGCATGTCACAGCCACACACACAACAACTCTCATACTTCCTTATTCATCTTTATTCATGTCTTATTGCTCCATGACTCCACAAGCACTTCTCGAGTAACTCATTTCCACCCCACTCACTCTTGATTTTCGTGTCTCCAAGAACGTCCATGTTTCACGCCCGTAGTACCGTATATCGATGTCGAGATTATCACGATATCATGTAGTGACTTCTTTACTTCCATGATAGAGCATAAGAGAACAACTGGTGAAGGGTATGTATATTAATTAACTATCCCAATCCTTTCCCACAACCTACACATATAATGCTACCCACAAGCGGCCCTCTACGGGTCACATAAACTGAACAGACGGTAAGTGAAAGATTTCATGCTTTCAAATGGAAATGAGGGAATGGTAGACCTCAAATTGACACTGGGAATTTAAGAAATGCTTTTCTTTCTGGGAGGCACCTAATAACTATCTATCTATCAATTTACAGATACCCTAATCCCTGATGGGGTGGCCACGAACAAACCTCTTCCAGGCTGCCCTGTCCCCCGACAACACTCGTCCATCCTCCCAGCCAATTCCCCTCTCCCCCATACATTTCTCCACTCTATACCTCCACCTCAATAACACACCTCTCACATACTTTTTAGTTCGTCAGTCTGTCCATCCACATAACTCCACAAGCCACTCTATAACCATTCATGTTAATACAGATCTGCTCTGTAAACCAGTAGAGCGCTGCATACATAAAGTTACAGACATATGCAGTTTCCAGTATTTACTAAGATAACCGAGTTTTCTGGCTGGTAACCATATTAGTTATAAGTAGATCACATACTACCTAAATACTGGCCTCACATAGGACCAATGGAACGGGAGATGCTGGAGCTGGAGGCTCACAAATAACTGCTGTATTAAACCAAGGCTCACATGACCATGCATGCCTGTTATGTATGTACAGTACCGTACTGGTATGTTTTTTCTCTATGTTTCTTACCTGGTTAACTTCAGTGCTGGACTACTGCCTGGAAATTGACCAAATGAGGATTACATTTATGGCTGGGATATAAAACTGAAAGTGGAGATGCCAAATAAAGGGAAAATGTAGATATGAATTTTAGAATATGTAAAACTAAGTTGTACTCACTTAGTATCATCAAATAGTGTCCGACATATGCACACAATCTTCTTAGTCTTATTTTTGGACGATTTTTTAGAGGCGGACGATTTTGACGAGCTTTTGAGTCCAGACGGCGACTTCAACGAGGGTTGATGGGCGGACACGGGCATCCCCATCCCCCCCTTGCTGCCCGGGATGTGTGCAGCGGCAGAGGGGGCGTGGTGGTGGGCAGGTAGGCCAGCAGAATGATGGTGATGGTGGGTATCAGGCGGGGGGGATGCGTGTACAAGATGGGAGGCGTCGGTGAGAGGGACACCACCCGCACTCACTTGAGATGCTGAAGACTCGGACACTGGAATATATAAGGTGGGTTGATGTTAGATGGATGATTGGATGTAATATAGTTTTACTATTTTTACTCTCTATAAATACAAAGAGAATATATGAGTCAGATACAAGGGGAGATAGAAGGGTAGGAAGACCCCCATTGAGATGGAGAGACTGTGTAAGATAAGCTTTGGATAATAGAGGAATGACTATAGATCAGGCAAAGGAAGTGGTAATAAACAGGAATGAATGGAGAATGCTTGTGAATAGTTGAGTGAACACGTGGTCATTTGGGGGAAGGGGTCGGGCACAAGTTGGACTAGATAATAGTCCATCAGGCGCCTGGCCCGGGGAGACGATTAATATGAAGGGTGTGCCTGGAAGTGTGGTGGGCGGGCTTGTGGCTTTGGCTCCGCTGCATGTCTGCCTGCCGAGATCGGAGCCTCTCCTGGTGGTCGGGGCCGGGGGGAGTGCTGGAGCGACCTTGGTGACCCTGGTCTCTCGGTATTCTCCTCCTGGGTGACCTACAGTAGATGTGTGTGTATTTTGTGTTTTTTTATATTCGTATATTCGCTGTTTTTTCTTGTGTTTTGCGTTTCCTGTTCTTGCTCTGTTTTGAGTCGGCCACCCCCAAGAAAAAAAAAATAAAAAAATAAAATAAAAAAAAAATAATAATAATAATACTGTAATAATAATAATAATAAAATAGAGGAAAACAAAATAAACAAAAATAGGAAAAGTGGGGATTGGGCCTGACCATATAGATAGATAGACTCTCTATGTATATATTTTTTTCTCTAAAAATAGTAAGCCATATCCAAACTGTGTCTAAACTGGTACCGGTATGGTGAATATATATATAATTTACGAACATAGTGAACAATTTCATACCAAACCAAAAGCAGAATGGAAAGTGGTACCGTACAATCCGATAAGTACAAAATATGATTAGAATATACTGTACAATACATTGTATGTAATGTTCTGGAGATGGTCTTTGAAGTTAAGTCTTTGCACTCAGTATCCGTATATACAAGTTGAAAATATACTTCCTTGGATACTATAGATTCATGAAATTTTGGGATCTGACCATTACTATTAAGGGGGTCATAGGGTATTTACTCTTGAAGGTGTCAGTGGAATTCATCCAATTTGAATGAGATTTGGCACATGTATAGGGGACTACCCATCCAATTTAAAACAAAATTGTTTCTGAATTATGTTAATAGATAGCCTAGTACTTGGTGTGCAGAATTTGTGCGTGAGTATCCTAAGTTTGAGTACTTGGGAGTACCACTTGTATTCATTATTTTCATTGATTTAACTAGTTAGGTTTATTTGTAAAATAATTGGTGGGTTGGTGAAAACAAATATGAATAGAAAACCACTACGAAAAATAGATTTTATCGTACAATTCCCCTGTATAATTTTTTTCAGTTTTCAATCAGCTTGCAAAAGGTATTTCTTTTATTTGGTCCATTACTTTTTCTATATCGTATCTTGTTTTGGAATACTGTAATGCGATTATAAAATTAGGTGGATTTTTTTATTTCAAAATTTTACGACACACTGTGCATGAACGGGGAGGAGTAGAAGAAAATGGATGCAACAGTTTATAGAGTTTTCCACATGCTTTCCAATGGTATATGAATACCTCGTGGGACCAGTAGCTACTGAGCCTATCAATTTAAAATTTTGGTAATTTTCGTTTTGAGTTTTGGTGGGCGGGCTTGTGGTTTCGGCCCCGCTTTATGTCTGCCTGCCGAGATCGGTACCTCTCCGAGTGGTCGGGGGCCGGGGGAGTGCTGGAGGGACCTTGGTGACCCTGGTCACTAACCATTACACCACCAAGACGGTTAAAGGTTTATGCACATGCCTACGACTTATTATCTATTCTCGAATACTGGATATTAATCTAATCATGTTGATATTCCTAACCGCGCTATGGTAGCCTACTGTTTAAGTGAGAGGAAAGAATATTCATGGGGCACAGATCATAAAGACCGGCCTCATTACAAAATATCCCTGAACCTACTGATAATCTATATTTTATTAATTAAACCACAACACCAAACCCCTCCAACAAAATTATTGAAAGCATATACTGTATATGATCCATCGGGATTCGAACCTGGGTTATCACACACAGATTTGTAAACACTCTAACCATTACACCACCAAGACGGTTAAAGGTTTATGCACACGCCTAATAACAAGAAATTGTCAGGATTTAAACTTTTTTCAAGTGTAAATACCCTGCAACCCCCCTTAACCCAAAAACGGCGAGCTGTGTGTAGTGAACACCATGTAACTGGGCGGCAATATTAGGCTCCATTCCCGCCTAAAATCGTCATTTTACGATAATCGCTCGACGCCTGAGCGCGCGCTCTCGCTCTCGCTCTCTCTCTCTCTCTCTCTCTCTCTCTTTCTCTCTCTCTCTCTCTCTCTCTCTCTCTCTCTCTCTCTCTCTCTCTCTCTCTCTCTCATATCCTAGGATCGGTTTGGAGATATTGGCATGGTAATTACACCAATAAATATTGGAATTAGAGGAAAAATAGGTGATAATTGAAGGAATACAAAGGAGAACAAATTGCAACAGACCTATTGGTCCTTACGGAGCAGTTTGGATATCTAAAACTATTAATCTATAGACTACGAGGTAGAGAAAATTATAGCAAAGAAGGCTCATCCCCACCCACCACTCCCTCCAGCTAATGCTGGCATGGAAACAGTTGGAAAAATACCATATAGTATGGAAAAACTGACACAGAATTTTGGATAGAACAGGGAGAAAAATGAAGTTGATTTGTAATATAAGCTAACTCTATTACTACAAAATCTGAAAGGAAACAGGTGTATGAATATCAATATACATTGCGGTATGCTTTGACACTTGATTGCGCATTATTCTGAAAGAAACTGTTAATTGGGTGTTATTTGCCAAGTGTTTATCCAGATGGTTCAATAATGTTTCGATAGTATTACAGTTTAAAATGTTCGAGGGTAGTCTGTTCCAATTATTCACAACACGGTTGAAGAAGAAATGCTTTGCCTCATGAGAATGAAAACGCTTGCCTATAATCTTATAACCATTGTTTCTCGTGTTTGCTGGATTGATCGTAAATAATTCGCTTACATTTAGGTTGCTGAATCCCTTGAATATTTTGAACACCTCTATAAGGTCATCTCTCATTCTGCACTTTGTTAAGCTAAACAAATTTAGTTCTTTTAAACAATCTTCGTACGGTTTACGCAATCTAGGTAGGGGGAAGGAGGGGATTTTGACAAATGTGGAGAGGAATTATCTCACTTAATCACCATTTCATTTGTTTTAAGTGCTACTGGAGCCTTTTAAAAGGTTTTTTTAGGCCTTACCTCTTATGAGTGTTCTCGCCTTTGCCCACCAAAACCTCTTAAGAGTGTTCTCGCCGTTCCCGGGTTAATACACAAAGTCAAATATCCTCTTACCTGTCTTCTTCTTTCTGGGAGAAATTATCTGTGATGGCAGAGCTGACTCTGGTTTGTTCTTTTCCAGCAGTTGTAATTGTAGTCGTGCCAGTGACAGCTCCTTCTGTGGGGAAGAGGGGGGGACCTGCTATAGTGTATGTATTCAATCATAAATATCTAATCTACAGTCTTCTTTCTATTATAATAATATTTTTAAACATTGTTCTTAACCCCAATAACCCCTCAAAAGTATAAAGCATGTGATCCTCCCAGGATTCAAACCCAGAATACCTCATACAGAACTTACACAAGTATAATCCATTTATCGAATACTGGATATCAATCTCTTGTACTGGACCCTACTTTATTAATTTATTAATAGTTTGCTTAACCGGACCACTGAGTCTAGAACAACACTCTCACAGGGCTGGCCCGAAGGATTAAATCATATTGTGGTTAATAGGTTAAAATGGCGGAGATACCGGATTATAGGAAACAAGTAGAAAGTCGGAGATTCAGATAAAATGTCAGCAAGGGATTTATTACCAAAGTAAGCAGTACCGTAAACTGGGGTAATTTCGGACTGCGGTCATAACTTCGGACATCGGCGATAATAAGTAATTAGACATTGTCATTATATAATGGAAACGCTTTTTATTTTTATTTTTTTGTGGGGTCCGTTTAGAGAAATGGTAAAGGAAAAGCATGTAAAAGTCCTAGGGAACTGACATGAGTATATGTACACTAAAAAAATATTATATATATGACGAAAATATGTACATTTTTCGCTGCCCTGCCAAACTTCTATCACCCTGAAGAAATTTGTTTGTATGAATGATGTTGTGACTGATATAATTTTGTAGTAACATTACCAAAGACAACATCCACCAAAGGAAATTTGTTACACTTGTATAACGCTCTAGCTAGAACACTATCATTTAACCGATTGTCGGCGGGTGCCCAACCCCGAAAAGGGTTGAAATAGGGGAGCTATCCCCCCGCCAAAGGCGGCTTTCTAGTGCCTTTCCTAGCTGATGCTGAGAGGATTGGGTTCTAGTCATGTGGTGATGGGCTGGTCTATTAGAGTGAGAACTGAGCAATCTCTGCCATACCCATAGCTTACTCTGACTGTTCCTTTTACTTATATATTTTCTAGATCTCAAGTGACGGCGTCTCTAACGTGGATTGACCTCCCAATCTACCAAGATTGGAAGCCAAAGCGTCACATTTTTCCCTTGCCCCTCAACTTTCTCTTCATAATTGCTGAGGGACACAGGGCCCTGGGTGGGGCTTTGGTTTCCCGGGCATTTCCGCACCCTCCTCAGCTCCCCGCCATGGAGTGGCTTCGGTCACCCAGGCTTTATTGTGGTCGGCGGGGAGGGTTCTGTGGGGGCGCTCGGTTATGGCCTTGGCCTTGCTCAGGGCCTTGGGGCTGTTCGGCCAGGCAGCTTGGGGAACAACAACAACAACAACAACAACCGATTGTGTTTAACAAAAAAAAAAAAAAAACATGTAAACTTCGGACATGGAACAAAACAATAGTTTGTTATTATTTGCCCTACAAAAATAATTCATAATACTGTACTTATCCATTAAAATGGTGGTGAAAGATCAAATAATCATTCTCGGAGTCCAAAAACCCATAAAAATATGAAAATATGCTAACCGATTATGTATTTCGGATAATTCTGGATATATAATATATATAAATTAGGAGAGGCATATATCTTGTCCCAAATTGTTTTTATCTGCCGAAAGAAACACCAACAAATACGTTATACCTATAAAAATACTCAATTCATAAAAATGTATATGCAGTGATATAGTATACATACCTATATATTTTCACTAGGCCTAGTTAATTTTCGAGTTATTGATTTGACAGTATTGGTTATTTGTCCTGCTCAATATTTTGTAAGAGTGAGTTCAATGCCTAACGAGAACAGATCCAAAAAGAATATATGTTAAACATCGTATATAACCCCCTCCTATACTGATTATACAGGCCTAAAAGTATTGACTGTGCATTTTCTACTAAAACATCGGACAGGAATAAGCAGCAATAATAAAATTTTCATATAAAATAGTAGGAGCCGAAAAATGAATGAAATAAGGCCACGAACGTACGTCCGAAGTTCTCCTCCGTTTGCCCGGAGTTATCCCATCTTTCTTGGCAATCATTTTCCATAAGAAATCACCGTATGTCCGAAGTTTTCCACTATTCAAGAATACTTCGGACATTTATTTATTTATTTTTTTATTTTTATATATATATTTTTTTCTATATTCCAACTACTCCCTCTCGGGCATAGGCTGATAGCCTTTACACTCTACCGCTGAACACGGTGAGGCCCGTGAGGTCTTGATCCAGCCTAGGGAGTGAGACATGCGAAGCACCTATTCACGGCTCGAACCCAACTCCATCTCTGAAACTGCTTCGCCTCTGTGCTTCACAGTCTCACTCCCCAGGCTCGGACCCTCACTCTCAGAACGCCACCTATTGAGCAATTAACTCACTAGGCATTGCCCCCCTGTAGCATATTTTTGAATATGGGAATATTCATACAGTGCTATTAACCCTTCCTACCCGGCCAGTCTTACCTAAGGACGGTCGCCCGTACCCGGGCGAAATGGCTGAAAAACGTCTAGGCCTAGGCTACCGTATTTATGTTTATTTTCACTGCTAGAACTTTCCCACTCATCTATAATCGTAGTGCGGTTTTCAATCTGTATTTTGGCATTGAGTAGAGCTCTGTAAGTCAACTGGTTCAGTTGTGATGACGATTTCAGTGGAGCAAATATTGCAGAGATGTTGCCAATATGGGGGCTTTTCAGACACTAATTTCATCTGACGTCAGAACAATAACATTGAAGAGTCTTCTCCTTCTTGTTTTCGGAGGTGCGGTGACGCAACGCTTGGGTTTGTTGACATACGTCGTACGCACGGCGTTCAGACCAAGCTTAATTAGGCTATTAAGCTGCTGTCTTAGGTTAGGACGGCCGGGTAGCTGCCCTTCTGCTGAGCTGTCCTTACCTAAGGCAGCCCGGGTAGCAAGGGTTAATCAGGGAACAATGAGGGTATTTTATTTTGGCATTTCGGTGTGCTGTGGTAATGCACTGAAACTAGGTACAGCACAAATTCCATCCCAATAATATCTTCCCATTGACATATTGGGATTCGAACCCGGGTCCATTGGATTACCAGTCCAGTGGCAAGACCACTCTGCCACACCTCCCCAGGGTAAGGATAGCTCTCTTATTATGGGGGATAATTTTAGGAGGCTTCCTGGATTATGGCGCACTATCACCATACATAACTTGACCTAGTTAAATCTCTATAATGTGTTTACACTCAGGAGAAATTGTTAAAAAAAAATCGAAAAATGTCCGAAGTTACCCCAGTTTACGGTACGATAACGGGAATAAGCAGGGCAGTCACTAAAGATGTGATGAATAGTGAGGGGAGTAAGCAACTTAGACAAGTGGTGCACTCAGGGGACAGATCATGAGGTGTGGACATTAAGTAACCATGGGTCAGACGGGAATGACCTATTCGGAGTCTCGTTAACAGTACCTCATCAAGCCTAAGTACAAAGGAAATCAAGCAACAACAGATCTAGTGACCCTTCTAGGCTGCTTGTCCTCCAAAACACTGAGGATCAAGTGTCCAAACAGTGGTTTAGAGTGGGTAAGGGAACATTGGAAAGGGAACTACTGCCCTGCCACTAACGTGGCAGGACTAGGAAGTTAGTAGTGGACATATGGGTTAGTAACTGAGGGGAGGATAAAGTTATTCATTTACAAACGCAGTCAGTCGCGGGTTTGATGCGAGATATTTGTCTAGGCGGAATTTAAATGAATCAACGGTGCTGCAGTCTATAACGTCTCGGGGAAGCCCATTCCACAAGTTGACAACTCGATTGAAGAAGAAATTCTTAGATTCGTGCGAGTTAAAAGATTTACCAATAATTTTGCAACCGTTTCCCCGCGTGTAATTAGATTGGTCGATAGTGAAGTACTTACTACAGTTCATATTGTCAATGCCTTTGATGATTTTGAACACTTGAATTAAGTCGCCTCTTAATCTGCGCTGGGTTAAAGGAAATAGATTTAATTCTCTAAGACGCTCTTCGTATGGTTTGTTCTTTAGGCTAGGTATCATTTTGGTAACTCTACGTTGAACTCGTTCTAGCTTGTTTATATCTTTTTGGTAATAAGGGCACCAGGATTGAACGCAGTATTCCAGAAGAGGGCGGACTAAGGAATTGTAAAGGGTTAGGATAACTTCTTTGGATTTATGCTCAAATGACCTGCCTATAAAGCCAATTATTTTGTTTGCCTTCTTAACAACTTCTGAACATTGTTGACTCGGTTTTAGGTTACTCGATATTGTTACTCCCAGATCAGTTTCTCTGTTTACATTCTTAAGCTGATTCTTAAGTGACTGAGAGGAGGAGGGCCAGGGGCACACAGTAAGTTTAAGGGCACAAAGTTTATAAGTACAGTACAGTACTGTACAGGGATTAGCCTCCCAAAGAGTCTGCTATCAGAGACAACCAGTCACCTAAAGGAAGATGAGTCTGTCAGAGTGTCTTGATAACAGCAGCTTTCGCAGCTCTACCAGCGTCTTCATTACCCTGAATCCTAATATGGGCTGGAATCCAGCAGAGCCGCACCCTCACACCATTTGTGCGTAACATATGAAGAGAGTACTGGATGGATGATATCAAGACATGGGAGGGAGAATAGGTACAGTACTGAGGGTATCAAGAGCACTAAGGGAGTCGCTGTAAATGACAAACGTCTATGGAGGCATATTGTGAATAATGTCAATGGCAGATTGGATGGCAAGAATTTCAGCAGTGAATATTGATGCATGTCATGGGAGGGAAAATTGAAGGGTGGTGGTACAGGAGACAGCTGCAAGCCAGCAGTAGACTTGGAACCATCAGTATATGGCAAAAGGGGGGCCCTTACGGCGTGTGTGTTTAAGGGCGTGTTGACGATGGTGGCTTGGTACAAACGGATACTTCTTAGACAAATAGGACAGGTGTATGCAAACACTGGGGAGGGAGATAGTCCAAGGGGGAGGACGATTTACGGGAGGGGACAGTAATATCAAGATCAGTGGAATTGAGAAGAAGGGTAGCACGGCGAGGGAAGCAAAGGAAGTGTGAATTTAAAGCAGAAACGTCAATGTTGCGGAAAAGGGAATTGGTGGGAGAGTCCCTAAATTGGATCTTTAGGGCACGACGCATTGTAACTGGTGGGAGAGTCACTAAATTGGATCTTTAGGGCACGACGCATTGTAACTAAGTTTCTGTGGAGGGAAAGTAGGGGTTCACAACTTTCGGTTAAGATGGACACGGTCGGGGAAGAACGGAAAGCGCCAGTGCAAAGTCGTATGCCTTGTGTATGGACAGGATCCAAAGTAGAACCATAAATAGGACAGCCATAATCAAGGATAGATAGAACAACGGCTTTGTAAAGCATTAACATGGTGGAACGCCTAGCACCCCAGGTAGTGTGAGCCAGCCTTTTAAGGATACCGAGAGCTCGCGTGCCTTTACATTTGACGTATCTTTTCAATTAAGGTGTTGGTCAAAGATTAACCCTAGGAATTAAACGCTCGAGTGGAAAGAGAGTAGTGAATCTCCCATCCGGAGTTCGATGGTCTGGTCGCGGAGCCAGCGCTTATCACAGAAAAAAAAAAAAAAATTGCCTTGGTCTTCTCAGCGGAAAACTTGAAGCCTACTGATGAAGCCCAAGCAAACACCTTTTGAATGGAGAGGTTGAGAATGCGTTGAGAATGACGAAGGGTGCGGGTGGTGCAGTATATAGCAAAATCGTCGACATACAAAGAATCTCGGACACCTGGTGACAGTTGGCGGATAACACTATTTATGGCAATGGCAAAGAGCATGCTACTTAGTACACTACTCTGGGGTATGCCAATGTGAAGAGGGAAAATGGCATAAAATATATTCTCTACTTAGTACACTACCCTGGGGTATGCCATTGTGAAGAGGGAAAATGGCATAAAATATATTCTCTACTTAGTACACTACCCTGGGGTATACCATTGTGAAGAGAGAAAATGGCAGAAAGTATATTCTCCACACGAGTTTGGAAAGTGCGTTTGGTAAGGAAGTTGGAGATGAATAATGAGAGATGACTGCAGGCACCACAATCATGGAGGGACTGGAGTATGAAATGTCTCCACGTAGTATCATAGGCCTTTTGTATGTCAAAGAAGACCACAACAGTGATCTGTTTCCATTAAATCCCCTGTCTGATTTGGGCTTCTAAGAGTACAAAGGAAATCAAGCAACAACAAATCTAGTAACCCTTCTAGGCTGCTTGTCCTCCAAAACACTGAGGATCAAGTGTCCAAACAGTGGTTTAGAATGGGTAAGGGAACATTGGAAAGGGAACTACTGCCCTGGAACTAATATCTGTGGCAGGATTAGGAAGTTAGTAGGGGACAGATGGGTTAGTAACTGAGGGGGGGGGATAAAATAAAGTTATTAATTTACAAACGCAGTCAGTCGCGGGTTTGATGCGAGATATTTGTCTAGGCGAAGTTTAAATGGAGTCTATAACGTTATGGCCTTGGCCTTGCTCGGGATCTTGGGGCTGTTCGGCCAGGCAGCTTGGGGAACAACAACAACAACAACGTCTCGGGGGAAGCCCATTCCACAAGTTGACAACTCGGTTGAAGAAGAAATTCTTAGATTTGTGCGAGTTAAAAGATTTACCAATAATTTTGCAACCGTTTCCCCGCATGTAATTAGATTGGTCGATAGTGAAGTACTTACTACAGTTCATATTGTCGATGCCTTTGATGATTTTGAACACTTGAATTAAGTCACCTCTTAATCTGCGCTGGGTTAAAAGAAATAATTTCATTTTCTAAGACGCTCCTCGTATGGTTTGTTCTTTAGGCTAGGTATCATTTTAGTAACTCTACGTTGAACTCGTTCTAGCTTGTCTATATCTTTTTGGTAATAAGGGCACCAGGATTGAACGCAGTATTCCAGAAGAGGGCGGACTAAGGAATTGTAAAGGGTTAGGATAACTTCTTTGGATTTATGCTCAAATGACCTGCCTATAAAGCCAATTATTTTGTTTGCTTTCTTAACAAATTCTGAACATCGTTAACTCAGTTTTAGGTTACTCGATATTGTTACTCCCAAATCGGTTTCTCTGTTTACATTCTTAAGCTAAGAGTGCAAGGGAGTCTAATGTAGAACAGTTCTTCTGGTAACCGAACTGTAGAGGGGTGAGAACTGAGTGTTGGCGAAGAAACCAATCAAGCCTAGTAGCCTAATTCTTATGCAAGAGGAAAGAACATTTTATGGGGTACACATTACAAAGAACCGACTTCACTACCATTACATAGAGATAATTTAATTATGTAGTAATATCATACTCGACTAGCACTTGAGAACTTTACAAAATGTTTTTGAACCCAACAATAACCTCAATGAAGGAACATCAAATGATTTCCCCTATGAACTTAATTGAACTGAAACTTATATTACTTTTTCCTGTAAGCTCTTGCATTAGGCCTACCAAGTTTTAGCCATGTTGTATATACAATCATGAAATACTCTATAATAAATCAATTTATCAAAGTATATATCCTGGAGCGCGTTCAGTCTACCCAAACCGCAAACGGGATAGCTCTACTGAACGTGATCGCCTCTGATTCGACGAATCACGTTTGTGAGTGTTTGCAATCAGACGGCGATCACGCTAACACTCCCTGGAGGTGACTAGCGAAGCTATCATAACAGTAGGCCTAAATCTCACCTCTACATTATATTATCATAATTAAGCTTAATTAGCCTCCCTCCATGTTATTTATGTGTCGCAATCTCAATTATAAGGTGGCACACCTATAAAAATCATAGTTATCGTGACCATTTTGCTATATATAAAATAAAACAAGCAGCTTGGAGCGCAAGTCTCACAGCTACTTCGTCAGGCCTTCAGTGCGGTAAGCGTAGCCTAGTTGGTAACGACTTCGCTTTTAAATCCGTAAGCCTACTCGCAAGGGTTCGAAGCTCGATGAGCTAATGTTGTTGTTTTTTGCAGTTATTATTTAATTTGTATCGTTATATATTGGTAATGTTACTATGCCAATGATGTATTGTAAAGGGTTATAACTTGCTGTACAGGTTTTTGAGCGTTTGTCTATATTATTGATTGATTATTGTGTTTTATGCGGTTTGTATTTCATTGTTATAGTTATATATCGGTAATGTTACAGTTGTTACTATGCCAATTGAATGATAGCCTATATTTTAACGGGTTATAGCCTAGCTTGCTGTAGCCTACAGGTTTTTCGGCGCTTGTCTATTATTGATCGATTACTCTATTTACATTTCTTAAAAACAATTTCTGAGGCATAATTGCATCGAAGTATGATAGGTCAGTTAAGCTATGTTTAGTAAGGTAGCCTATCCACGCTATAGTTAAATTTTCAAAGGTAATCTAATGGTTAAAAAATAATATTTATGAACCTTCCACAAATATAAGCTTGCAAATAGCCTATATACACATAGATCGTCAGGAAAAGAAAGTATGCCTATACATACATTGCCAGGAAGAGATAATATATATAGGCTACTATTTAATTCAGCCTGGCTACATCGCCAGGGAAGGAACAATATATATAAACTATAGAATTTAGTCTATTCATAGTCCTACATCGCCAGGAAAAGAACATCTACTTTTTATTTCCCCAATAGACTAACGGAGAATTGTTTGAAAATTGCACGGGGAATAAAGAGCTACCTTTGCCAGATAAGAACCGTAATAACTTTGTCAACATTTCCTTATAAGATTATAAGATATAATAGCCTGATGGTAGCCTAGCCTACCGTCTGTCTTGAGCTTGAACAAGGCTGCTGACTGTAGCTGACAGTGTGACTACCTTAGCCAATAGTCTATATTGATGGATAATAATATCCAATAATAAAATGTATTGATTGAAATTAATAGACCGAAAATGCATATGTTACAGGCCTAAAACCTTCGCAGACATCGCCAACAAGATTTGAATTTCGTGTTCATAGCCACTGACCAATCAGCGACGAGAATCAATGTTTGCCTATCAATGTCGTTCAGTCTGCGCGATCATAAACAGGATTGCTCAAACAGAAACAGGATTGCCTGATAGGGTAGACTGAACGTGCTCCTGGTTCCACAAAGCTAGACTAGCAAAAAAAAAAAAATCATGTGAATCTCGACCTGTAGTTCCTTTTCCAGCTGAGCTCTCTTCTTCAGTATATCCTTGTTCAGCAGATCCTTGTGTTTGGTCATCATGTTTTCCAGCTTGGGTTGCAGCACTTGCTGCTTACGAGCGTCTAGACTCTAGAGCCTACCAAGTTTTTTTTTAGCCATGTTGTATATACAATTATGAAATGCTCTACACTAAATCCATAAATCAAAGTATACTGTATATCCTGGTTCTTAACACAAAGCTAGACTAGCAAAAAAAAAAAAAACTCACGTGAATCTCGACCTGTAGTTCCTTTTCCAGCTGAGCTCTCTTTTTCAGTATATCCTTCTTCAGCAGATCCTTGTGTTTGGTCATCATGTTCTCCAGCTTGTGTTGTAGCGCTTGCTTTTTACGAGCGTCTAGAGCTTCCGTCTTGGCCGAGCTTTTCTTAGGCTTCGGGTGGTGGTCGGAAGAGGCACTGGAAGAAGTTTTAGGCTCGGAGCGGGACTTCTTTGGGCGAGGTTTGGAGATGGTTGGTGTTGGGACGGTGATGGGCGTCTTGTCCTCTGAGGGGTTCCAATCTATGTCGTCCTGGAGGGTACAAGGCGTGATATGTCAATATTCTAGGTTATCTATAAAAGGTTAGCTAGAAGAGCAAGTAAGATATAATCTACCTATCTATTGCCAAATGCCTTGATCCCCGAGGGGATGGCCAAGAATGAATCTCCTCCATCGAGGCAATTAGTTTGATTCTCTAGCTTGTTTCATGGGAAGATTTGCTGGAACTTTTGAGAAATTAAAGACCAGATCATCATCATCCTAATCACCTATTACTGTAATGTGTGTGGGTGGAAGGAGTGTTATCATACTGATGTTTATGGATGTGAATGTAGTCTGTATCCAGTGTAATCAGGTGCTAGCATTCACTTTGTGAATACAACAACACTGGTCTACTGCACTTCTGATGTCAGTCATTGCAGAGGAGTTAGGAGGCCATGGGAGCGAGTGTCAAATAGCAACTCGCCCAGTGGAGGGTTGATTGCCAGGCTTCCCGCGTATGGCTTTCCAGCACTACTGGCTACTCGACGCTTCCCTCTCACCTTTCCTTTCATAATTGTTAAGGGGCACAGAGCCTTGGGTGGGGTTTCGGTGTCCAGGGCGTTTCCGTACCCTCCTCAGCTCCTCGCCTGAGAGTGGCTTCGGTCACCTGGGCATTCTTAGTGGTAAAACAGGGAGGGTTCTGTGGGAGCGCTCGGTTATGGTCTTGGATTTGCTTGGGACCTTGAGGCTGTTCGGTCAGACAGCCTAGGGAACAACACCAACAACTCCTCCACGCTTTTAACTTTTGAAGATGTGTAAACCTATTTATTTTACAGCCTACTTGCTCTGTTTTCATAAGGCTTTATAATAACTTAAATATCTACAACTTCAACACTCACAATGGTATATGAGAAGGCAAGGTATAGCAATTACCGCATGAAGCTTATAAGAGCAGGAAAAGGATAACTTTAACTAACTCGCATAGGAGTCTTCACAGTTGCAGACATTATACTCACATTGTGAGATTGATGGCTAGAAACAAGGTACACGGGCCCATAATGGCAATACAAAATCCTTATTGTTTCTACATGCCAGTTTTGAATGGCCATAAAAGATCCCAGTAAGGATTTTGGAAGGTCTTCAAGGTCTATTATACCTTAGTTTTTTTGTCATATCTCACAAAATATCCTTAACTATAAAGGCCCCTATTGTATCCCAGTCTTATGTCATGTTGGGGTCATAGCAGAAGATCTAGCGAGCAAATAGGGTATCAATATTCTAGATTGAATATAAGAGCAAGGAAGGTGGGTCAACTAACTCACAGAAAGCTATAAGAGCCAAGGGGAAAATACTGGAATCAATATTTACATGAATCCAGCTGGAAACTCAGTCTCTGCCAATATCCCAATTATTTAGTGGATCGGATCAGTAAGGTAATACGGGCCTATAGTTGGGAACAGTGTACTGCTCCCAGCAATACGGTCCCTGGAGGTGGTAATGTGATGCTGGAACTGGCTACTCCCACATAACTACTGTGCTACAGTTGGGAATTACCCTCTGTTTCCAAAACCGCCTGATTGACCAAAGCTCAAACATGTATGTCTGTCAGCGACTCAGCCATACAATTATCAAAGCTTTAAAAATTAATTATCTATAAATTATTGAAATAACCAAAAATCATAAATTTAATCCCTCCAAGTAGGGGACAAATTATATACTTTATTTACACTATGTCCGGAGGATTTTATTTAATTTAACTTTTAAAAAACCTCTGGGAATGAAAGGGTTAAAGAATATCACAGGTTCTTAAGTTGAATATAATCGTCTGGAAGTTCTGTAGTCAAAATGAAACAAATTAATGACATCTGATTGAAAGGGTGTATTTTCCCAAATTCCCAAACCATAGACTAACCTGTTCTCTGACTCTCTTAACTGGTGCACTTCTAACAGATATAGCGTTGGTAGCGTTGGTAGCGTTGGTATTGTTGGCAGGGATGGCTGAGACCCCAGTGGATACCATGGGTCCCGGCACAAGGTTAACAGCATCGGTGTTAGGCTCATCCTTCTTGGTCTGTTCCGTGGTGTACTTCTGCAGCTGCATCAGTTTCTCTTCAATGTCCGGTGCTAGGTCCTCTTTGCTTAGTGCTGATTTGATGGCTGAAGAAGGGAGTTTTAACTGTTATTATTATGTCAATTATTATTATTTTATGTGAATTGATAGCTGCGTTATGTGTACCGGTACTGTATATTACAAGCAAATATAAGTGAGGCTGTGATAAGGCAAGGAAGAAGTAGTAGATCAGTGTGGAATTCTTTATCCATATCTTTTTATGGCTGATAACATTTCAGAGAACTGCTGCCAATTATAAACCATGAGAAGACTTTCACTCTACCTAAAGGGAAAGGTGTACGCTTCATGTATTAGAAGAGCAACGACCTCCTTGGAGGAATATCACCAACAGCCTCAATGATAATTCACAAAAACTGTGATAATATACAATAAATGCTGTTTTCACTATACCAGTTTTTATTCTTCACAATTAAAAATTATATACTTCTTATGGATCACTTGGTCTTGAATGTGTACGTATGTATGTAACTCACTTTGTTGTATGTACTCTTGCGTGAGGATAAACTTCTTGGGTGAGGTGGTCGAGGGTGGTGTTGCCTGCTTGTCTGCACCGGCTGGTGTCGCTGCTACCGGGGACTTCAGTTCAGGCACACTGTTCACCCCAGGCACGGACTCGGGAGGATTCTGTGTAAGGAGAAAAGTTATTAGGGTTAGTAGAGTCAAGTTGGCTCCAAAAATCCCAAAATTCCCTGGAAAGAGTACAGTAAGAGGACTATATTCCCGAAAAAGAATGAAGAGAATAATGAAAGACAGAACAATGCACACACTACACACTCTCTCCCTTACTTCATTTGGTTATGATTCATCCAGTATCACCCACAGTTAAGCATATTAAACATTTACCGTACTTACTGAATAAGTAAAATATACAAAAAAGACTCATTCTCATTACCTACTCTTTCTCCTGCTATACACATATTCAACCTCACTAAGGAGATTACCTCTTACAAGCAACATAATATACTAAGATACTTGAGTATATATTATACAGTATATATATATATATATCAATCATCATCATCATCACTGGAAGACTGGCATAATAGTCCCCCTATATAAGGGCAAAGGGGAAAGAGGAGTGTGTGGGAACCACCGAGGAATATGTCTTCTAAGCGTAGTAGGGAAGGTATACAGTAGGGTAGTGATTGAGAGAGTGAGAGTGAGAACGGAGAAATGGATAGGCGACGAGCAGGGAGGTTTTAGGAAGGGAAGAGGATGTGTAGATCAGATTTTTACCCTGAATTGTGTTGTGGAGAAGTATCTGGAGAAGAAACAAAAGGTGTATGTTGCCTTTATGGACTTGGAGAAGGCCTATGACAGAGTGGATAGAGAAGGTTTGTGGAAAGTACTTAGAATATACGGAGTAGAGGGCAAGTTGCTGAAAGCAGTGAAGAGCATGTATGAGGGTGCAAAGGCGGCAGTACGTGTGGAGAGTGAGCAGAGCGAGTTCTTTGACCTGAAAGTTGGTTTGAAACAGGGGTGTGTGATGTCCCCGTGGTTGTTTACTGTATATATGGATGGAGTTATGAAAGAAATACTATCAAGAGCAGTGGATGTTGGTGTATCGCTGAAAAGGGAGGGAATTGAGTGGAAGCTACCTATACTGCTGTTTGCGGATGATACAGTTCTGATGAGTGATAATGAATGGGAGTTGCAGGGTCTGGTAAATGAGTTTGGAACAGTGTGCGAAAAACGGAATTTGAAGGTAAATACGGGGAAGAGCAAGGTTATGGTCTTCGAAAGGGGTGAAGTCACAGAGTGTGAGGTGAAGCTGAACGGTCAGGCTATGGAGATCGTCAACTCTTTTAAGTATCTGGGCAGTGTGTTGAGTAAAGATGGGACTATGGATGAAGAGGTGCGGAGAGGGTACAACAGGGGAAGAGGGTTGTAGGAACGCTAAAAGCAGTAACAAGAAATAGGGTGGTCAGTATGGAAGTGAAGAAGTCCTTGCATGACAGTGTGGTAATCCCGACACTGACTTACGGAAGCGAAGCATGGACGTTGGTTGAGAGACTCAGACCAAGAGTGAGAGCAGTGAAAATGAATTACTTAAGGAGTGCATGCGGAGTTACATGGAGGGATAGACAGACTAATGAGGAAGTAAGAAGGAGGTGTGGTGTGGAGGTAGATGTGCTGGAAAGTGTGAAAAGGAACAACTTGAGATGGTTCGGCCATATGGAACATATGGAAAGCGAGAGAATGACTAAGAGGGTGTACGAGAGCGAGGTGGAGGGACAGAGGGGGAGAGGTAGACCGAATATGAGGTGGAAGGATGGAGTGAGGAACTACATGAACGAAGGTGGTGCTGGTTGGGGGGAGGGGCGTCGACTGACTGGGGACAGAGGTGCATGGGGGCGGTTCGTTCGTGGCCACCCCTTCGGGGATCACGGCGTCAGGCAATAGATAGATAGATAGATAGATAGATAGATCATCATCATCATCATCATCATCTCCGACGCCTTGTTTCCCCCTGGGAAACCCCCACTAGAGGATGGCCATGACAGAAACGTCTCCAAGCTACTTTGTCAAGACATGCCTCCCTTGCCCGTGCCACAATGCCCCTTCCACTACGTGGAAGTTTTTCTTCAATATATTTTTCCACTTTCTTTTCCCATACCATAGGTATGGGTATAGGTATATATATAAATAAATAAATAAATAAATAAATAAATATATATATATATATATACACTCGAACCTCAATACAACAGACTTTATGGGACCGTTACTAGTCCGTTGCTGGGTATAGTATTCATATAAGGGGGCCGGATTTTTCATACGGAGCACATAAAATATTCACAAAATCCCAAGTGAGCTGCTTGGATAGCGAGAATATCCCAGGTATATTTAATAAACGTATATTAACCGAGTAATCTTGACCAAACCGATTCAAATCTCTTGTGTATTGCTTTGTTTACTGGTCTGACGAACGATCCGCGACATACATACACACACACACACAGTGAGCACGGGTCCAAAACAACTTTTATTATTAGCTAGCCAGACCACGAAATGGTCTAACCTAGCTTAGATATACATCAGGAGGCACAAATCACTTTTACATTGTGAATGGTGAAGACTAGAATTTTCTATATCAAGTGCTTTTCGATTGAGCAAAATAATAAAAGTAGTTTTGGACCCGTGGTCACTGTGTGTATTTACCTATTTGTATTTACCTATTTGTAGTATACAGGAGTTGAGCTTTTTAGGCTCGTATTGTCCCGCTTCCTGAGTTACAATTATCTAACTTTGCCTTAAAAATATGAATGTTTTTGGCACACACCACTTCCTCTTCCAACTGATTCCACTTACTTATACTTCTGTAAGGGAAACTATACTTTCTCACATCTCCTTTACATCTTCCTTTCATTAGTTTATATCTATGCCCCCTAGTTCTACCATTATCTTTCACAATATAACCCTTCTTGTCCACCTTTTCGAGTCCTCTCACACATTTGTACATCATAATCATATCGCCTCTCTCCCTCCTATCCATTAGAGATGGTAAATCTAATTTCTTTAATCTCTCCTCATATGGTAATTCTCTCAGTTCTGGTATCATCCTAGTTGCAGCTCTCTGAACCTTCTCCAGCTTCTTTATATGCTTTTTTAGATGTGGTGCCCACACCACTGCCGCATACTCCAGTCTTGGTCTCACCAATGTTTTTATTATTTTCTCCAGCATCTCCTCGTTTATATAGTTAAAGGCTATTTTTATTCTGTTTAGCAGTCCATATGTTTCTCCCACTATCTTATTAATATGATTCTCAGGTGAAAGATCACTCCTAACAGTTATCCCTAAGTCCTTTTCTTTCTCTGATGGGTTAATAGTGTTTTCTCCTAACTTATATTCCGTATGAGGCCTTCTTTTACTTACTCCCATTTCCACTACATGACATTTATTTGTGTTAAATTCCATTTTCCACTTCTTGCTCCATTGATCTATCCTATCCAAATCCCTCTGTAATTCCCTACCACTGTTTTCATCTTCTATACGCTTCATGATCTTGGCATCATCTGCAAACATATTCATATATGCATTTATATCCTTTGGCATGTCGTTAATGTATATTAGAAACATTATGGGAGCCAGCACCGCTCCCTGCGGAACTCCACTTGTGACATCTTTCCACGTAGAAAATTTATCTCTGATAGTAGTCCTCATCTGTCTCCCTGAAAGATAGTCCTCCATCCAATTTAACAAACTACCCTGAATCCCTCCATACTCTTTTAATTTCCACTTCAGCCTGCTATGCGATATGTCAAAAGCTTTCTTCATGTCAATATATACGCAATCCACCCATCCATCTCTCTTGTAATATGTCAACCACTCTGTCATAAAAACTGAGTAGATTTGTAACACATGAGGTACCCTCCCTGAATCCAAATTGCCTGTTAGATAGTAGATTATTCTTTTCCAAGTAAATCATCCATCTTTTCTTAATTATTTTCTCACAGATTTTGCACACTATACTAGTAAGTGACACAGGTCGATAATTCAATGGATGTTCCCTGTTCCCACCTTTATAAATCGGTACAATGTTGGCTCTCTTCCAGTCCATTGGTAATTTTCCCACTTCCAGAGAGTATTTCATTATCTCATATAAGGGTTTCACTAGTTCGTCAGCACATTCTTTCAAAATCCATCCCGCTACATTGTCAGGTCCCACTGCTTTTTTCACATCTAGTCCTTTCATTATTTCTACTAGCTCCTCTGGGAGAAAATTATTCTCTCCCAGTTTATCACCAATTTCACCTACCGGTACTTCTTCAAAGTTATCATCTTTAGTATATACTGAGTGTAGTGTATTGTTCATAATTTCACACATATTCTGGTCGTCATCATAAGTGGTCCCTTCAACCTGACTATTCTATCCCTTACCTTCATTTTACTATTTATAAACCTATAGAACAGCTTAGGATCACTCTTACATTTTTTCACAATGTTCTTCTCATATTCTCTGGCTTCTTGTCTCCTGATTGCAGCATATACATTTCTTAATCTCTTGTATCTGTTCCAAGTTTCTCTATTACACCTTTTTCTAGCTGCCTTCCATGCTTGGTCTCTCTTTTCCTTGGCTTTCCTACATTTTTCATTAAACCAATCCTTTTCCTTCGCTGACCTATTACCTTGTTTAGGGACATATTTATTAACTCCTTCTTCATATATTGTTTTAAATACTCCGTACTTCTCGTCTACACTATTTCTCTGATGTATTTCACTCCAGTCAACATCTCTAAAGTATTGTCTCAGTGATTGGTAGTCTCCTTTTGCATAGTCAAACCTAGTTTCCTTGTGCTCCTCCCTCTCCTCCATATTGGAATAACCCAATAGGATTTCTATATCCATTACAACGTGATCGCTCTTGCCTAAAGGTGGTAAGTATTTTATATCAGAAATTACATCTGGGTCTCTAGTAAACATTAGGTCCAATCTGGATGCTTCATCATTTCCCCTTCTTCTTGTATTTTCCTTTATATTTTGCACTAATAAATTTTCTGTTACCATATCCAGTAGCCTATACCCCCACGAGTTCACGTTGCTACCAGCTTCTCTCTGCTCCCAATCCACCTCTTTACAGTTGAAGTCCCCTACTATAATTAATTCATTGTTTCTACGAGTTAATTTTTCAATACAAATAATCATCTCATCTTTGATAAATTTGTATTCCTCCTCTTCCCAAGCCCCTGTGTAGGGCGGCATGTAGGCCACTACAATATCCGCCTTTTGATTGTCATCATCTGTCAATTCTACTGCTAATATTTCCGCTTTACTATTATTCAGATCAATCATTCTTGTTTTCAATTTATTATGTGTAAGAATTAGCACCCCTCCCCCCATCTTGTCTTCTCTATCCCTTCTCCAGATATTATAGTTGTTCCATCCCATTCCCTCCAAACTTATCCCTTTATTTAGTTTAGTTTCACATAGACACAATATTAAGGGCTCTTCCTGTCTGATGTAATCATTTATTTCTAATTTCTTTGATAGCAGCCCATCCACATTGCTATAGACCATCTTGCACCTGTTGCTTTTACCATTATGATTGATATTCCCTGTCTTTATCCTACTATTTCCCCTTCCTGTTGCACCTCTCCCTCCAATCCTTCTTCCTGTACCACCACTTCTTTTTGTGGGTGGGTGGGTGGGTGGGTGGGTGGGTGGGTGGGTGGGTGGTGGGTGGGTGGGTATTTACCTATTTGTAGTTTACAGGAATTGAGCAGCGCTCGTGTTGTCCTGTCTTAGTTACTTTATAATCAATCCATTTTACTTAGACAAGTATCGTAATGGATATTCCCAGTTCCCAGTATTTTTGGACTAACATATAACTTATGTTGCCCTATTTCCATATTTACTTTTATCCAACCTAGATTTGAACATGTTAATGTTCCTCGCTCTCACCACTTCCTCCTCCAAGTTGTTCCAAGTCTCTATACTCCTATATGGGAAGCTGAATTTCTTTGTGTCCTTACGACATCTGCCCTTCCTCAGCTTAAACTCGTGCCCTCTTGTCCTTCCATTATCCCTCACGAATAGATCTTCCCTATCTACTCGTTCCAAACTTTTTACTCCCTTGAACATCGTTATTAACTCGCCTCGTTCCCTTCTCTCTTTCAAGGTAGGCAGTTGTAGTGTCTTAAGTCTTTCCTCATATGTCAACTCCTTCAATCTTGGGATCATCTTCGTTGCTATCCTTTGGACTTTCTCTAATTTATTTATATGTTTTTTCAAATGTGGTGACCATATCACTGCTGCATATTCTAATCTTGGTCTTATCATAGTCATTATCAGTTTTCTTAACATTTCTTCATCCAAATAGATAAATGCCACTCTCATATTGGTTATTATTCCATATGCTCCTCCAATGATCATGTTAATATGCTTCTCCGGGGATAGATCATCTTGTATTATCACTCCAAGGTCCTTCTCATGCCGTGTTTTGCCGATTATTTCAATTCCTAATTTATACTCCCAGCTTAGCCTTATCTCACTTCTTCCCACTTCCAAAACATGACACTTTTCTGCATTGAAACTGATTTTCCAGGTTTGGCTCCATCTGTGCAACTCATCTAGGTCCTTTTGAAGATCTTGACAACTTTCTATACAGGTGACATTCTTCATGATCTTAGCGTCATCCGCAAACATATTCATATGACTATTCAAGTTTTCTGGCATGTCATTTACATAAAGTAGGAACATTATCGGACCCAACACTGATCCCTGTGGTACTCCGCTCGTCACACTCCTCCACTGTAAATATTCATCTCGTATCGTGGTCCTCATTTCTCTTCCTATTAAAAAGTTTTCCATCCATTTTAACATCCTACCATGTACACCTCCAACAACCTGCAATTTCCACAATAACCTTTTGTGAGGCACCCTGTCAAAGGCCTTTTTCAGGTCCAGGTAAACACAGTCAACCCATCCCTCTCTCTCCTGTGTAACATCTACAACTCTGCTATAAAAGCTTAATAAATTAGATACACAAGATCTCCCTTCCCTGAATCCAAACTGTTTCTCGCTAAGCACCCCCTGTCCCTCAATGAAGTGTGTCCACTTTTTCCTTATAATTTTCTTACAAATTTTACAAACAATGCTGGTGAGGGACACCGGTCTGTAGTTAAGCGGATTTTCTCTGTCTCCTCCTTTGTAAATTGGTACTATGTTAGCTCTCTTCCATTCCACTGGCAGGTCTCCCTCATTCAGTGAAGATTTGATGATTTCATAGATTGGTTCCACTAACTCTTCCACACATTCTTTGAGGATCCATCCAGCCACTCCATCTGGTCCCATTGATTTCCTCACATCCAAATCCTGCATCAATTTCAGCACTTCACTTTTTGTCACTTTCATTTCAGGCATCTGTGGTGTTCTCATTTCTCTATCAGGTTCTATAAACTCCTCCTCTTTTACAAACACTGACTGAAGCTTTTCATTCATAACTTCACACAATTCTTTATCTTTCTCATAGCTGTTTGTTCCAACTCTTAGTCGGACAATACCTTCTTTTGTTTTTATTTTTCCATTTACAAATCTATAAAATAGTTTTGGCTCATTTTTGCACTTCTCTACAATATTCCTTTCACCTAGTGGTTAAGGACCCATTAATTGCTCTTTCCATTCACATATGCATAGCCTACGTGAGTTGCAGTTGGGATGTGTGTACATGCTTAGATTGATATGCAGGATTCGAAGTTGCATAATAAATCGTAGGCAGTGTCCACCATTCTTTAACTGTCTTCGTGGTGCGATGCATAAGGTGTTGATTTTCGGTGTGAGCATCCTGGATTCGAATCCACGGACTGCCACATGTGTTTGTAAATTTCATTAATCGATTTTAGGAGTATAGTTGGTTGTTGGAAGGAACATAATATTTATATTGTTCCTCGCGTCGTATCTTTACGTATTCATTTCTTTTCTCCTTGTACTTATTCCAGTTATTTTCACTATGTCTCTTCCGTGCTATATTCCAGGCTCGGTTTCTTCTATCCTGTGCCTTACTACATCTTATATTGAACCATTCTTTTTCCTTCTTTACCCCTGATTGGAACCTTGGGACATATTTATGTATCCCTTCTTCATATACTTTCAGGAAAAGTCTATATTTGTCTTGAACCATTTCCAGGCTTTCTAGTTCCTTCCAATTTATACTTTGGAAATAATGTTTCAATGATTAAATCAGTTTTAGCATAATTGTATCTATTTATTTTATGTCCTTCATTTCTCTCCTCATTTTTTCCCAAATCCATCTCCATTTCTAATATCTTGTGATCACTTTTTCCCAAGGGACAACGATAATTTATCTTTCTAACATCATGTGGATCACTGGTGAAGACTAGGTCTAGCCTGGATGGTTCATCCATCCCTCTGATTCGTGTGTATTCTCTAACATGTTTTCTGTTACTAGATTCAGTAATTTACTGCCCCAAGATTCATTATTATTTCCTGCATCTAACCCTTCCCAATTGACTTCCTTACAATTGAAATCACCTGTTAATAATTTATTTCTCCTATTAAAAAGTATTTTTAGTGCATCTAGAGATTCTGTGATTAGTTGATCATATTTATCCCGCTTCCATGCTCTGGTTTGTGGTGGTATATAAGCCACTGCTATATCAGTTGCTTTGTTGTCCTTGTCTTTTATTGTCACTGCTATAATCTCTGATCTATTATTGCCTAGGTTAATCTCACTTGCTTCTATATTTTTGTCAGTCATTATTAACACTCCACCGCCCACTTTTCCTTCTCTATCTTTTCTCCACACATTATACCCTTCCCATCCCAACACTCCCAATTCAGTACCACCTCTCAACTTTGTTTCTGCTAAGCACATAATATGTGGTTTATATTTCTCAATATAGTCATTCAATTATAATTTCTTAGACAGCACGCCATCCACATTACTATACATCAGCTTCATCTCCCCCCTTCTTACACCTTTCTTTTTTTTCTCTTTCCCTGATATTCCCAGACTCTACTCCCCCCCCCGCTTCCACTCCACCTTCTCTCCCTTGCTCCCCCGTGCTCTCCACCTGCCCTGTTCCTCTCACTTGTTCCTGGTTTACACCAGTCTCTCCCTCCTGTCCTTCGGTACTGGTACTCGCTTCTCCTGTCCGACCGTTCATCCCTAAGTTCTCTGTTTGCCCCTCCGTCTTCCTCTGTGGGCTTTTGATGAACCATTTCCTCTTCTTCGTTCCTACCAGTCTCCAATAAAAAAAATCCACTTCTTGTTCTGTTCTTTTGGCATTCAATTCCTTCACCTCATCCCACAAACTTTTCATTTTGTTTCTTTCATCCAAGTCCAAGTCTTTTTCGATGTAAATATGCTTCAGACAATCCTTATCTTTCAACCTCCATTTTATTTATTATTCATGATTTCCTCTACTATTCCTACTGTGCGAAACTGCACTTTCATTGGCCTAGACAGGCTAGACTCTTGTTTATATTTTCCAATTCTATGCATGTCTTCAATTTCATTCTCCCACTCTCTCACACCCCCGTCCATTACCTGTAGAATCTCCCTCACTCGGTCTCTCTCTATCCTACTTCTCTCCTCTCTCTTTACATTGTGTTTCTCCTTATCTCCTCTTATCACAATACATTTCTTTCTTCCAGCAGTCTCCCTCACTAGATTTTCCTTTTGTATAATTACCTTAACTACATCCTTTTCAAAGTTACCTCCCTGCCTATGTAACTGTTGCTCCTTTACTATCTCCGAAAATTTCAAATTCCTTACCTCCTCGTTCTTTTGAAATTCATCCTTCTTTAATTCAACATCCTTCATATCTTTCTTCATCCTGTCCATTTCTTCCTGCATTTCGCTAATACAAACCCTTAACACGTAATTCTCATCCTTCAGAATACCAATTTGGTTTGCCATCCGTTTTTCTCTTCGTTCATAATCTAAGCTTTTTGTCTCCTGTTCCTCTAGCTTCCGCTCCAGTTTATTCAACCTCACCGCAAATGCAGATATTGCTACTCCCTCCTCTGAGCACCCTGAAATATCAAATCCCTCATGATCACGATCATAAGGGTCTCTGGTTACCCTGCTTGGGGGCAGGCTAAGCCGGTTCCTCCCACCGCTGGCCATACTGCCAGCTGGCCTTTGTTTACACCTGTTTGGCTCCACAAGTTTTGGTGGGAATATCCATTACTTTTTCTTTCTTACTCATATCAAACTCAACTCTCACCTTTTTTAACTAGGGAGTATATTCACTAATTGCATTTAAATTATAATTAATAAACAAAAGGACAACACATATGAACGCTACAAAAATACCAAACCACCAAACAGGCGCTGGCTGAATCAGCTGTCTCAAGCACGTCCGCCCTCCACCACGGTCTGACTGTGTGCGTGTGCGTGTGTGTGTGTGTGTGTGTCGCAGATTGTTCGTCAGACCAGTAAACAAAGCAATACACAAGAGATATAAATCGGTTTGGTCAAGATTACTCGGTTAATATACGTTTAAATATACCTGGGATATTCTCGCTATCCAAGCAGCTCAGTTGAGGTTTTGTGAGTATCTATAGCCTAGGCCTAGGCCTAAGAGTAACTCGCCCTGCCACTTAGCGGACAAATCTATCAAGCACCAGACCTTTGGTCCGGTCTGGAGGGATTGTCCGCCTACTGACTGAGTCTGTTGAATCCGAAATCCGTTGAATGGAAGTCCGCAGAATCGACGGTCGTGTATATAATATATATATATATATATATATATATATATATATATATATATATAGAGAGAGAGAGAGAGAGAGAGAGAGAGAGAGAGAGAGTGAGAGCGAGAACGGAGAAATGGATAGGTGACCAGCAGGGCAGGTTTAGGAAGGGAAGACGATATGTAGCTCAGATTGTTGCCCTGAAATGTGTTGTGGAGAAATATCTGGAGAAAGCACATAAGTTGTATGTTGCCTTTATAGACTTTGAGAAGGCCTATGACAGAGTTGATAAAGAAGGTTTGTGGAAAGTACTGAGAAAATTCGGAGTAGACGGCAAGTTGCTGAAAGCAGTGAAGAGCATGTATCAGGGTGCAAAGGTGTCAGTATGTGTGGAGAATGAGCAGAGCGAGTTCTTTGATCTGAATGTTGGGTTGAAGCAAGGGTGTGTGATGTCCCCATTGTTGTTCAATATATATATGGATGGAGTCATGAAAGAAATACAAGGAAGAGCAGTGGGTGTTGGTGTACCTCTGATAAGGGAGGGAAACGAGTGAAAGTTGCCTGTACTGCTGTTTGCTGATGATACAGTTCTGAAAAGCGATAATGAATGGGAGTTTCAGGGGCTGGTAAATATGTTTGGAACAGTGTGTCAAAAACGGAATCTGAGGGTAAATGCGGGGAAGAGCAAGGTTATGGTCTTTGAAAGGGGTGCAGCCACAGAGTGTGAGGTGAAGTTGAACAGTCAGGCTATGGAGAATGTCAGCACATTTAAGTATCTAGGCAGTGTGTTGAGTATAGATGGGAGTATGGATGAAGAAGTGCGGGAGAGGGTGCAACAGGGGAAGAGGGTTGTAGGAACGCTTAAAACAGTAACATGGTCAGCATGGAAGTATAGAAGTCCTTGCATGACAGTGTGGTAATCCCGAAATTGATTTATGGGAGCGAAGCATGGACGTTGAAGAGACTCAAACCAAAAGTGAGAGGGGTGGAAATGAGTTACCTGAGAAGTGCGTGTGGAGTTACATGGAGGGATAGACAGACGAATGAGGAAGTACGAGAGAGGTTTGGTGTGGATATACTGTAGATGTGCTGGAAAGTGTGAAAAGGAACACTTTGAGATGGTTTGGCCATGTGAAATGTATTGGAAGTGAGAGAATAACTAAGAGTGTTCAAGAGTGAGGTGGAAGGACAGAGAGGGAGACGTAAACCGAATGAGAGGTGGAAGAATGGAGTGAAGAAGTATATGAGTGAAGGCGGTGCTGAATGGGAGGAGGGGCGTCGACTGACTGGGGACAGAGGTGCATGGGGCCATTTCGTTCGTGGCCACTCCTTCGGGGATTACGGCGTCAGGCAAAAGAAAGAGAGAGAGAGAGAGAGAGAGAGAGAGAGAGAGAGAGAGAGAGAGAGAGAGAGAGAGAGAGAGAGAGAGAGAGAGAGGGATAGAGAGAGAGAGAGGGATAGAGAGAGAGAGAGAGAGAGAGAGAGAGAGAGAGGAGAGAAAGATAGATAGAAAGAGAGAGAGAGAGAGAGAGAGAGAGAGAGAGAGAGAGAGAGAGAGAGAGAGAGAGAGAGATATATATATATATATATATATATATATATATATATATATCATCATATCATAATCATCAATGTGACGCCCCGCTTTCAGTGGAAGCGTCCCAAAATGGATGGCCATGGCAGAAGCTGCCTCCAGACTCCCAGACATGCCTCCACTGACCCACTCCACAGTGCTGTACTATTTCCACCAAGTGGATTATGACCCTTATCACTGAAGGATACAAACGTGGGTGATTGTATGCCCCGACAGAGGATATACTTGAAAGAAAGAAAGAGGAGTTCTGGATGAATGTGGAGGCGTGCCTGGAGAAGTTTGACAAGAACGAAAGAATATTTCACCTCCATCAGAGGTGAATGGGAATGGTAGTGCACTTGTGGACGTATGTGTGGGGAGGAGGCTGTGGATAGCCAACACCTTCTTCCGACGCAGAATGATCCACAGGTACACGTGGAAACGGATGTTGACGATGAAGGATAAGACAGTGGTGGAACGAAAGTCATTGATTGATTATGTATGTGTGGATGAACGAATGAAGAAATCTGTGATGGATGCTAGGGTGTATAGGGGTATTGGAGGGGGTCTGTCTGATCATTATGTAGTGGTAGCTAAGGTTAGGATACAAAAGAAGTGGGTGAGGAGAGCTGGAGGGAGGCGAGAGGAGGGTGGAATGGTGAGGAGGGTGGAGAGGTTGCAGGAGGACGAAGTCAGGGAGGAGTACAGGAGAGCAGTGGAAAGACGACTAGGTGGGTTCGACCTGGAAGTTATGGAGGAAGTGGAGGAGATGAGCAAGGTGTTTAAGGATTAGATCTGTGCAGCATGTGAGGAGGTGTGTGGAGTGAGGAGAAGAGGGAGGGGAGTGAAAGGTACAGCATGGTGGACAGAAGAGGTAAGAATAGCTGTGAAGAAAAGAAGAAAGCATATAGAGAGTGGTTGGGTAGTAGAGGGAATGAAGATTTTTGAGAGACAGAAACGAGCGAGGTACGTGGAGAGTAAGAGGGTGGTGAAGAGAGTAGTGAAGGAAAGTAAGAGAAGAGTAGATGAGGAATTTGGAAGGAATCTGAGTGTAAAATGGAGGGAGAGTAAGAAACTGTTCTGGAAAGAAGTCAAGAAAGTTAGGGAAGGTAGCAAGGGAAACAGTAAGGGTGTGAAAGATAAGAATGGGAGAATGCTAGCCGAGAAGCAAGAGAGAGTCGAAAGATGGAGGGAGTACTTCAATGAGTTGCTAAATGTAAGGAATGAAGAGCCAGCAAACATAGCTGGATATGGTATGGGAGGGAGAAGAAGAGAAGTAGTGGAGGAGGAGGTGGGGATCAGGAGGTCAGAAGTGTGGGAAGCCATGAAAAGAGTGAAGTTGGGGAAAGCACCAGGAACAGATGGAGTGTGTGGGGAAATGTTGAGGTATGGTGGTGAGATAGTGATAGAATGGGTATGGAAAATGTGCAAACTAGCATGGGAGAAGGGGAGTGCACCCGATGACTGGAAGACTGGCATAATAGTCCCCCTATATAAGGGCAAAGGGGAAAGAGGATTGTGTGGTAACCACCGAGGAATATGTCTTCTAAGCGTAGTAGGGAAGGTATACAGTAGGGTAGTGATTGAGAGAGTGAGAACGGAGAAATGGATAGGTGACAAGCAGGGAGGTTTTAGGAAGGGAAGAGGATGTGTAGATCAGATTTTTACCCTGAATTGTGTTGTGGAGAAATATCTGGAGAAGAAACAAAAGGTGTATGTTGCCTTTATGGACTTGGAGAAGGCCTATGACAGAGTGGATAGAGAAGGTTTGTGGAAAGTACTTAGAATATACGGAGTAGAGGGCAAGTTGCTGAAAGCAGTGAAGAGCATGTATGAGGGTGCAAAGGCGGCAGTACGTGTGGAAAGTGAGCAGAGCGAGTTCTTTGACCTGAATGTTGGTTTGAAACAGGGGTGTGTGATGTCCCTGTGGTTGTTTACTGTATATATGGATGGAGTCCTGAAAGAAATACTATCAAGAGCAGTGGATATTGGTGTATCGCTGAAAAGGGAGGGAATTGACTGGAAGCTACCTATACTGTTGTTTGCGGATGATACAGTTCTGATGAGTGATAATGAATAAGAGTTGCAGGGTCTGGTAAATGAGTTTGGAACAGTGTGCGAAAAACGGAATTTGAAGGTAAATGCGGGGAAGAGCAAGGTTATGGTCTTCGAAAGGGGTGAAGTCACAGAGTGTGAGGTGAAGCTGAACGGTTAGGCTATGGAGATCGTCAACTCTTTTAAGTATCTGGGCAGTGTGTTGAGTAAAGATGGGACTATGGATGAAGAAGTGCGGGAGAGGGTACAACAGGGGAAGAGGGTTGTAGGAACGCTAAAAGCAGTAACAAGAAATAGGGTGGTCAGTATGGAAGTGAAGAAGTCCTTGCATGACAGTGTGGTAATCCCGACACTGACTTACGGAAGCGAAGCATGGACGTTGGTCGAGAGACTCAGACCAAGAGTGAGAGCATTGGAAATGAATTACTTAAAGAGTGCATGCAGAGTTACATGGAGGGATAGACAGACTAATGAGGAAGTAAGACGGTGTGGTGTGGAGGTAGATGTGCTGGAAAGTGTGAAAAGGAACAACTTGGGATGGTTCGGCAATATGGAACATATGGAAAGCGAGAGAATGACTAAGAGGGTGTACGAGAGCGAGGTGGAGGGACAGAGAGGGAGAGGTAGACTGAATGAGAGGTGGAAGGATGGAGTGAGGAAGTACATGAACGAAGGCGGTGCTGGTTGGGGGGAGGGGCGTCGACTGACTGGGGACAGAGGTGCATGGGGGCGGTTCGTTCGTGGCCACCCCTTCGGGGATCACGGCGTCAGGCAATAGATAGATAGATAGATCACTGAAGGAGCAGACCCAAAGCAGTCGCTCACCCGGATGGCAGTTCCACCATTGTTTTGCTATTTTATTTACCCCAGTGGGGCCCTGGCTGGAAGCATACCAAGCACAAGGATTTTCTGGAGATAGGAACCAGTGGTCTACTGCCCCTATAGCTGATTGCACCACCTAAGTGGCAGGCGGTGGGGTCGCTGCATCCCTACGCTAGAGAGTGAAAGGTCGACTTGTGCCAGTGGGCTGTAAGAGTAAGACACTAGGGAACCATTGGGCACACCATTATGGCCCCATTGCCTTCACCACTCTAAGGCAAAAAGTTAGGAACAAGAATGATGAAAAAGGTAAACTCAAAACCGGCTATAGGAAGTAGAGGTTACCAACCCTCTCACACAGATCAAGCCCACCACATAACAATATACTGTATATACAGTATATACTGTATATATATATTTTATTATTTTTTTTTTCTATGTGATTGAGGGAGGCAAAAGGCATTACTGCCTATAGCAAGTGCCTCCCCCATAGTTGAAAGAGTGACAGGGCCAAAATCAAGGGACGTTCGAGCCAAAATGCCTGGACACACGGAGTTTGAAGCAATTTAAGTCATAGGAAGAGGGAAAGACTGATTCTGGGAGAGAGTTCCAGAGCTCAGCTGTTGAGTAGAAGAAAGTTTGAGAGTAACGTTTCACTCTTGGGTTGGAGAGTTGCATAGAGTAGGGGTGGGATTGAGTTGCAAGACGGGTACCACGTGCCCTACGTAAAGGAGGTGGTATGCACTGGGATAGCTCTGAGGAACACTGATTATTATAGTAGCGATAGAATAGCGAGAGAGATGCAACATTGCGGCGGAGAGAGAGAGATTGCAGAGAGTTGGTGAGTGGACGGGAGTTAATGATACAAAAGGCCTTCCTTTCAACTTTGTCTAGGAGAGCGGTGTGAGAGGAACCTCCCCACACATGTGAACAATACTCAATACAAGGGCGCACTATGCCCCTGTACAGAGCAAGAAGCTGTGCAGGGGAAAAGAACCCCCCAAGGCGGTTGAGCACACCCAGCTTCTGGGAGGCTGCCTTAGCAAGACTGGTAATATGGTCCTTCCAAATGAGAGCAGAAGAAAAAGAGACACCAAGAATATTGAGAGAAGATGAAGGGTTGATTTTTGTATTGTTGAAGAATAAGGGATAGTCCGCTGGGAGATCCTGACGGGTAGATAGATGGAGAAATTGGGTTTTGGAAGCATTAAAGTTAACAAGGTTTTCTCTGCCCCAATTGGAAAATAGTATTTAGATCAGAATTTAAGTTCTATGGCTTCATTACGTTTGTCGTTGAGGGATTGCTGGCTGGGGCGTTCTGAAAAACTAATGGAGTAGTGTAAGGTTGAGTCGTCTGCGTATGAATGGATGGGAATTAAGGTACAGTTAAGGAGATCATTTATAAAAATTAGAAAGAGAATAGGAGATAGGACAGAGCCCTGAGGAACACCGGAGTTTATAGGGTGAGGAAGTGAACAATGGCCGTCCACAACCGCGGCTATGGAATGGCCGGAAAGGAAATTAGAGACAAAGGCACAGATGGAGGGATAGAAACCGAAGGAGGGTAGTTTAGAAATTAAAGATTTATGCCAGACTCTATCGAAGGCTTTCGATATGTCTAGTGCAATAGAAAATGTCTCACCGAACTCCCGAAAGGAGGATAACCAAGAGTTAGTAAGATATGAAAGAAGATCACCAGTAGAGCGACCCTTAAGGAAGCCATACTGGCGATCTGAGAGCAGATTATGAGAAGAGAAATGCTTAAGAAATTTGGAAGCAAGAATAGTTTCAAAAACTTTAGAAAGACAAGAGATAAGAGCAATTGGACGATAGTTGGAGGGTTGAGAGCGGTCACCCTTCTTTGGGACAGGTTGAATGTGAGCAAACTTCCAGCATGAAGGGAAGACGTTAGAGGATAGACAGAGACGAAAGAGTTTGCCTAGGCAGGGAGTCAGCACGGAAGCACAGTTTTTGAGAACAACAGGAGGAACACCGTCCGGACCGTACGCCTTATTAGTGTTAAGCCCAGAGAGGGTAGAAAGTACATCTTTAGAATAGATTAGGATATTAGGCATAAGTAAGACAGAGGAGGGCGGAGAGGGAGGAATAGCACCGGAATCATCCAAGGTGGAGTTTCTAGCAAAAGTTTGAGCGAAGAGTTTAGCTTTGTCAGAGGAAGAAGTGATGGTTGTGCCATCAGAATGGGAAAGGGGAGGGAAAGACGAGGAAGAAATTGTTGGAGAGGTTTTTGGCTAGACGCCAGAAAGCTTGGGAAGAGCTAGAGTTGGATAGTTCAGTGCATTTATTATTGATGAAAGTGTTTGGCAAGTCGAAGAACAGATTTGGCTTGATTCCGGGCAGAAACATATGAAGAATGAGAGTCTTGAGTTTTAAGGCGTCGGTACCGTTTGAATGCTTCCTCCTTATTGCGGACAGCAGTAGAACAGGCGTGAGTAAACCAAGATTTTTTAGCATTAGACTGAGAGAAAGAGAATGGAATGTATGCTTCCATGCCCGATAGGATTACCTCGGTAATGCGTTCAGCACTCTCCGAGGGTCCTCGGCCATGGAAGCAGAAATCATTCCATGGGAAATCAAAGAAGTACTGCCGAAGAGCCTCCCAGTCGGCAGCGCCAAAGTGCCACAAGCACCGCCGGCTAGGAGGATCGGGTGGCTGTACTGGAGAGATAGGACAGGTGACAGAGATAGTTTATGGTCGGAGGAGCCCAAAGGAGAGAAAAGATCGACAGTATAAGAAGAAGGGTTAGAAGTTAGAAACAGGTCAAGAATGTTGGGCCGATCGGATACGGGTGGGTTGCTGAACTAACTGCTCTAGGTCATTTAGGATAGAAAAGACGTAGGCTTGTTCACCAGGTGGATCAGTAGTGTGAGAGGAGAGCCATTGGCGGTATACATTATACAGTTATAAAAAAAAAATCCTCTCACAAAAATGCTCCCTTGTAAACTAAGCAAATGTTCTCAGGTGCTGGTATGTTTAAATTAAAATTTAAAACTTGCAAACCAAACAAACCAAAACTGGGACAAGGACAATATAAAGTCAAATTAAATTATCAAAATCGCTATGTGGAAACAACGCTTACTAAAATGAAAATTATTAAATAAAAGAAAAATATGACACTTTTAGCACACTCATCTCAAACACCCCCTCCTCTTAAAGAGTTATGGTAGAGTCCACTATAATTGTTACCAGTGACTTGTTAACATATTCAATGTCATGCTTTCCACTTGTTCTCTCTCCCTTGGTAGCTTTCCTTTTGACTCTCACTTGATTCTTATTTTGGGATGCATGTATGTATGTATATACTCAGGCACATACCCTATTGCTGGGGGTGGTCGACTCTAGACAGAGCCCAAGCAGAAAGAACATTCAAGGGTTCCAATTCTCAGGGTCCGGGACCACTTTTGCGCTCCCTTGCCCCTTTCTCTGTCTCGATGAGTAGGAGAATTTTACAAGGGGAGGAGGATTCCTAGCCCCCAGAAGGAAAAGTAGGACACAACTAGTCCAGTATTGTCAAGTATTACACTCCTCTTTATCCATTCAACCACTCCATTATTCTTCCATTTCACATCGAAGTGGAATCCAAATAATCAACCATTCATGTACACTGGTCATTAGGGCAACCACAAAGAGTGTGTATTGTGTGTGTGTGTGTGTGTGTGTGTGTCCCACCTTAACAGTTATAACAGCGGGTGTCGTCTGTGATGGCTGAGGTGATGCCAACAAGCTGCGGTACACAGCAGCATTAACCTGGGGCCGGGAGATATACACCATTGTAGTGCACACATCTCAATATAATACTCATGTTGTCGTCAAGCTTTTCTTTTTCAATTCATATTATCACCAACCCACCAATTAACTTACAAATAAACCTAATTAATGAATACATGTGGTACCGTACTCCAAGGATTCGAACCTAGGATACTCTCACCGAAAGAAGAGACATACTGTATGTTAACCGTAAATAACAATAGTGACACTGCTACATTATAATGTAAAACTTGCAAAATAAAGAAACTAAAACTGGGACGATACAAGATAAATGCAAAAAAACTTGTCAAAATCGCTATGTGGAAACTACGCTTAATAAAATAAAATTTTGAAATAAAAGAACACAATCCACCACATAGGGTGTACACAACTACATGCGCAAGTCAATTTGTTTTCCAAGTAAACTGATCGCACATATAACAATGCACTGTCGTCACGTTCAAGGAATTAGTCAATTTGGGAAGTCGGGGACGTTCTGGTAAAATTGACTAAACTCTGCATGAATAAAGAAACTACATTAAGTGTCAAAATGTTCTATTAAAATCAAATTCATATTAGAATATGAATTTTTATCATAAAAAAAAAGACCAGCCTCCCAACTATAAGACAAGGAGAGATAGAGGTAGGAGTGGCTATGGCTTTAGGTGGGAAGTACTATAGACAGTTTATATACGAGGGGAGGTCTGGGGACTACAGTTTATGGTGGGAAGTACTGTAGGATAGCTATAAGATGAGGTGAGCTGTAAAGGTTATGAATTATGGTGAGAGGTACTTCATTCTCCTGGATAACTGTAATACCCAGTGAGGTGTTGGGGCTATAGTTAATGATGAGAGGTTAGTTATTGGAAAATAATAACAGTCATAACATAATAGGCAGTAGGGATGACAAGTGTATTGTGAAGACAAAAAATGGAGGTAGGGAAGAAAATACAATGCCTTTACAGCACAATGCACACCTGTGCAAATCATGAATTGCTTTAAAATAAAGATAGATGAACAACAAATAATCCCTAGACTATCTTCCCTTATTAACTTTCCTCTTTTCTTACACTTGTGCAAGGGCAGATACAAAAACAAGTCTCTGAATATAAAGAAAGGTTACTAGAATCAAAAGGAAACAAACTAAATGGTTAAGTTAACAAGAAACAAAGTGAGACAAAAGTGAACGATCCCTTGAAGAATACTAAGTTTCGTACCTGCTGTGGTTGAGTGACTTGCTGCTGCTGCGTTTGCTGCACTGTGTCATCCTGCTGGTGGCCTGGAGTCTGTTGCTGCTGCTGCTGCTGTTGTTGTTGTGGTGGTTGTTGTTTGTTGGGCACATGTAGAGTCAGCGCCAGGACTGGAGAGAGCTGGTTCACTTGTAACTTGTCTGTAATGATGATTGGGAGTTAAGTACAGTAAAACCATGATTATCCAGAATTAATATATCCAGAAATCTAAAATAACCAGTACTGTACCTACATTCAGAATGGGTACCATTATTATAGCTATTGGAAGATGAAAATAAACCATAAGTTTTTAAGTTCAAATATGAAGAGAATGTTATCTATCTCTATCCATCTATCTATCTATTGCCTGACGCCGCGATCCCCGAAGGGCTGGCCAATAACTAACCGCATGCATTTCTGTCCCCAGTCAGTCGACGCCCCTCCTTCCAACCAACACCGCCTTCATCCATATACTGTACTTCCTCACTCCATCCTTCCACCTCTCTTTCGGTTTACCTCTTCCTCTCTGTCCTTCCACCTCGATCTCGTACTCTCGTATTCTTAGTCATTCTCTCGCTTCCCATACGTTCCATATGGCCGAACCATCTCAAGGTGTCCCTTTTCACACTTTCCAGCACATCTACCTCCACACCACACCTCCTTCTTACTTCCTCATTGTTAAATTTAGGTTAAAATAGTGATCATAAACCATATAAATTGTAGTGATACATAATCTCCTATGCTGATGATACAACTTTATATGCGTCAATTCCATCACCAATAGATCGACACGTAATTGCTACTGCTCTGAATAGGGATTTAGCCAAAATTACATCATGGTGTGAACTTTGGAGCATGAAACTTAATGCTAGTAAAACACACTCCATTATCATCAGCAGATCTCGTACCTTGGATTCTCCCCATCCTTATCTACAAGTTTCTGGCGAGCAAATTGAGAATGTGGATACTCTGCGTTTGTTAGGAGTTACTCTTGATCCCAAACTTACTTTTGAAAAGCATATTAGTTCTTTCTCCTCTTCCATTTCCCAAAAAATTGGTCTGCTTCGCAAGGTTTATAAAACATTTGCTTGTGACGCCACAGTTATCAAGTCTTTTTATGCTTTTATTTTGCCACATTTCGAGTACTACTCACCTGTCTGGTTGTCAGCAGCTGACTGCCATCTAAAGTTGCTTGACAGGTCGCTAAATTCCATCAGTTTTATTCTACCTCATTTGTCTCTTGATCTGTGTCATCGACGTAAAGTTGGTGCCCTTAGTCTTTTATTTAAAAATTTTAACAACCCTCAGCATCCCTTACATGGGGTTCTGCCTGGGCCCTATGTCCGGGCTCGTGCAACTAGATTCACAAGCAATCTTAATGATCTTGCCATGAGCCGTGTTAATTTTTCTACTACACAGTTTTCACGGTGTTTTGTGCCGGCCATGGTTGACTTGTGGAATACGTTGCCAAATGAGCTAGTCAATTCAGCTCATACAGTATCTCCATTTTTAAGTCTAGAGTTAATGCTTTTTTGCAGCATTAATTCTAATTTTTAAACTTATTTTATTCTATTTTTTTGTATTATATTTATACTTGATATCCTCCACTGCATAATATGTTATCTGTGTTTAATATGTGTATATGTACAGTATACAGTATATGTTTTTGTTTTTTCCTAAGTTGCTGTAGTCTCTCTCCAGTGTCTCCGGATGTTTTGTGTGGATTCATCTTGATGGTGTTTCTGCACCCTAGTTGGAGACTTCGGCATCTCATATAATAATAATAATAATAAAAATAAATAATAAGATTAACCTATACTATTAATTGTGATAATAAAACAAGGAGGGGCCATGCATCAGAGGTTGAGAGGTTGACATCATGAGAAAATCATAACGGCACCGGGAAGGGGATGAACCTATACTAAAATGGATGTACAGTACCGGTACAGTACCGATATTTATTTACAAGTGCTATAAAGTCACTGAACTGCTTAAAAAAAGAAAAGATTAAGAAAATCTTCTAAGATTAGCAAAGGTAAAGAGGAGGAAAAGAAATGAAAAGCTTAGAGTGCACATGGTTTGGTACTCACATTGTGCCAGCATGTTGCGCACTTGTTGCTGTATGGCCATGATGTGGTCCTTAGTGAGGCCCACACCTGGCTGTAGTCCCTGGATAATGGTCTTAGGGCCCTGTTCCGTCATCCTCACTTGTACCCTTAATGTTAGACTGCTCCCTCCTCCGCCCCCACCAGTGCCTTGACTTGGTGTGGGTGTCGGGGGGTCTGTGGGTGGGGTGGAGGTAGCTAGGACCGGTGCGGGGGTCTGAGTCGGGGCAGCACTAGCCATTACAGTCTTGACTGTGGTACCGTCGGGTGCTAACATTGTTTTGATCCGCGGGGAGGTCTGTGTGATAGGCTGACGAATGGCCCCTAGCGTTGGAACACCAACAGCCGCCGCCGCTTCCCCTGCACCCACTGTTACCACTTGTTTATTCTCATTGTTGTGTTTTAGTAATACTTGTTGACCGTTAACCTTCACTACTTGGGCACTTATTACACCAGGCTTGTCTACTGACTTGGTTTGCTGAGTAACCTGTATCGCTGGTGTGGGCGTGGGAGTGGGGGTGGTTTGCGTGGGGCTGAGAGGAGTGGCGGGAGTGGGAGCATTTTTGGTGTTGATGAGGTGAAACTTCCCGTCACCCCGTTGTACGAGTTGCTGACCCTCTAGCAGGCCTCGCACTTGTAGCTGGCCATCGGGTAGTCTTATTATCTGTATCTGCTGGCCTTGTGGTCGTGCTTGAGTGGTGGTGGTGGCTTGGGTGGCAGTAGTGGTGGCAGGTATGGTGATAGTGGTTGGTGTGGTGGTGATGGTGGTGGTGGCAGAGGATGTGGTGGTGGAGATGGTGGCGGCAGGGGTGGTGATGGTGACGGGACGTGGAGGACGCGCCGCAGGTTGAAGGGCGGAGTTGGTGGTGGTGTTTATGGTAGTGGTAGAGCGAGGTAGAATCATCCGCTGACCCGCCCCACCGACCGCCTGCAGTCTGATCACCTTGTTACCTTGAGCTGTTACCTGGACCTTTGGGCCACCCACGGGGAAGATGGTACTGCTCCCCACACTCACCCCTGCACCCTCTCCCCCTGTCCCAGACCCCCCCGTGGTACTGTTAGCCAGATTAGTCGGAGTGGTCGTCTGTACGGTTATTATTCTGCCATCTCTGGTGGCCACAATTTTTTTTCCTGTGACCAGGGGGATTTGACCGCTGACAGCCATGATGGTAGAGGACCCGGCCTGGACCACTTTAGTTGCGGGGGAGGCTGGGAGAGCTAGTTTGGTTCCAGACGGTGTGGTTAAAGTGCCGGCAGAGCATATAGACAGCTTCACCACCCCACCTTTAGTCAGCGGGGTGCCTTCCAGGGCTTTTCTCTGGTTGAAATTGGCTCGCTGTATCTTTAGCTGCTCTTCCATACGCGCTCTGATCTCTGCTGGACTTGCCCCCGGCGTGGCTATACCTTGAACTGTCTCCCCACGCTCTCCTATCGTCTTTTTGGGTGCTATGGCCGCTCGTTCTAAACGTTCTCCAAAGAAGCGTATCTCCCAGATGTCCAGCTTCTCTTCCTCCACCCACTCCTCCACACTCTGGGGTTGTGTGTTGACGGGCGACTGGGCTCTCCGTCGCTTACGTAGACCACTTCGCTGTGATGGTGTGAATTCTGGGGAGTGAAGTTAATAAAAAATAGATTATACACTAATATAATATATATTCAACTTTTAACACCTTTCCCTCTCTACAAATGCACTGTCCTCAAGTCCTCCAATACATTCTTACTTTTGGTAAGAGAAACACTAGGTGAGGATGGGCCTTTTATTATGATGTTTCATTTTTACAAGCTCTTCTTTACGGTACGGTACCGTACGGTACAGCAAACTTTGTCATATGTAATAAAAGGCCATTCATATACCGGTATGGTGTTTCTCATACCATTTTGTAATTACCCGGTATCTACCATGCATATCAGTAACATACTGCATGAATTAGCTAAATCTACACTTTCCTTCCCTCCCATACCATCGTCTCTCCAAAGATGTTACTGTACCAACTCCTATATATTAACCCGGGAACTGCGGGGAGACTCTTAAGAGTTCCCCCGGCGGACTGCGGGGAGACTCTTAAGAGTCAGAGAAAAAAAAAAATCAACTTTTGACATCGAAAAAAACAAAACAAAATTTTTGTTTTTTTGGCCCCTGGGCCATGCAAAATCTCAGTCCTCTACCTCGCCTCCTTTCCCACTTTCCTCCTCTCCTTCAGTTATCACCTATTTTCCCTGTTATTCCCTTATTCTGAGGTATATTTTCGTGCTAACATTAGAAATCCGGTTACAGGGTGTGGTCATCACTGATAGCAAGCGAATGCAAGAGAGAGAGAGAGAGTATCGATCGACTGTGTCTCAGTGGCCTTGGGGGAAATTGGCGGGAAAGCAGCTTGCCTCACCCATACATTATACAACTCGCGGGCTATATCTCCGATTTTGACCATCCAAACGCTGTTTTCACTCGTTTTATTGTTGTTTCAGGTTAATACCTTTATAACCAACCCATAATAGGCGCATATGGATAAGTATTAATGCTATTACTGGTACAATGAATATTTTAGTGACGGAAACACCTCAAATACGTCAGCACAGGGGGACGTTTCCAATTACCCCCATGCGCACTTGTTAGGTTAAGCCTCTGATTTTTTTCTTTACCAAATATTTTTTTTTTTATGATTTTTCATCTAAACTAAGCTAAGTATCCCCATACTCCATACTGGAGATCTTTTTTCTTTTTACTTCTGAATCACTGTTCAAAATGTTCTCCAACGCATCCTCACCCTACATCACCTCTCTTTTTCTAACCCTTATTGTGCCCCATAACATATCTTCTGACTTACATGACACTATTGCTTATATTCTCCAATACTTTGTTTCTTTCACACCACCTGAAACCAAGATGCAACTCACACGAATGCTGTGGGAATGAGTTTTTTTTTTTACAGAGTACACAAATTAGCTTTCCAATTTGTAAACGTAATATAATTTTTCAAGTTATTACATCTATTAACGGCGCTGTGAAGGGAATGAAACAATTTATTACCCTATCTTACCTTAGATTTATAGAGGAAAAGGAAATAATTTTTGTACCGGTAAATGTACAGAGCTTGAACTGTTTTGGCCAGAAAGTTTAGTCGGGAATACAGGAAATTGTGTGATTAAGTGTCTTTTGCACCACCGGCAATTACCGAACTGTACCGGTAGTTTGTAGTGATTTTCATCTTTCACTTACGAATGTTTCGAGATTATCAGGTGGCCAGTTTAATGGGCAAACCGGAAACTGTCTGAGCCTGGCCCGAAAGGCAAGAACCGGTGATTGCCAGTTTATAAAACCGGTCAAAGCACAGCACTACCTGGTACTATAAGGCAGTAAATATCTTTAGCTTCATATCCCTAACGCAATTAAACATCTTGCCGTAGCTACTTAAATTTAAACAATTAATCAATTGCCCTCTCTCACTTATTATACAGCTTTCAACAATCTATTTCTTAATTAAAACAGGTAAAAAAGCATGTCTATTAACTCGACCAAATGCTACCTAGTAGAGTGGTTATCAGGAAAAATATATAAGTATTAGTCTCACCTCTAACAGGCTTAGGCACATCAAAGGGGATGATAACTTTGCGGCGGAGGTAGGTGGTCTTCTCTAGAAACCTGCCGGCATGCTTGCGCTTCAGTATCTCTGTCTGTACAATCTCCATGTCCGTGGTGAGCTGCTTGCGACCATCCCCAGGACCCTTCTCCTGCATGTCGTCCCACCGCAAGCACACCCACAGTATCCGTAGCTGCATGGAGGCAGAGTTTAAGGTGGGCATGTTGGCTGTACGGAACTGCCAGGTGGTTTTAAAGACCGGGCGGGAGCAGGGGTAGGGCCACACCACGCTGTTTGCCTTTGCGTTGTGGTTAAATCCGGCAATGTAATACCGGCCGCCTTTTCTGGCTAACGTTCTTAGTTCCCACGCGGGCAAAACTAGGATGCTCGTCGGCCGTGTCTCTTTATTACGCACTCTCTTACCGATCCTGAAAGACGATAGTTGTGGGATGCGGGTTTGGAGTTTACGTGGAACGCGTTTCGTTTCACTGGGTAGTTTCTTCAGGTACACTTTGCCGGATGTGGATTCAGCGCTTTGAGTCCGTTCATTTTTCAGGCCGAATTTGTTTTCGAGGGAGCCCTGGCTTGTCTCGTCCAAGTCCTCGTCCATTCTTATCTTAATCTCACTACTAGCGCGGGACGACCGGCCGTCACTCGAGTCTGTGCCGCCCTCCGCTTTGATTTGGCTTGAGTCTGCCGAGGCACTTTCAGTATTATTAATATTTTGTCCATTCACACCTGTCGCATCACTACTAGACGCGCTACTAGAAACTGTATCACTCGCCCCATCTAACTTTTTATTATCACTCACTCCTTCCCCCTTCTTAGTATCACTCCCAATATCCCCCTTTTTATCACTCCCACCATCCCCCTTCTCACTGTCTATGGAGTCGTTCAATCTCACAGGACTGTGTGCCCCAACCTCATCAAACGGCGCCGGTTTACTGGTCACTATCCGATAGTTCTTTACACTATTGACTAACTTCTCCCTGGTGCGGTTCTTGAGGAGACAGAGCGGAGAATAACACTGAGACCTCCCGCCGCTCTGACACACCGCTGAGTAACAAGCATACTGGCCGTCTACATCATCAAGCGCCTCGTATTTAGTTTTCAGTGTCCGAACTTCCTTCAAGAGGTTGCCCGCCGGCCGCTGCTTGTGTATGGTGGATCGCTGTGAGTCTGGGATCTCGTCAATGGGTTGGTGGTCATCATGGTCACTGAGGGTGGCGTCAGAGTCGTCGTTCTCTACGTCGATCTCGTCCTCCTCCTCCTCAGCTTTACCTAACTCTGGCACTGGGCACTTCTGGGGAGCAGAAATTGATGTCAGAGCTGGGAATGCTAAAATTTATCAATTGTACTGAAAGTTTTCCATTTTTAATCAATATAGTATATTGGAAGTAAATATTATAGTAAGATATTTGAATTTATCAACTAGAAAATCACTTGTTTCTCCATTTCGAAGGAAGGCATTACTACTATAGCCTACTGTAAAACAGAATTTTTGTTATATAGTGTGCATGAACAATAAAAATAATGCTAAACATTCTCTTCCACCACCAATGTAAACTATTAGAAAATAAGTGTGTATAGTACTAGAACAAATCCTATAAGCCAGAGATCTTTGTTGTAACTATGGAAAGCCTACAGTATACAATATCACTCTTCTCATTCAAATATATATCTACCCTTACTATCAACACAATTCCCTGCAACATGTCCTTAGCTAAGCTTATTAGCAATGTTCTTAATTAAATTACTGCATTCCAACATTTATGTTACTACTATCTATCTACTGTACTGTAAATACTCTGATACATACCCCATTTTTTTTTTTTTTTTTTTTATTATTGGGGGTGGCCGACTCAAGGCAAAGCCTACCTATATTTTACTGCAACATTTCTCTATCAAATAGATTTTAACTACAGTAAACTCCCTTTTATCCAAAATTCAAATATGGAAACAGATTAACTTGCTCATGTAGTAATGTACACCCTATGTGGTGGATTGTGTTCTTTTATTTAATAATTTTCATTTTAGTAAGCGTTGTTTTCACATAGCGATTTTGATAATTTAATTTGACTTTATATTGTCCTTGTCCCAATTTTGGTTTGTTTAGTTTGCAAGTTTTACATTTTAATCAAAAAATTAAGCTAACCAAAGTTTTTGTTATCCGTATTTTTCACTAGTTTTCACATATTTAAGCCGCTCTGGGTGTTTATTTTCATCAATTAATCCCTCTGAAGTAGATATAGCTTAATTAGATGATAATTTGAAGGTAAAACAACCTAGAAATGGTTTTAATTGTATTGAAAACAGTATATTTGGCCATTTGTACTCATATTTACCTCCATAGGGAGGGACTCTCCTTTATCCGTAAAAATCGCTTATCCAAAATTTCAAAAGGCTCATGATATTTGGATAAAAGGGAGTTTACTGTATAATCACTTTGTTCTCTAAACTACAGTGCATTCATTCGACATATATCGACAGGCCCCGCCCGCTTCCACCAGCGCCGTAGACGAAGTAGAGCTTATCATACCGCAATCTCGGACAAGTCACTTGTCACCTTACCACGGAGCTGATAAGAGCTCCAAGTAAAATTCATTATACGATGTAAGAGCGCTTTAATACATGCATATTTGCAGTTATTCTTTACTATACAATATTACCATATACCATAGTACAGATAAGTAAACTCCATTACCATTGTTACCTCGTCTACTTGGGCAGAGCAGAGGTAGAAAATTATTAAGCTAGGCTTAGCGAGCGACTGCGTTTGGGTGTATAGGGTACGGTACCGTAACCGTAATGCCTCTCCCTCCCTCCCTCTCTCTCTCTCATATTGTGAAGTGATCAAAGTTGTCAATGGTCCAAGTATGGGTGAAAGCCGTTGCTGGTAAACTGGTGAATGAAAGACTCCTTCAATCTTCCTGCCTTGAGTTCTGATCTTATTAATTAATGGCTGTGAAACTTTCGTTGCCTCAGAGGTTTTCTTCACCACCACATCAACTGGCTCAGTTTTCTCCTTATCAAAATACATGAATACATTCAAGACAATATTCCTGGCTTGACTGACAAGTCGGGGAGAACCAGCAGGTCTGCCAGGGGTATGGGCAGGAGACGCCATCTTCCCCCTTCAGAAGACAGGAGGGAACTGAACTGACGTTTGAATGGCAGCGCAGTGACAGTTGAAACCTTGAGAGAGAAGCGTTGCCAATGTAGCTTCCTTACCGCTAGATCAAAAAGTATTTACTTGAACAAGGGAATGGAGCTGTTAAAGACAGGCTCCAGTCTTAACATTTCTTTCTCACTCGTTGATGTAGAAAGGTAGAAAGAGGTAGAAAGGCTTTGTAGGCCATATTTAATAATTTAAAATGATAAATAGATATTGACTTGATCTAGCGGCAAAATTTTACACCTAGCAATAAGAATGCTGGCTATACTCCGAATCTTTTAGCACATGTTATCAATATTGGAGTAATATTCTAGCAATATTAGGTAGGCATTTACTAGTTTGTATTCTTCTAGTTACTTCTGCAAACAGATTAAATAATATTTTTGTGCTGATTTGGTAACCCTGTTGGACACCCGTACCTCGCACAGTCATGCCAGCCGTATGATAACGGTTGGGGAAGTGGGCGGGGCCTGTCGATATATGTCGAATGAATGCACTGTACATTATAGTATACACTTTTCCAAAATGTATACAATTCTTAATCAAACCTTGTTAGCTATTTCCTTCTCCTCCTGAGCGCGCTGAGCCAATCGTCGTGACAGAAGACTGTCCAAGACTCCCGGCTTAGCCACCTTAGGGTAGAGGAAGCGGGAACGGGAAGTCAGCGCCCGAGACACGTTGACTAGACCATCCTCAAAGAGTTCCTCCAGATTCACCACACCCACCTCCACCTTCTGTTGTCCAGCTAATGGGGTACACCAGTAGATCAGTAAACCCGGTATCACAGAATCACTTTTTCCCTCAATTCTTATCCTAAACAATGATATGGTAGCTCATAAGGTAAACCTTTTAAATCAATCTGTCACCTCTATAAATCCATCTTCAATCTAGTTTTCAATACCAAAAGATCCCAGACATAATATAAGAAAAAATGCTACCAATTGTAAATTTACATTATTGCATGCACTAGTACACGAACACTGCTACAGAATTGCAAAGTTTCTTTGTATATTATTCTATACACTAAAAATATTAATTACAAACATAAGTCTTACTTGAGCTAGCAATAATAATTTCATTTTTATGGTCGGATTCCCCAGGGAGGCGTCCTTGTTCCCTCAGCTGATTAGGCGATAATAAACACGGCCACAGGGTGTGTGATTTGACGGCCAGCTGTCTATAAATGGAAGGGTTTAACGAAAGGCTCTTCAACAACCCCCCGGGCCCCTTGATCGGGACCATGTACTTCTCCCCTCCGGCCCAGAGCCCCACAGTGGCCATGGGGGTGTGGGGAGCCCGCCGGCGGGAGGACAGCCACTGCCACCCCCACATACCGTGTACTCTATATTCCTCGCCCTTCAACTTCCACACCTGAAAGGAAAAAAAAAAAAAAAAAAAATTTAACATTTTAGTTACGGTATATGACCTACCGTAGCCACACATACTATACATACATTTAAAAGATTCAGTGATCAATAAAAAGTATGATTTCAGTCTAACAAGCACCTAGGGGAAACAAAACTACATGCCTGAATATCTTTACTGATATCACAGGCCACCTTGATATGATGCTAGAAAGTGCGACTGGTCAACTCACTTTAGACTAGATACACTTGTCACCAAAGATGCATTCTTTGACAAAATATTGGTGAAACTGTGGATGATGTACATCCCCAACTTCCACAAATACTTTAACTTGAGGCCATTCCTCTGCTGTATAAAATCCCCTAGTATATAGCTAGAATATATTAGTAACATAACCAGAAATATATTATTGCGAGATATTTGTACTATGCATACGAGTAGTAGTACAGAATACTGAAATTTTAATTAATTAACAAAGTCAAATACCTGGAAAAAAAGGTCTCCTATCCTAATAGGGTGTTGCAAAATTGAAATACTGTACAGGATTATAAAGATTTCCTTTAAATTTTCTCTCTAGAAATCTTTCTACTGTCAACATAATCATTAGATTTGTTTCCTTCCTCCATAAAACTGTTACTTCACTGTTAACACAAACCTGGTGCTTGAGTCCTAAGGTGTACTTTATGATAGTGAGAGGTCTGGGTTCCTCAGGCTGTTCCACTTCCTTCTTGTCTCTTTTCTCCTGCTTCTTCTTCTCTTCCCGCTCCAGGGCCGTCACTCGATTGAATCTGGGGAGGAGGCAATCACCATAAGGTTATTCTACTTTTTTTAAAGTACTTATAGTAGAACACCTCTTTTTGCAATTCCAGGCTTCCAGAAACCACTGACTGTCAGAATAGGTAGCCTATTCACTCTACACTAGACTGTAAAGCCGAGACTACTAACAGCTATGCACCTACAGTATTTGAATTTGTATTAAATAATATTGTAAAACTTGCAAAACAACCCAAAACTGGGACGACACAATATAACGACAAAAGATCTTATGAAAATTGCTATGTGGAAACAACACTTTAATCAAATGAAACTATGAAGAAAAAAACCACAAAACCATCACATAAGGTGTACATCACTACATGAGTAAGTTAATCTGTTTCCCAAGCAAACTAATCGCAGCCTCCTCGATACCATAGACAAAGTCTGTGGCAAAACAAAGGGGCCACCCAAACATAAGTTCTCCTGGTGGTGGAACAATGATGTCGAAGCTGCAGTCAGAGAAAAGAAGAGATGTTTCAAAGTATGGAAGGAAGGTGGCAGCAAGGAAGAATACCTGTCCGCCTAACGCAATGCTAGAAGAGAGGTCTACAGGGCAAAGAAAACCATACAGGATAGCGTGATAGAACAAGTTTGTAGCACTAATAATACCAATGGGGTTTTAAAATAAGCTAAGAATGTGAGGGACTGCAGTCAGGACGTTGTGGGTGCGAGATGCAAAAATAACGAGTGGCATGACTGTTTACACAGAAAATGAAATCAGAGAGGAGCATTATGAAAGACTGCTTAATGTGGAGTTTGAATGGAACAGAGCACAGCTCAGCACTACAGTCCCAGTACAAGGCCCTCCGCCTTTGATAGGATACGACGCTGTTAAAAGTGCCATAGATAAAATTAAGTCCGGGAAAGCCGCTGGGAGTTCCGGCAATGTCGCTGAGATGCTAATAGCAGCTGGAGATATTGGGGTAAAATTGGTCCTAGAGCTGATTAATGCTATCATAAAGGACGAAAAAAATCCTGATGCATGGCAGAAAAGTGTGATAGTAAACATATATAAAGGCATGGGTGACTCCTTAGACAGGGGAAATTATAGGGGCTTGAAAATGCTCGATCAAGTCATGAAAGTCAGTGAAAGGGTCTTTGAATGCATGATCAGGGAAAGTGTTGCCATCAGCGGAATGCAGTTTGGATTTATGCCGGGACATGGCACAACGGATGCCATCTTCATTCTTAGGCAAATGCAAGAGAGGTTCTTGAAGAAAAACAGGAAGTTATACCTAGTTTTTGTAAATCTGGAGAAGGCCATTGACCGGGTGCCGAGGGAAGTAATGCAGTGGCCTATGAGAAAGCTCGGAGTGGAGGAGTGGCTGATGCGTGTGATAATGAGAATGTATGAGGGGTCACGGGCAGTAGTTAGAGTGAATGGGGGCCTGAGCGAAGAGTTCCCAGTGAAGGTTGGAGTTCACAAATGTTCAGTGATGAGCCCATTACTGTTTGTTTTGGTCCTGGAGGCTTTGTCAAGAGACTTTAGCTCCCATGCTTCCATGCTCCCATGGAAGCATGATCTGGTTCTTATCACAGGTAGTGCGCAGGAAGCAGAGGCAAAGTTTAGAAGATGGAGGGAGGGCATGGCAAACAAGGGTCTAAGAGTTAACATAGATAAAACAAAGGTCATGATTAGTGGAGTAGGGCGTGGAACTATGGAAAGAAACGGCGACTATCCATGCGCAGTATGCGGGAAATGGGTGGGAAGTAACTCTATTCAATGTTGTGTCTGTAGTGACTGGGTACACAAGAGATGTAGTGGAGCTAGAGGACCTTTGTCAAGAATCATAGACTTTGAATGTGCAGTGTGCAAGGGAGATCTTATGTTAAATGACCTGCCTGTCCGTGTTGACTTCGACAGTGTAACGCTGGAGTGTGTGAATAAGTTCTTCTACCTGGGCGATACGGCTTCCGCCGGAGGTGGTGCTGAAGCTAGCTCCATTGCTAGAGTCAAAAGTGGCTGGGGAAAGTTTAGAGAGCTGTTGCCACTCCTGACCATGAGAGGGCTTCTACCCCACCTTTAAGGGAAGGTGTATACTTCTTGTGTTAGGAGCACGATGACCTATGCCTCTGAGACGTGGCTGGTTAAAGCGGAGGATATCAATAGAATAGAACAGAATGAGAAGAGAATGGTGAGATGGATGTGTAGGGTTAATCTCAGGGAAGGGGTATCGAGCGAGGAATTAAGAAGGCGTCTGGGTATTAGGAATGTCAGTGAAGTGATGCGCACGAGCCGACTTGGTTGATTTGGACATGTGGAGAGAATGGATTATCAGAGCTAGGTGAGGAAATGCTGGATTGTGAACATGGGGGGGGGGGGGGAGCTGCGCGTAGGGGTGGCCCTAGAATGACGTGGGCTCGGGTACTCTGGTCCGATTTCAAAATAAAGAACTTGACAACAGAGGCAGACCTTGACAGGGCCGCCTGGAAAGCCACCATTTAGGACGTGAGACTGTAACCCCCATTCTCTGTGGACAAAACGGTCTTTAAACTTGTATGTAATAATAATGTAACATAGCGATTTTGATAATTTAATTTGACTTTATATTGTCCTTGTCCCAATTTTGGTTTGTTTAGTTTGCAAGTTTTACATTTTAATAACAACGCACTATCGTCACGTTCAAGGAGTTAGTCAGTTTGGGCTGTTCAGGAAGTTCTGGTAAAATTTACTAAATTCTGTATGAATAAAGAAACTACAATTTATGTCAAAATTTTATATTAATCCATACTGTACCAGGGACGTCCCTTTTATTATATTCTGGCAACTACTAGACTATTTTATTAAGCTCAGGAAGGACCTCTAGATATAATAAGGCTTCCAACTATTTCAACCAACCTTCTGAACTACCACAGATCCTTCCTAAGCTGCATAATATTGTCTAAATATAGCTAGAGTACAATACAACACACGTCGCTAGTACTCAAAGGGTTAAAATCAAATTTGCAATTTGACAAGATATTTACAATAGTACAAAATACATATAGCACTCACTAACGAACTGTTACGATAGTGCTATCGGGTAGGTACCTGTCAGCATACAATACAATACTGTATTTTTATATTCCAAATTCTTCAGAACTTGGGTTCAAAGGTTCAAAGATTTAAATGGGTGTAAAGTTACTAGTTCTCATAATTATATCATACAAAGATAAATGTCCCAACAACACTGAATATGCTGGTACTGTACTGTAGAACTATCATCTCGGCCTTCGGCCAAGTCCAAAAGACTAAGGTAATTCACGCTTCTCATCAGGATCCTATCCCCCTAAATACAGTAAACCCTCGCTATCTCGGACTAATTGGGGGGAGACCCAGTCCGAGATGACCGAAAATCCGAGATGTCCGAAGTCCGACTTATGTCCGACTTAAGAAAGGGAAAATTCCGAATTAGAAGAGGAAAGTCCGCGTCACCAGAAAAATTGTTTTTTTTTTGTTTTTTTGTTTTTTTATCTATTTAACCCTTCCTACCCGGTCTGCCTTAGGTAAGGACAGCACGAAAGAAGGGCCGCTACCCGGTATGCCTTATCTAAGGCATGAGCTTAATAGCCTAATTAAGCTTGGTCTGAACGCCGTGCGTACGACGTATGTCAACAAACCCAAGCGTTCGTCACCGCACCTCCGAAAACAAGGAGAAGACTCCTCAATGTTATTGTTCTGACGTCATGACGAAATTAGTGTCTGAAAAGCCCCCATATTGGCAACATCTCTGCAATATTGGCTCCACTGAAATCGTCATCACAACTGAACCAGTTGACTTACAGAGCTCTACTCAATGCCAAAATACAGATTGAAAACCGCACTACGATTATAGATGAGTGGGAAAGTTCTAGCAGTAAAAATAAACATAAATACGGTAGCCTAGGCCTAGAAATTTTTCAGCCATTTCGCCCGGGTAGGGGCGACCGTCATTGGGTAAGACAGCCCGGGGAGGAAGGGTTAATGCATCAATCTCCCTTATACATATATATAACTATGTCTTATTTGGTATTTTTTTAATCTATGAATCAATTCTAATAGGATGGAATTGAAAACAATATTACCCTTCTAACACACAAATAATAAAATGAAAAAGAGAGTAAATAAAAATGTCTCCTTTGTCTTTCAGAAACATAAGTCCGTCTTGTATATGTTAGTATTTCATCGCTCGCTCGCCCCTAGCCACTCTCTCTCTATCTATTTATCTCTCTAATGCATCTAACTAACTCCCTTATACATTAACATAACTATGTCTTATTTGGACTTTTTGTAATCTATAAATAATTTCTAATGCGATGGAATTGAAAACAATATAATTATCCTTCTAGCACACAAATAATAACATGAAAAAGAGTCAATATAAAAGTCTCCTTTGTCTTTTCAGAACCAATTAAGTCCGTCTCATAATAGTTCGTGTTTATCGCTCACTTCCCCTTCTGCAACTCTCTTTCTATCTATCTTGTCTTTTCAGAACCAATTAAGTACGTCTCATAATAGTTTGTGTTTATCGCTCACTTCCCCTTCTGCAACTCTCTTTCTATCTATCTTGTCTTTTCAGAACCAATTAAGTCCGTCTCATAATAGTTTGTGTTTATCGCTCACTCCCCCTCTGTAACTCTCTCTTTCTATCTATCTATCTCTCTAATGCATCTACGTAACTCCCTTATACATTAACATAACTACTGTATGTCTTATTTGGACTTTTTGTAATCTTTGAATCATTTCTAATGCAATGGAATTGAAAACAATATTATCCTTCTAGCACACAAATAATAACATGAAAAAAGAGTCAATATAAAAGTCTCCTTTGTCTTTTCAGAACCAATTAAGTCCGTCTCATAATAGTTCATGTTTATCGCTCACTCCCCCTCTGTAACTCTCTCTTTCTATCTATCATCTCTCTAATGCATCTACGCAACTCCCTTATACATTAACATAACTATGTCTTCTTTGGACTTCTTGTAATCTTTGAATCATTTCTAATGCAATGGAATTGAAAAATATAATATCGGACATTTTCCGAATACTTATACAAAGTCCGACAACGTCAGAGACTGTCGGAACGATGACGGAAATGTCCGAAATACGGAAGTGCATGTCCGAGAGGCCGTAGCCAGTCCAACTAGTACGGGTTTCCGACTTCTAGAGGTCCGAGATGGCGAGGGTTTACTGTATTCCAATAATGTCAACCAGTTACAGCAATATGAACATTAACAAATAATGAAAATCCCTCTCCACTAACCTGACATGGCCCAATGAATCGTGCCAGACGGGGTTGAAGACGACAGGTTTGATGCACGCCACCAACCACATCAACACCCGGGAGAACTGCCGAGGCTCCGCGGCCGATATAACAGCGCTGTTCCACTGTTTACGTACGTGGGCCCAGTGCGGGTGGAACAGGTGGATTGAGATGTTCTGCTCCAGAGAAAGGATCGTGTGTCGAAGAGTGGATACTAGAGACTCCATGTTACCTGCACAAAATTGAGGTAATCGATGAGAATAAGTTATTCTTTTCTTTAATGGGGGGAGAAACATATCACACAATTACCGCATATAAGACAATAGTGGGGCTAGGAATCCTCCTCCCCTTGTAAAATTCTCCTACTTGACGAGATGGAGAGAGGCGAGGAATGCGAAAGTGGTCCCGGATCCTTAAAATTGAAACGTTAAATGTTGTTTCTGTTCGGTCTGTCTCGAGTCAGCCATCCCCAGCAGTGGGGTATGTGCCTGAGTATATACATACAAACAAGACAATAGTGCAGAAAGGGGGTCCAACAATATATTTGTATAACAAGAAATGGAGAAAGAGTTTAGATTAATTTGGGGAATAGTGTACTGGATTACTAGTAGTTAAAATCAAACAGTTAGCCAAAAAAATCTTGCTCATAACCTCTTCAAGTTACTATAAATTTTCTTTGAAAATCCTCACTTTCTGTTTTCAAAGCCTGGGACTAGTGCCCTTTTTTTTTTTACATTAATAATAATAATAATAATAATAATAATAATAATAATAATAATAATAAGCATGTTACTTATTTCTCATAAGCGCCAATTTTTCCGAAGAATTCACTAGCGCTCGGAAAGAGAAAGAAAAAAGAACTAAATCGATGCATCAAAAGAAAGCTTACATACAACACACATTTTACAATCACTAGCAGTGGCAAAATAGCCTAAACTCTATACCCATCTGTCATGACACCTCTCTCAAGATCATAGCTTCTCTCAAAGAGAAAAGTCTTAAGTTGTCTCTTGAAGCATTCAACAGAACTCAGTTGTCTCATGGACAGCGGAAACCTGTTATACAACCTCGGAGCCATGTAGGAGAATGACCTCTCAAAGAAAGAAGACTGCTGGAAAGCCCTTGGTTCATCAAGACGAAAAGGGTCATTGTCATGACGCACAACTACACCATGGTGTGCCGGTGGACGCTTGAGCAGCTCCGCAAGGTACCTAGGCTCACCAAATTTGAGAACCTTAAAAGTCACTAAACACAACTTAAATTCTATTCTTGCTCTTACTGGCAGCCAGTGCAGTTCTATGTGAAGAGATGTAGTAGGAGTTATACGTGGAACACCAAAAATGAGTCTTGCGGCCCTGTTAAGAACAGACTGAACTTTCTTTAAAATATAATTTGTCAAGTTAATGTCTCTCTTCCTATACTTCACACAAATTTTCAAGGTCTTCAGGGAATTTTTAAACTGACTATACACAAAATATTATAAAAGATGAGACAATCATGCCAACTGACCATAGATGATGCCACTCCATTTGAACTCAGCATTAGGGGTGAGACTGAATTTGTGTGACAGGTGTCGTCTCTTGTCCCGCTCTTCGTTGTGCTGGAGCTTATTGAGCGCCAGAGGGCTGGCAGTGTACTGGTTCACGTAGCTCTTGTACTTCCCATCACAACCCAGGCGGTACACTCCTGCTGTAACATAGGGGGGGGGAAATAAAGTGCAATCAGTACATACGGCATATGAATATAAAGACAAACGTGTGTATATACTAAGGCATGTACCCCATAGCTGGGGGTAGCCAACTCAAGACAGAGCCCAAACGGAAACAACAGTTACAGTTCCAATTCTTAGGGTTCGGGATCACTTTCGTATTCCCTCGCCCCTTACCCTGTCTCTTCTAGTAGGTGATTTATACAAGGGGAGGAGGATTCCTAATCCCCTGCCCCCCAGAAGGAAAAGTAGGACAGTAATAGAGACAGACAGAAACAGCTAAGGTTGGGTAGAGGATGCCAAACCTCACTCTCGATAGGACCAGTCCTCACCCAAGACAAATAGGTTTATATGTTGTTGGCTGCATTTGGCCAACCAGATGAGTTAACTTCTACATATTAAACTACACTCTTAATTAAATCCTCCATATTATATTCCTATGTATAAGATCACAGAGAGGAACAAAACTTATGAGGCCAACTGTAGGCTACATCCCCAATTCAATGTTTGTACAGTCTATAATTACAGTAACCTGTAATATATATTTATAAGCTAAATTTGTTATTCTTGTATAACCTCTGCTTACTTTTTGTCTGTTTGTATTTATTGTTTTTCTTTTTCTATTATTATTATTGATGATTGTTTTAAATTAATTGTTCGTTAAAAGAGTACTCTTTGTTTAAATCTGTTGTTGCTTCTTCATATTTTGAAATTATAATTTTTTATATTATATCCATTCATTGTTGTTGTTGTTGTTGTTGTTGTTCCCTAAGCTGCCTGGCCGAACAGCCCTGAGTCCCTGAGGAAGGCCATGGCCACGATCGGGCTTTCCCACAGAGCTCTCATTGAGTGTAGGTTGTGTTGTTGGCGTAAGTGGTTGTGTGAAATGCAGTCTTCTATGATGTGTTTAATGGTATGGGGTGCTGTGTTACATCCCGGGCAGGCGTCGACAACGGAGTCATCCAGTCTCTTCTGATAGCTCAGGAGAGCTGGATGGTGTCCGCATCTCAGCCTGGCCAGGTGGACTCTGTCCTCGCGAGGGAGGGAGGATTCGGAAGGATGGATTTCGGGAGGTCGTGCATGCAGCTGCGTGTTGTCTGTGAGTGAGTGGATGGATTGGCGAGAGATATGAGTGTGGATGTGCTTCTGGAAGTTGGTTCGGGGTGGGCAGGGAGGGAGAGAGGACAATAACTGTGTGTGATACCGTGTGCTGGGTGTTGTTTTGATATTTCTTAGTGTCTGTGGGTGTGTTGCCATGTAGTTTAGTGGGTGGTCTTGGTTCGTGGAGGCTGCTGCCAGGAATTGAGTGCCTCTCATGTCCAGATGGTCTTTGACTTTGAGGATTTTGGTTTCTTGATGTAGATGATCTGTGGGTGCAGTAGCTGTGCAGCCTGTAATGATCTTCAGGGCTTTGTTTTGGATAGTCTGTAAGGTCTTATGATGTGTTTCAGCTAGGTTAGAAGCCCAGGCTGGGCTTGCGTATTCCATTACTGATCTTATGTATTGTTTATATACTGTGGTGGTAGTTTCTTTGTTGTGTCCAAATTTTGTGTGAGCAAGTGACCTGAGGGCGTTAAGTCTGGGTGTCAGTTTCTTTTTAATGTTTGTGGTGTGCTGTTTGAATGTCATATGAGTATCATATGTTACTCCTAGGATTTTGGGTGTGTGTGTATGTGTTAGGGGTGTGTTGTTTATGGTGAGTTGAGGGATGTATTCGTGTTCACCTGTCCAGCTTGTGAGCAGGGTTGCGGTGGATTTGGCTGGGGCTAGATTCAGTCTGTTTGTAGTGCACCAGCCATGTAGTGTGTTGAGATAGGGTTGAAGGAGATCTGTTGCTCTTCTTGGGTCATGGTGTGTGCATGTGAGTGTTATGTCATCTGCATAGGAGGCTAAGTTTATTTGGGGAGTATTGGGTGTAGTTATATCGTGCATGTACAGATTGAAGAGTGCGGGCGATAGGACGGATCCCTGTGGGACTCCGTTTGGAAAGTTTCTGATTTTAGATGACTGACCGGCAAAAGATACGTGTGCACATCTGCCTGCTAGGAAGTTGGCCAGCCACCTTTTTGAGTTGTTGTGCATGTTTGTGTTGTAGATTTTGTTTGTTAGGTTGTGGCGGGGGATGGCATCGAAGGCTTTACTAATGTCGAGTGTGGCTAATAGTGATCTGTGTGGTGGTCTAGCTGAGTTGATGCCGTCAAAAGCTCTTTGTGTAAGGTCTGTGAGAAGAGTGTTTGTGGAGTGCAGTGGCCTAAAGCCATGTTGTGTTGGAGCTAGGGGTAGGTCGGGTGTAATTAGTTGTAATACTAGGCGTTCCATGACTTTGGAGGGGGAGCAAAGGAGTGTGATGGGGCGGTGCGAGGAGGGTAGCGTGGGGTCTTTGTTGGGTTTGGGGAATGTGATGATGATACCATGCTTCCAAATGTCTGGTATTGTGTTGTGTGAATAGCTGTAGTTTGATATGTTAGTGAGTGTTTGTATGCCTTGTGGTCCCAGGTGTATGTTGCTTATGTTGTCTAGGCCACAGGCGGGTGAGTGCTTGAGATTGTTGATGATATGCTTTGTCTGGTGATTGGTGAAGGGTGTATAGTCAGGGTCTGTGGGGAATTGTCTCTTACGCCGGATGACACGTCGGTCGTCTTTGTGAGGTTTTAGGTGGCTGACATGTGAGAAGTGATTGATGAGAGTGTTTGCTTGTTGTTTACATGAAGGAGTAGAGTCTGTTGTTGTGATTGCAGCATGTGATTGTGTTGTGTTGCTGTTGGAAAGTGTGATGCTGTTTAGTGTTTTGTAGAGTTTTTTGGGGTTTGTTTTGTGATCAAGTGTTTGTAGGAAGTTATTCCAATTTAGTTTTTGTTGTTCTTGTATTTTGTTGTTAGTTTGGGTGTTGAGTGCTTGAATTTGTTGTGTGATGTCTTGTGTGTGGGGTGCTGGGGAGTGTTTCAGTGTGTCGCGTTGTCTGATGAGGTTTTGAATTTCTGGTGTGAAGTTGGGGTTGTGTCTTTTTCTGTTACCTCTTGGAATGTGTTTCTTGTCAGCGTTTTGGATAGTTTTATTGAGTATGTGTACAGCATTGTTGATGTTAGTGATGGGTGTACTGTTTAGAGTTGTGAAGTGTTGTTCTGTCTCATTTGTAAATGCTTCCCAGTTAGCTCTTTTATAATTGGTGTATGTGTGTTTGTGGCTAGCTGGGGTGAGTCTGGTTTTGGTGGTGATAATGATCGGGAGGTGGTCAGAGCCTAAGGTTCTGACCACCCTCCAGGATGTTGTGGGGGCGAGTTCTGGGGAGCAAAAGGTGATGTCTGGAGATGATGGGTTATAGAGGGCTTGGTGAGGAATATGGGTATGTTGATGGATGTCGTTAAGGATGATGAGGTTATCTGTTTGGTTTTGTAGTACCAGCCCTCTGTCTGTGTCGGGGTTGTCGACAAACCAGGCCGACGTCACCACCCAGGATGATGTGTGGGGTGTTTGTGATGTGTTGTAAGTGTGGTCTGTATTCATTTGGTACTGTAGGGGATGTTTGGGGAGGGATGTATGTGTTTATGATGGTTATGTTGGATTTGTTGCCAGTGCGTATTTTAATTGATTGTATTTCTGTTGTGTTATCATTTGGGGGGAGGAGGGATTTGGTTTGTACACTGGTTACTATGTATGATATTTCATTGTGTACCAGGGTGATGAGTCCACCGCCCCCGCCGACAGCCCGGTCTTGTCTGATGGTGGTGAAATTATGAAATGTGGGTGTTTTTTGTGATGTGCGGAGTTTTGTTTCTTGTAAGATGGCAATGTGTATGTTGTGTTGTTTGATGAAGTGTGAGAGTTCGTGTTTCTTTGTGTTAATGCCATCTATGTTCAATTGGAGAATGTTAATGTTATGTGCACGATGTATGTTGGGTGCTGCTGCACGAGGATGGGGTGGGGGTGAGGGTGGGGGTGAGGGAGGGGCTGGAGGTTGGGATGGGTGAGGTGGGGGTGGGGATTGGGGAGCAGGAGATGGGGGTTGGAATGGATTAGGATGGGGTGTGGTGTGTTGAGTTGAGGATGTGGATGGTATGGGAAAGTTAGGTGGGTTAGGGAGGAGAGGTGGACGGGTTTTATGGGGGGGAGTGGATGATATGGGAAGGCTAGGTGGGTTGGGGAGGAGAGGTGGACGGGTTTTAGGTGAGGGATTTGACTGGGAGAGGGAGGGGCATGAGGAACAGGTCCAGGTGTTCGTGTAGTGTTTCTTGGAGGCAAGTGTTGTACAGGTGAAGTGGGTCCAGTTCCTGCATGAATTGCAGAGAACTGAACCCTTAGTGTGGCGACTCGAAGTGATGGGTTTTGAGCAAGTTGGACATATGTATGTGTACGTGGGTCCTGGGTTGCTCTCAATGTCTCCGGCTAGAAGAAGTCTTCGAGAAATGACAGCCGGAGAGTCATTTCACGGTGTAGGAAAAACTGTGTGATGTGTGTGTGTAGTGTGAGAGGTGTGGAAATTCCCGGCGCGACCGAAGCCACTCCAAGGACCCGTGCCCCCAGGGGGGGGGGCAGGGGATAGTTGTGACGGTTTGGCTCCCGAAACTGCTCCCCGCGGCCGGCATCCGGTTGTCCTCCACTGGTCGATTGATCTTGTCTCCGGCCGCGGAGGGTTGGCAGCTCCGGGAGGTGGTCCCACGGCGTAGACGCCGCCACATCATTTCATTGTCGATAGTATCAATTGCTTGCTTTTGCGATTTCCTTAGTTTATTTGTACAATAAATGTAGGTTATTTGTTGGGTAGTTATTGATAGGGGTCACTTGAGGCATGCTATGCTTACAGGTACCTACCCGATAGCACTATCGTTAGTGAGTGCTGTATGTTTTTTATAATATTATAGATATCTTATCAATATTTGTATTTTGTACTATTGTAAATGTCTTGTCAAGTTGCAAATTTGATTTTAATAGAACATTTTGACACTAATTGTAGTTTCTTTATTCATTCAGAGTTTAGTAAAATTTGCCAGAACGTCCCGGACTTCCCAAATTGACTAATTCCTTGAACGTGACGATAGTGCGTTGTTATGTGTGCGATTAGTTTTCTTGGGAAATAGATTAACTTGCTCATGTAGTAATGTACACCCTATGTGGTGGATTGTGTTCTTTTATTTCACAAATTTTAATTTAGTAAGCGTTGTTTCCACATAGCGATTTTGATAAGTTGTTTTGACTTTATGTTGTCTTTGTCCCAGTTTTGGTTTGCAAGTTCTACATTTTAATGTATTAACTACTGACCACAAGCTAGCGTTATTAACTGTATTGCTGAGGGGCACAGGGCCCTGGGTGGGGCTTTGGTTTCCCGGGCGTTTCCGCACCCTCCTCAGCTCCCCGCCATGGAGTGGCTTCGGTCACCCAGGCTTTATTGTGGTCGGCAGGGAGGATTCTGTGGGGGCGCTCGGTTATGGCCTTGGAATTGCTCGGGGCCTTGGGGCTGTTCGGCCAGGCAGCTTGGGGAACAACAACTTGTGATCAGTCTACCTTTCGTCACTCCTAGAATACTGCCTAAATTTTCTTTATAATCCTGTTTTATATAGAATATGTTGAGTAACTGGCAGCATAGGCTCTACCAATCATGCCAACACTACTCTGGCACCTACCTAGTACCGGTACTGTACTAGTATTACTACTACTCTACGTACCATTACTATTGAGTTGGGCTAACTTGCTGCGCGTCATTTGTTGCATGGAGGCTTCGTCCGCCTGACTCTTAACATCATCCTTCCCATCCCCTTCCACCGGCAGTCTTCTCCGCAGGTCATCCACGGCGAACTGTTTAGGCACCAGCGACCCCGTCTTGGTGCGTGTCTTGATACCACCCTCCTTAGATTTGACCTCCTCCTTGATCTCCGGCTGCTCTTCCTTGACCCCGGGCTCCTCCTTCACCTCCATTAATCCGGTCACTGGGTTGAGGGAGGCCGTCCCACCGACTGCTGTTTTCACACCCCCGGACTCTTTTCTGCACTCTTGGTTTTCCTCTACAATTTCCTCTTTAATTTCGGTCTTTATTTCCTCTTCTTTTATCTGTTTCAAAGGATAACGTGTACAAACATTTAGTAAACAATCAATCAATAGGGCTACAAAGTACCATACCGCTAGTCAATAAATTATGGATGAAAACTACAAAACTGAAAACACTCACATACAGGTATTATTCTCAGATAAGCAATAAAATACATATTCAGATACTTAACTTACACGTAATGTAAAAATGAAACACTAACACTTCAAAAGATTACAATATAAACAAATTAAATAATATTGATAACTTACTGGTAACTCTTCAATCATCTGATCCAAACCCTCCTGTTCCTTCTTTAATCGCTCCTTTTTCCGCTCCTCTATTCTCTTCTCAACCTCATCTGCAAAAAAAATTGAATCATTGACGAATCATAGATGGGGAGGAACTCGTCACAGGCAGTTTTGCCTTTTGTCTCGCTCATCCACATAGAAAAAAAAAATCATAGAATCATTGGAGCAATGGGAAGTATGTGGAAGGTGAGAAATCTCGGCAGAAAGCTAAAAGTGCAATGTTGTTGTTGTTGTTGTTGTTGTATCAAGGGATAGTTGTACCAACAGTATTATATGGGCCTGAGACATGGGTTCTGAAGGCAAAGATACATACATAAAGTTTAAAGACCGTTTTGTCCACAGAGAATGTGGTTACAGCCTCACGTCCTAAATGGCGGCCCTGTCAAGTTCTTTATTTTGAGATCGGACCGGAGCACCTGATCCCACGTGATGGAGATGAGCTGCTTGAGGAGTATACATACATACACACATATGGGTTTAAAAGACAGTATGTGTGGAGTGTCTCGTAGAGACAAATTAATTAAGGAATGGAGAGATATGTAGGAGAGTGGGACAGCGGGAACCTATGTCGGCCAGAGTGGATAGAAGAGTGCTGTGCTGGTATGGACATGTTAAGCGAATGGAAAATGAAAGGCTTACAAAGAGAATAGAGACAAGGGGAGGTAGAGGGGTAGGAAGACCTTCATTGAGATGGAGAGAATATGTAGTACAAGCGTTGAAAGATAGAGAAATTACTATAGATCGGGAAAGAAAAGTTATAATAAATAGGAATGCTTGTGAATAGATAAGTGATAATGTACTTGTTTGGGAGAGGGGCTCATTATTAGGGACCCCAAATGGGCCTGGGTCTTCTCCTGGGCGACCTAGACGGGTGTGAATTTGTCTTTTGTTTTTGTGTTTTTGTGTTTTTTATTTATTTATTTATTTTCTTTTGTTTAATTGGTGTTGTGTTGTCCCTGTTCGGGCTGTCTTGAGTCAGCCACCCCCAGCTATGGGGTATGTGCCTGAGTACTGTATATACATACCTACAGGTTTTTGTTGTGATGGGGCCTTCCGACAACAAAATATGGCCAAGCCTCACTGGTTACCATGGCTACCAGACCCTGTGACGTACATACATATACATACACAAATTTAAAGACCGAGTGCTCCACACGAAGTGTGGTTCCGGTCTCACGTCCTAATGGGACTGCTCCAGGCAGCCCTGTTAAGAGCTGCCTCACCTGTCAGGTTCTTTGATTTAAGATCAGAAGTGTCCGATCCCATGTCTTTTTTGGTCCGCCCCTTGGTGCAGCTCCTTCCACATTCATAGATTTGCATCTTTTCACCCAGCTTTATTCATCCATGCTCTCCAAATGTCCAAACCATCCAAGCCTGCTAGTACGCATCTCATCACTGATACTCTTGATACCTAACCTTCTCCTTAGCTCTTCACTTGATATCCTATCTTGTAGTTTGGTACCACACATCCATCTCACCATTCTCATCTCATTGGGTTCCATTCTGTTTGCATCATCCGCTTTGACAGGTCCCGTTTCTGAAGCATATATCATTGCGCTTCTAACGCATGAAGAGTACAGCTAGGTACAGCATTTTTTTTAGAATTAAAATTATGGAGGCCTCAAGAAAATTCCTCTTCCAATAGGTGCCTTAATGCATAGGGATATTATTTTTGAGTCATGTATATACCTGGATGTGATAAGTGGCTTGAAAATAGGCATAGATGCTTTGAGCTCATTTAAAAGCTTAGTTGCTCAACAATGCTATCCAAGATCAACGGGTAGAAACTGTAAGAATATTAAATGACACTGATGGCCCATGGCAAGATTTTTGGATTGTCCACAATGGCCTATATCTATCTATTAATCAAACAAATCGAAAACAAAATATCAGACATGGTGTGATGGCACCTATTTGAGAGATTCTTTACCGAGTTATTTATTAGGTATGTATTCATAAACAGCTAAGATATATAATACAGTACACAAGTCATTTGGGTGACCTCATTATACCTCAGTTGTTTTATTCTATTTACACTTAAGCTATACAAACCTTAATTATATGGAGTGCGGTGTACCTGCCTATAGCGCCACCACTGGAGAGGGAATTCTTGGATAGTAACTCCAACAAAGGACAACCTCCCAATAAAGCTCCTCACCTTTTCTTAACTCTTTCCAGGAGATTGGTTTAGTGTACATCATACAAGGAGATGCAGCCAACAGGCTGAACCCCAGTCCCTAGATTGAGCCAAGAATATTTTTCAACCTCACCCCTGGGGAGCCGGACATTGAGATACCTGTGTCAGCCCAGTGGCCATGGCCAGCTTCTTAGAATATGCATGATCCCACAAATGATTCCCTAGGGTTACAAGTAAAGTAACTAAGTTAATTCTTACCATCCTCTGTTTCAAGACATGATTTATGGCTGCCCTTCCCATCTTTGGTGAGACTCTCTGTGAAGGACATCTGGCGCCGAAGCTCCGGCCCTACGTCTCTCATGACTGCACACAATACCTCCTCCAAGTCTGATGGGTCCATCATTCCCACAACCTCGCTCAATTTAGCACGAGTCGAGTAGTACCATAGATCTCCGGTTTCCGTCTCCCTGTTTTATTAAATATAATAAAAGAGAAAGGAGCTATTAATTTTATTTTTTATGAAATAATTATATTACAGAATACAGGACTATAATAGTCCCAGGAATTAAGCTATTCAAGGAACCACTGTACTTCTCTGATAGCAAGGTTAAACTTATATGAGCCAAAAGACACTTTTCCAGGGAATCACTGCTCTGAGGACAGAGTCGGCATGCTAGTGGCCTATGTCAAGTTGACTAATGGCAGATGCTATTCCTGATACAAACCCAATCTAGTCACCTCTTACAACATGTACCATATAGGACACAAGGGAAATATGTTTCTTTTACATTCTACAACAGTTAAGAGAGCCCTTAATCCATAGGAAAGCATTGTACGAAGCCCTTATTAGAACCTGACAAGCGCCAGGTCATTCCTAAGCTGAATAAAACTGACCAAAATAATAAAAATACCTTTTATAACCTTATTAACAGTAGGCCTATGCAAAAAGATACTATCTTACTGCTTTACTGTATATGTTAATCATTATATTATTTTGAATAATCCTAGAAGCAAAAGTAATATTAATACTAACTTACTGTAATCAAGTTTTTTGTGATCATTTTAGTTACCGTACTTTATATTTACATTTATTCCGACTATCGGTATTTCATCATTCTTTGTTTTATACCTAAAAAAAAATCTTTTCCCTTGCCATTATTTTCCATGTGTTAATACTATTCCATATTAATATTATTACATAATTTGTATTTTACATGTTCATTTTTACAATGTTTCTATGTACAGTATATCGAATTATTATCAGATCTTGCAGACATTGTTGTCTCTCAAAATGCCAAGGTAATTCCTTCAATTCAATGACTTCCTAATACGGGAATACTATTGGCACTTAAACCTTAACAAATAAAAATACTAAATACTAGTGTTTCGAGTGACTTACACTACGAGGCGCCTGACAAGGAACCAGTACTTCCTGCCATGCCGGTCGTAACCGAGGGGGTCTTGCCGACACAGAACACCAGAGGACTCCATAGGAGAGAGGCAATCCGTCACACCATCAACCTAGGGGCAGAGGGAGAGAACCAGATTATATCAACAATATTATAGACTTTCCCTTTATCCCCATAATGATTCAATTTCCAACTCTTTTGCAAGGAGTGTCTGCAACACGGCCCACACTGATAAATTATACAATCCTTTTCTAGAGCTGCCAGTGTTTGAGTGTGGGTGACTGGGTGTAGACCCTATACAGTTGGTCCTCCTGTAATGCGGCTAATGTGTTCTGGTAACCTCCTGTGTTACCAAAAACCGCGTTACCGAACCCATATGTTTACATGTTAAAAGTACCTTGGTGTTTTGGGGATTTCCACAAAGTCCACTTTTTCTCCATAGAAGCTTATGTTATAATAATTAAATCAATTATAAAGGTAATTTGACATGTGCAATGAGTTGATTTGCCCATTGCAACAACTCTTACCTCTGAATAAATATTTAGTTTAGGCTAGGCAGCTAGGCTAGTTAAGGAGAGAGAGTCACAGCAGTAGCCAACATTTTTCGATCGAAGCTCTGAAATCCCGCCATCATATTTCTCACCTCCCACAATGACTACACATTTTAGAATGGTCTACTCTTCACTCAACGCACAGCAATGACCATATCTACCTCTGGTATGCATAACAACTTGGTTAGGCCATTTATTTGCAGAGATATGAGCATCGGTAAATGGCGAAAATCGTAACTTCGGAATTCCCGCATAACTCGCCGTCTTATTATTTCTCACCTCACACAATAACTACACAATGTAGGGTGTTCTAGTCTTCACCCAACGCACAGCAATGATCATATCTACCTCTGGTAGGCATAAACACTTGGTTAGGCCATTTATTTGCAGAGATATGAGCATCAGTAAATTATGAAAGTCGGGAGTAAAGATTCGGCGACCGAGATAGCCTAGCCACGTTTTCCACACAATGACAACACACACACACACTCACTCGACAGCCAAACAATAACATAAGTGTGTTTCGGTAATTATTCTCACCTCACACATTAAGTACACAATGTGGAGTGTTCTAGTCTTCACCCAATGCACGGGAACGATCATATCTACCTCTTCGGTGGTCTAGTTGATTTGGTGTTGGACTGCTATGCTACTGACTTGGGTTTGAGGCCTGGCCAGGTCATATCGCAAAAATATTTATCATCCAAAAGTTCTACATTCATTGTAAAATACTACCGTAAAACCGGGTCGCTTCGGACTTGGGTCGTAACTTCGGACATCGGCGATAATAAGTAATTAGCCATTGTCATTATATAATGGAAACGCTTTTAATTGTTTTTTTTTGTGGGGTCCATTTAGAGAAATGGCAAAGGAAGAGCATGTAAAAGCCCTAGGGAACTGACATGAGTATATGTACACAAAAAAAATAGTATATAATAATATGACGAAAATTTTTACATTTTTCGCTACCCTGCCAAACTTCTATCACCCTGAAGAAATTTGTTTGTATGAATGATGTTGTGACTGATATAATTTTGTAGTAAAATTACCAGAGACAACATCCACCAAAGGAAATTTGTTACACTTGTATAACGCTCTAGCTAGAACACTATCATTTAACCTATTGTGTTTTCCACAAAAAAAAAATTGTGACTTCGGACATGGAACAAACAAATCGTTTGTTATTATTTGCCCTATGAAAATAATTCATAATACTTGTCCATCATTAAAATGGTGGTTAACCCTTAACTGGCGGCGCGCAACATATGTCGAGTGAAATAAATTTGGACTAAGTGGCGGTGCACGACAGCTGTCGAGCGCCATTTTCAGCACGTAATATTGATGAGAGAGAGAGCTGAGCAGTGGAACGAGCGTAGTAACCTTATGACCGCTCCCCACGACCACCGTGGACATACTGAACTGTATTCTACTTTCCTCCCCCCTTTCTCACTCGCTACACAGGGAATTACGTAAGGAAATTACCTTATTTCAGGGTTTTTGCACTCGTGTTGCACGATCGTTGCAAGAGAACCAGTGGTCGTACAAGGATGGTTCGGGTGTCATTGGAAAGCTCTGTTTACGCCCTTTCAGGAATAGATACTTGTTTTACGCTCTGGGTCTTATTTAGGCATGAAAATTAGCACGGAAACAACCCTATTTAGGGTAAAAAAAAAATGCTGTGCGGTACGGTCAAATAGACCGCCTAGCCCGCCAATAATGTGTTAAAGATCAAATAATCATTCTCTGAGTCCAAAAACCCATACAAATATGATAATATGCTAACCGATTAATGTATTTAGCATAATTCTGGATATATAATATATATAAATTAGGAGAGGCATATATCTTGTCCAAAAAAATATTAGGCTATCTGCCGTAAGAAACACCAACACATACGTTATACCTATAAAAATGCTCAAATTCATAACAAAATTTATGCAGTGATAGAGTATACATACCCGGTACCTATATATTTTCACTGGGCCTAGTTAATTTTCAAGTTATTGATTTGACAGCAATGGTTATTTTTCCTGCTCAATATTTTCTAAGAGTGAGTTCAATGCCTAACGAGAACAGATCCAAAAAGAATGTTTGTTAAATATAGTATATAACCCCCTCCTATACTAATTATACAGGCCTACAAGTATTGACTGTGCATTTTCCAGTAAGACATCGGACAGGAATAAGCAGCAATAATAAAATATTCATATAAAATAGTAGGAGCCAAAAAATGAATGAAATAAAACCACGAACGTACGTCCGAAGTTCCCCTCCGCTTGTCCGAAGCTATCCCAGCTTTCTTGGCAATCATTTTCCATAAGAAATCACTGTATGTCCGAAGTTATTCATACATGTCCGAAGTTAGCCACTTTTCAAGATGACTTCGGACACCATTTAGGATAAGGATAGCTCTCTTATTATGGGGGATAATTTTAGGAGGCTTCCTGGATTACCGCGCACTATCACCACACATCACTTGACCTAGTTATATCTCTATAATGTGTTTACAGTCAGGAGATATCGTTAAAAAACTTCGAAAAATGTCCGAAGTTACACGGTTTTACGGTATATATATTTGTTTGTTCTTTTATAATCTAGTTACCCACATAATTTATATTCAAACAGGAAGTTTCCTTGGAGTCACACAAACTTGTACTGTAGATAAATATATGCAGTTTCAATTATGGTTACCTGTTTAATGACAATGACATTATATTTCATTCTGCTTGGGTATGATTGAGAAAGATACTATGAAATCATGTCTTAAAACTAAGGAGGATATCCATTGACCCATTCATCTCCTTAACTTCATCGTGAAAGATGCTTAACACAACAGGAAATAGTTACCGGTACCATACCATTATTTTTCCCCCACAAGTTTACTTACCCACACTAAGAGATGTTTTGGCTAGATTAGGTTAGCTTTGGTTAGGTTAATATGAACACCATTGAAGGAGGACTTCATAGACATTCTGCATATAGCTTCATCAGGTCAATGAGTAAACATTGTCAATACAGTGCTCATCTTCAAACGCAAACATCCAAGCAAACATCCATCCAGTTCCTAAAAAAGGTGCCTCTTCAGATCCATCAAACTACAGACCAATAGCTATAACTTCCACTCTTGGCAAAGTTTTTGAAATTATATTAAATAATCACATAATTAAGCATCTGGAGAATAATAAATTAATCAGTGATAGGCAATATGGTTTTAGACGATGTCGATCAACTGCAGACATTCTTTGCCTTCTTACGCATCAAATCAACCAAGCTACAGACCAACATGGTGAAACACATACAATAGCACTGGATATATCAAAGGCATTTGATAGAGTCTGGCATCAATCCTTATTGTCGAAGATGTCACACTACGGCCTTGCATCATTAGTTCCACTAATTTCTTCTTATCTTCATAACAGAAAAATACGTGTAATGGTAGATGGCCTTTATTCTCAATTTCACTCAATAAATGCTGGTGTTCCCCAGGGATCAGTTTTGGCCCCAACTCTGTTCCTCATTCATATCAATGATCTCATATCTACCACTCATAATCCAATACATTCCTACGCAGATGACTCAACACTCCACAGTTCCTTCACATTTACCAATTCTTTCACCCAACCCGATCTTATAAATTCAAAAATAAACACTGCAATTTCTCTGAACCAGGACCTTTCTAGAATTAATGAATGGGGACAAGAGAATCTAGTTTCCTTTAATGCACAGAAAACCAAGTACATTCAATTTTCTAACCGACAGAATCTCACTGACTCCCATATATTTTTTAATGATGTAAATATTCCCACTTCCCCTAGTATTGACATTCTCGGTGTAACATTGACTACTGGCTTGAGCTGGACACATTATGTTAGAGGCATTGCTAAGAATGCCTCTAAAAAACTGGGACTCCTGTACAGAGTTCGAGAATTCTTCACTGACGAGCAGTTGGCCGTAATATATAAAAGTCATGTGCGCTCTCAGATGGATTACTGTTCACCTCTGTGGGGTGGAAGTGGAGTGGTTGCATTGAGGCAGTTGGACAAAATTCAAAATAAAGCTATTAGATTAATCAATAACCCTGCAATCACACAGGACCTTCCTACATTAGCCATACGAAGAAACGTTGCATCCCTTGCATTGTTCTACAGATATTTTCACAGCAATTGTTCCGAGGAACTTGCTTCAATTGTGCCGCCTCTCCACATCTTTCCCCGTAGAACTAGGGCAGCTGAGAGCGCCCATGAATTTACACTTTCTCCTCCACAATGCAGAACTTCTGCTTATCAGAATTCATTTATCCCCAGAGCTACTACTCTTTGGAATTCACTTCCCTCGAATTGCTTTCCACAAACTTACAATCAACAAATGTTTAAATCCAGTTGTTACAAACATTTTATGAATGGAGGATGCCTTTAGGCACATGGACCTTTTTGTTTTATCTGTGTTTTTCCTTCCTCCATTCATTGTCTCTTAAAAAAAAAAAAAAAAAAAAGGGTTTTAATCTGTCAAGCTTTCTACCAATTTTAATGTTAACTTATTATTTGTTGGTAAGATTAGATTGAGTTATCAGTTGGAAGTTAGTGAACCTATAGTTTATGTGGGCTAAACAAACTACAAAATCTAACCAACTTCCATACCTGATGGGCGGTACAGACACTACAGGTCCAGTCCTCCATCTCCCCCGGTATGTCCTGCAGCGGAGGGTCCACACAGTCTAAGTGGTAGACGGCAGAACAGGAATCACAACACAGTAGGTCCCCCGTCTTGTGACACACCCGGCAATGGTCGTCGTACCGCAGCTTACCCTCACTTAGCAGGTCTTCTCGCACTACTGATGTCTGTAGAAACTGGTCACACAGAAACTGCAGCACTTGCAGTCTGAAAAAATTAAGAAAAAAAATCCAACTTGATGTAGGCCTACAGTAAAATCCACTCTTCACACTAATCAAAGACACCCTACCCTGTCAGGAAGTGTTGTTGTTGTTGTTGCTGTTCCCCAGGCTGCCTGGCCGAACAGCCCCAAGGCCCCAAGCAAGGCCATAACCGAGCACCCCCACAAAATCCTCCCTGCCTACCACAATAAAGCCTGGGTGACCGAAGCCAGTCTATGGCGGGGAGCTGAGGAGGGTGTGGAAATGCCCGGGAAACCAAAGCCCCACCCAGGGCCCTGTGCCCCTCAGCAACTATGAAGAGAAAGTTCAGGGGCAAAGGAAAAATGTGATGCTTTGGCTCCCAATCTGTTAACTTCTAGGTTGGCAGATTGGGAGGACAATCCACGGAAGAGACGCCGTCACTTGAGATCTAGAAAATATATAAGTAAAAGAAACAGTCAGAGAAAGCTATGGGTATGGACGGTAGAGATCGCTCAGTTCTTACTCTGATAGACCAGCCCGAAGTGTGATACTGTACATCTATCTATCAGTCATATTTTTACCATGGACTATTCAGACTCTGTATAAAAAAACAAGGTGAAAGTACAAACCAGATATCAAGTGTTAGGACTTAAATAGGTCTACCTCAATCCTTTAAACCTTTTAGCTCAGTACTTCAGACTTGGTCCCGGGTCCGAATGCGCAATGTAAAGTCCAAAAAGTCTTTGGAAGCCAGGGGTCCAAAGGGGGCCTCTTACTGTTTACTTTATTATTGCTGTACCTTTCAATTGATCATTACTGTACACTAGTTAAAAGTCTAGCAAAGAAAATAATATTAACTGTAAGATAAAACGGGGGTAACTTCGCAGCGACAGCACTAATTCCAATTCAAAGGCCAATAGCTCCAAAACTTTTGCATGGATGCGCCTGCCGTTGGTCTTAGGTTTAGAAGAATTCCGGATAATATTAAAGGAGACTACCACAACGATATTCGCATACTCTACGCGTCGGATTTGACAGGGGTTTATTCTGAAATGATCCCACAGCCAGTGGTTATTTGCCTCCTGCTGGCATTACATAGGATGATAAAAATAAGTCCAAGGGGGGCTTTGTCCCATTTCAACCCCAAAAACGGTCAAATAAAAAGTGAATGCAGAGTACGGTATGCGAACCGCGGAAGTACCGTAGGCTCCTTGAATAATACCGAATTCCGACCTGAAAAGGTATGGTGAGTAATAACATGAAGTCTCAATGATCTCAATCCATTGTGCAAATTTAATATTATAAGTGACAAAATGTTTGAATCCCAACAAATTTCCAAGATTTAGTTCATGAAATGTCAGTAATGGCGGTCATTGACATAAAGTTTGCCCAATATATACATGGCATAGCTAGGTCTAGGCCAAATCTCAAAATTTGCTACCGGTACACGTACCGTACTGTAAGGTAGCCTAGTCTACCTCTAGTTATAATCAATTGTGAAGGCCTATATTGTGTGGTGTGGTATTATAAGAATGAATGCCTATATCATGGTTTTATTATTTTTTAAAGTTTCAATAGGTCACAGCGAATTACCGGGTAGCCTACCCCGATTTTAAAAATCTGAGGCATGACCCCAAATTATTTTTTTACAAAAACTATTACAAGTACAGTACTGTACAGGTATCTTTAGCAGAAAGGCTGAATGTATAGATACTGGTACAGCAATATATATATTAAAAAATTCCATATGTGGCAGTTTGGATTTAGCAAAAATCACCGGTCGCAGCGAAATATCCCTGGTTTACCTTACGGTACAGAACTTTAATAATTCAAATTTAAAGATATGCCGGTACCATACGGTACATGTACTACATGGTATCAGTAGCCTACACATCGATAAATGTACAATATGATGTACAATACGATAAGGAATTATTCTATAATTGCACCTATACAAGCTAAACAAATTATTATTGTATTTAACAGGAAGGTACAACGAGGTAAGTGATGTGGTATAGGTGGCAATATGCGGAAATTGATAATAAGGGCATTCCACCCACTCTGACCCCCTTACGAAAATCTACGGTATCTCACTCCACCCCAACTGGATTTCTACCGTTTTACCCAACCAGCACGGGTGTGGGGGCGGCAGCTCACACCCATAATACTAGGATAGGTTAGGTAAGTTTGTTAGGTTAGGCTAATGTCTCTCTGAAACATTGTAAAATCTGTGTCATATGTAGATTGATAGACTTTTGTCAGAGGGGCCGGAATGCCCTTATAATCCATTTCCGCATATTGCCACCTACTGTATACCACATCACTTACCTCGTCGTACCTTCCTGTTAAATACAATAATAATTTGTTTAGCTCGTAGAGGTGCAATTATAGAAATTTACCTACGATAAATCAAAGTCATAAATGATGGTGTGGATGTGCTGGAGTGTGAAGAGAAACATTTTAAACTTGTTCATTCATGTGGACCATATGGTGAGTGAGAGAATTACCGTGCTATAAGAGCTCTGTAGGATAGCGAGGTGGAAGGGCAGAGAGGGAGAGGCAAACCGAGAATTAAATGGAGGGATGGAGTTGAGAGGTAGGTCTATATAAGTAAAAGTGGTGTTGGGTGAGAGGGGGGGCATCAGCTGACGGATGACAGAGGAGTGTGGAGGGGATTCATTCATAGCCACACCCTCAGGGCTCAAGCCATCTAGCAATATATATAGCTACAAGATAAATAACCCACACTATCGGCAACTTCTAAATAAATATATATGGATTTTTTTTTCCCAAAATGACCAACATAATCTGCACTCTACCCCTCTCCTCTATGGTACCGGTACTGTAGCTCTAAAACATATTACGAAGCAAATATGTAGGTCAGCTGGAAATAAGTGATATTTTAAATACTGTACACTAAAATTGCATAAAACCTACAATAGATTAAAATGTAATGTACTCTACTTATCCCTCTCAAAGTTTTGGCCCAGCTGAGAGCTCAGCCACCAACCCCCCTTGGCATTCCCCACTCGGTACCAGTAGCACCGAAGCCATTAAATACTGTACGGTATATTGAACATCGGTGCCACATGACGAGGGAATGTCCTGAGTATCACAAAGAATCATTATTATTCTATAGGACAATATTTGGGAAGGATGTAGTATCCGGGTCTACGGTCTGACGGTCGTCATGTTTATATAGGTCAATCGCTCGCGGTTTAGTTCCCGTCTATTTTTTCGGTTATTTGCCCCCTGCTGGCAATATATATGATGATGAAAATAAATCATGGGGGGTGAGGCCCGCAACTTATTATTGTATCCCAAAGCAGTCAAAATAGACGGGAAACTGATCGCGAGCGTCCGCATAGTGTAAACAAGGCGGGCGGTACACCCGGTAACTACATTCTTGCCGTAGGCCTATTTTATAAATGTTTTAAGTTCATATGCAATAATGTATAGCCTATGAAAAATCTGAGAGGGTTAAGACGTTAAGTGGATACTAATATTAACCTACCAGTACTGTATTCAGTGTATTGGTAGGTGCTACAGGAATACCAATACCAAATGTCAGTAGGCCTACCGGTACTGTCATTAACTTTAATAATTAGATGATGTAACAAATATATATATATTATAGCCATTGGTACCACCATATATTAAACTTAGAAAGAACCTGTCATAGTAAAGGATTATATAATTGAACTAGACTGACCCATGGCCATGGATTCATAGAAACCCTTCCTAATACAGAGATAAATCCACTAGCATAAATAAATAAAGTTAAAACATTTTTGTGAAACATTGGGTCTTCTTCTCATGTCACCTCTTCTTTTTTTCTTGGGAGTAAGGGCTGGTACTGACTGACTGAAAACATTTTTGTCATATTGTAGTGGTTAAATTAATTAGTTTACAAATTGTTCCGTACTGGTACCATACTAAACATGTTACTCAGTCCACCTATCTATCCCTTCCTCATTCCTCTTCCCCCTCACCTCACCACTCCGTCCTGCCTCCACCACCTAATAATTTCCTTTCACTCGACTGCCTTAACCCTTTCCAACCTATGATGTTCTGATTATTTGAATCTATTCCAACATGAACACAAAAGTCACCATAATACATTACAATATGATACATCAAAGTCATCATCTACTTTACAAATCCACTAACTGATTCACACGGTACGGTACCTGTCCACCCCCTCAGGGATCAAGGTGTCCAGCAATGGATATTATTGGATAGATAAATCAACAGTATCAACTATTCAAAAACTACTACTGTATACAAATATTCCAATACCACTCATAAATGTAATCCTCGCAAGGCAAGAAGAGACTACAGTACTTTCGAAGCTAACCAACTGATTAATAACTGTTAGCAGAGGAGCTGCACAAAATCCACTAGAAATAAAAATATATAATTTAAAAAGCTTAGCTTATAGACTTAGATATCTAAGTCTATAATACTTTACCAATACTGTAGGATCGTGTAGGTTGAGAGAGAGAGAGAGAGAGAGAGAGAGAGAGAGAGAGAGAGAGAAAAAGGGGAGCCTGGGAGGGGAGGGATGGAGAGAGGAAGGGGAGGGGAGGGATGGAGAGAGGAAGGGGAGGGGAGGGATGGAGAGAGGAAGGGGAGGGGAGGGATGGAGAGAGGAAGGGGAGGGGAGGGATGGAGAGAGGAAGGGGAGGGGAGGGATGGAGAGAGGAAGGGGAGGGGAGGGATGGAGAGAGGAAGGGGAGGGGAGGGATGGAGAGAGGAAAGGGAGGGGAGCAGAGTTGATATTGATTAAATCAATTTGATTTAATCACTTGATTAAATCAATGATTTTTTTACCAAAAAAATCATGATTTTTTTTTTTTTTTATCTGTGAATCAAGATAAAAAGAATTCTGAAGAGTTCTAACCTATGTACATAGTCAGATATTACCAAGTGCAGGTCTACCAGACTGCCATGTTTTCACTTTTACTTCAATATCTCTGGATTTTGGTCACAGCCTTGGGATCAATATTTTAAAGTAAACATCCACAAAGCTACTAGTCACTAAGTCTGTACTAATAATAACAGATTATTATTTTTCTGTAATTCTGTTCAATAATAGGTTTTGTAATATGATTTCTTGAGGATCACTGGCAACTCAGCCAGAAGCAGCAGTGTGGTCAGACAGTGAAACATGACTAGGACAGGAACAGATCAGGAGTCTGGGCTGAGGGCATGGATGAAACAGAATTGTTATAAATTCCTCTACTTGAATTACTACTCAATAGGGCGGGGGGATATTTTAAAAAAATCAAAAAAATCAAATAAATCAAAAAAATCAAATAAATCAATGATTTTTTGATTTTTTTAAAAAAATCAAAAAAATCAACAACCCTGGAGGGGAGGGATGGAGAGAGGAAGGGCAGGGGAGGGATGGAGAGAGGAAGGGGAGGGGAGGGATGGAGAGAGGAAGGGGAGGGGAGGGATGGAGAGAGGAAGGGGAGGGGAGGGATGGAGAGAGGAGGGGGAGGGGAGGGATGGAGAGAGGAAGGGGAGGGGAGGGATGGAGAGAGGAAGGGGAGGGGAGGGATGAAGAGAGGAAGGGGAGGGGAGGGATGGAGAGAGGAAGGGGAGGGGAGGGAGGGATGGAGAGAGGGGAGGGAGGGATGGAGAGAGGGGAGGGAGGGAGGGAGAGAGGAAGGGGAAGGGAGGGAGGGAGAGAGGAAAGGAGGGGAGGGATGGAGATAGGAAGGAGGGAAGGGAGGAATGGAGATACGAAGGGGAGGGGAGGGATGGAGAGAGAGGAAGGGGAAATAGAGGGAGGGATGGAGAGAGAGGAAGGGGAAATAGAGGGAGGGATGGAGAGAGAGGAAGGGGAGGGGAGGGGAGGGATGGAGAGAGGAAGGGGAGGGGAGGGATGGAGAGAGGAAGGGGAGGGGAGGGGTGGAGAGAGCAAGGGGAGGGAAAGGAGAGAGGAAGGGGAGGGAAAGGAGAGAGGAGGGGGAGGGAAAGGAGAGAGGAGGGGGAGGGATAAAGAGAGGGAGGGGAGGGGAGGGATGGAGAGTGGGAGGGGAGGGATGGAGAGGAAGGGGAGGGGAGAGATGGAGAGAGGAAGGGGAGACAAGGGATGGAGAGAGGAAGGGGGGTATGGAGAGAGGAATGGGGGGAGACTCGGAGAGGGATGGAGAGAAGGGGGGGGGGGGGATGGAAAGGAAGGGGGGGAGTTTGGCAATGACAGTGAAGAATGGAAGAATGATAGAAAGATGAGCGAAAAAGATAACAGACAAACATAGGCTAAAGAGAAGAGAAAGGGACAGAAAAAATAGGAATGACAGAAAGAGGAGTGTGACAGACTGACAGAAAGAGAGGAGACTGGGAGAGACGAGAGTGTGGAGTGACAAAAAGAGAGGAGACTGGGAGAGACGAGAGTGTGGAGTGAAAGAATGAGAGGAGACTGGAAGCCAGGGAGAGTGGAGTGTAGTGACAGAATGAGAGGAGACTACTCAGACTGGGATTGGAAGAGCGACAGAGAGGAGACTGGGAGAGTCCAAGAGTGACAGAAAGAAATAGGAGACTGGAGAGTGACAGATTCAAAGAGAGGATACTGGGTCCTGGGAGAGTGACAGAGAGACTGGGTGAATGACACTGTGACAAGACAGACAGGACAGAGGAGAGAGGGTAGGCCTAATCTATTTTCTAATAGCAAACAAAAACATACATATTGTATATGTTTCTGTATGTAATGTAATACAGTACAGTAGGCTATAATATATGTATATAGGCTAATAATAGAAAATTAAATACAAAATATTATCATTAAATAAAAAGTAAAACTGTAATATTATATTATTAATTGTATATCCTGCTGCCTGCATTGTATTATGGTATAGCGGCCCTATGTACAGGTATGAGACCGAGGCATCCAAAACAAAATAAAAGTAGTAGGTCCCATATGATTACATACCAGTAGTCCGGTACGGTACTGTAGGATAAGACGGGGTAATTTCGACACGGCGCTAACAATTTGCATTCAAACGCCGATATCTCCGAAACTATTGCATGGATTCGGCTGCAGTTTGGCTTAGGCTGTAAAGTAGTTTTGGTTTAGGTTGTAGAGCAAGTTTGGCTTAGGTTGTATAGCTAGTTTGGCTTAGGTTGTAGATCTAGTTAGGCTTAGGTTTTGTTGCAGTTTCGCAGGGCCTGGAGCCGGGGCTAGCGGCGCTTCTGACGGTATGGTCGGGTGTTTGTGGGTGGTTTGTATATGTGTTTGTTTGTTTGTATGTTTGCGTGTGACACAGTGTTGGCAGTAGCCGTCAGCTGCTGCCTGGGCCCTGGTACTTTGTACTAGCAACCTACACGCCGCACCCACACGAGACACGTCCACACCGCCCTAAATACTTCCACACCCGTAGGCCTAATAAATACGTCCACAACCGCACTAGACACATCCACACCCGCACTACATGCCCACAACTCCACACCCGCACTAGACACAGTGGCGCCTAGGCTTACACGTGTGACACACGTGTGACACACCTGCATCTCTGCCCGCCTTGTTCAGTTGTGTGTTGTGCGTGCAACGTTTTTCTATTGGCATGTTTAGTGTCGGTTTGGGTTTGTGAATGTTTTCATTGCTTTTACCTGCGCGCTAGTGTTTTGTCTGGCCATTACTCATATAATGTTATCTAGTTTACTAGCTAGATGATGCGTAAAATAGAGTGACTTTTTTAAAAGATTCGGCAGCATGACCAAAACATTATATATTTTTGGTAAACCTGACTTTTTGGACCGACAGCGATTTCAGTAAGTTTTATTTTTTTGTTTTTTTATTTTTCCTTCAGATATAGTGTTGTTTTATACTGAAGAGGAGCTGAAATAAGTATTTACCCATTATCCAACAATCTAAAAACACGCCCCCCACTAGTGGGGAGGGCTATGAAGTTCAGGGAAAATGAGGGGTTAAAAATATTAGCCTAACCTAACCTATCCTAGTATTTTGGGTGGGGGCTGCCGCCCCCACACCCCCTCTGGTTGGGTAACTGTGCAAAAAACACTCCAGTTGCTGGCAACGAGTGGCAGCCAGAGGGCCGAGAGGTTCACAACAATAACATGAGTGCGGCGGCGGACGTAAGTTAAAATAAGAAATCATCGTATTTATTAGGCGGCTTTTAGCGAAATTAGGCCTAGGGCCTACCCATTAATTTCCGGAAGTTTAAACCTATGCGAAAAAATCTTAATCTTTGTTACTTTGCCATCACCCATTAAGATTGCACTGCTAGCTGTGGTGCATATTTTAGCGTTTTATTTTTTTTCTCCCTTATAATACATTTCAGCTCTTAATGACATATACTGTATAGCAATGATGTATATGCTCTACCGGACCAATTAGGCCTAAAAAGATCGATGGGCTAACTGGCAGTCCAAATCATCAGTATAACCATAGGCTATATAACCATATTTTTTTTGTTTTTTGGGTATCTATAGCAGAAAGGCTGAATGTATAGATCAAAATTAAAATTGGATTTGTGGCAGTTTCTATTCGTCAAAATACGTGATTTTCGGCGAAATTACCCCGTCTTACCCTATATACAAACATAGTAGGCCTAACATAGGCTACTCCAGTACCAATTTACCAAATACCGTATTGTATATAGGCTATAGCCTACAGAACAATGAACAGTTATAACGATAAAATGCTTAAAAGTCTATACAAGAACTAGGCTATATAATGAGCATATTATACAACAATATACAAAATACAACAAACAGCAGCATATTATGGTACCATATCATCCATGTCATAGGCCTATACACAATTCATCATAGGCCTAGGCTATTTGGCGTGACGGCGTCTTAAATTTATCAACATGCACTTGATCAATAGGAATGCCGGCTGATTCGGACCATGGCTGATTCGGCCCATAGCATTGGCTGATTCGGCCCATAGCATTGGCTGATTCGGACCATTCAGTGGCTGATTCGGACCATTGTAATGTTTTGAACTATAAACTTATAAAATACACGACAATTCAACCACTATAAAAAAAAAAATCAACATTGGATTGGCGGGAGCTGTTAATTGTCCTTGTCTCGCAACCATTAAATGGTTCAATTTGACCACTTGCAAGTTTTAGACTATAAGAAAGTTCGGCCTGTAAACATCGATATTAACCCCTTCAGACTCATATGACGCAGAGGTTGCCAGATTAGAAATAGAGTTCTCTCACTCTTATAATTACCTCTCCAAAATTAGTTTTCTGCCCACAGGTAACTCAAAGACAACTGCAGAGGTTAAAGTAACTAAACTAAAGGTTTATAAATATCCCTGATGGTAACAAAGGCTTTAAAGTATCCCTAATCGGCTCAAAATCGCATCATATGTCGAAGAGGGTTAAACACAAATACAGTAATTATGTAGGTTTATTATGGATAAATAGTATGTTGAATTTGGTTTTATGTATTAATTAATGTACTAAAACCGTATTATAGCGAGTTATTCTGCTAAATATCGATGTCTACAGCTCCAACTTCCTTATAGAATAAAACTCGCAAGTTGTGAAGGGTAGGATGTAGTGAGCGGGCGTACCGCCATGATCGCCATCTTTGTTTACATTACACGTAGTGGCGTCGGACATTTCCCATCATGTTCCCGTCTATTTTAACCTAACCTAGTATTCATGTAGTAATGACAGGGGGCAAATAGCAGAAAATATAGCCTAGCGTCGAAATAGACGGGAAAGTAAGTGCGACCGCGGCGATCGCCCTATGCAAACAAAGACGACCGTACGCCCGAACTCTACATCCATCCCACCTAACCTAACCTAACCCTAATATAATATAATATAGCCTAATATAATATAACATAACATAAAAAATTTGCCTCAACTAGTCATTGTTTACCTGGGACCCTGGGTAACCCATAGCGCATTTTAAGATTTATTTCTCAGTAAATACTAATTTCCGCACTTCAATTAAACATCCTACAAGTTCAAACCAGTCCCCTGAACAGTTTTTAATGGGTTACTTGAGGATATTTTAACGGGACCATAGGTAAATATTTATCTTGTTTTCTATATAAAGGGTAGATGACAAAGTGTCACTGTCAGTACAACTTATTATTTAAGAAGTTTTATGTGGTGCAAGACGGCATTTCATCTTCGCCATGGGACAGCAGTTGTTATTATTAGGAAAAGCCAAGACTTGGTTTATTGACCGGACTTTTAAAGTAATCAAGTCTCCCCTTTTACCAACGCTTGTCTATATACTCTTTTATCAAATCAGGGGATGACATGAAACGACTCCCATTGTGTTTTTGTGTGATGTCCGGGAAAGGAAGTAAAGATTACAAAACTGTTTTTAGGGCGATACTAGATATGCTTCCAGACTCCAGTGGATTAGGCTATGCAGCGACTTCATTTGTAGTAGACTACGAAAAAGGACAACTAGGCTATAGGCTAAGCATTAATCACAATCATAGTGTAGTACAGTAGTAGTATACAGTATAATATTATGTACCGGTAGGCTATATAAGCATTCCAGTTAGGTTTTATTGACAACTATATGTATTTAGGCTATAGGCCTAAGCAATTATTATCAAATTCATACACAAAAATAGTGTTTATTTATATCTAGGCTAGGCCTACTCCTTCGGTAAATTTATATAAATATCATTATAGCCTACTATGTACGAAACCTAATAACAAGATTAGCCTAATAAAACTACATTAACCCTTCCTACCCGGTCTGCCTTAGGTAAGGACAGCACGAAAGAAGGGCCGCTACCCGTATGCCTTATCTAAGGCATGAGCTTAATAGCCTAATTAAGCTTGGTCTGAACGCCGTGCGTACGACGTATGTCAACAAACCCAAGCGTTCGTCACCGCACCTCTGAAAACAAGGAGAAGACTCCTCAATGTTATTGTTCTGACGGCATGACGAAATTAGTGTCTGAAAAGCCCCCATATTGGCAACATCTCTGCAATATTGGCTCCACTGAAATCGTCATCACAACTGAACCAGTTGACTTACAGAGCTCTACTCAATGCCAAAATACAGATTGAAAACCGCACTACGATTATAGATGAGTGGGAAAGTTCTAGCAGTGAAAATATAAACATAAATACGGTAGCCTAGGCCTAGACGTTTTTCAGCCATTTCGCCCGGGTAGGGGCGACCGTCATTGGGTAAGACAGCCCGGGTAGGAAGGGTTAAATCAAAATAATCATAATATTTTCATATAATAATGATCATGGTCCGAATGGGCCGAGTAGCCTAAGCCTAGCACGTATATATTGTGGTCCGAATGAGCCTGGGCCGAGTAAGCCTGGGACGAATTAATGTGGTCCGAATGAGCCTGGGCCTAATCAGCCGGCTACCGATCAATAGGACCATCACTGACCTGTCTTCAAGAGAGGTATAAGGGTAGTTGCAGCGGTTAAGGATGGCTAGGGTGGGATGGAATTCCTTGTCGCTCTGTACGTACAGTCGCAAACTTTCAGGCCAAGTCAGTGCGTCGATAAAGTACATTATCACGTTTATCGAATCCTTCTGATCAAGGGGCCCGAACTGCGTCTGCTGTGAGTCTTCCTCGCGTATTAAGGCCTTGACCAGCGACAGATGGAGCTCAGCCAGTAGGGAGCTCTGTTCCTCGGCCATTAGCGCAGCACAAAAGTCCTCAAATCGCATGGGTGATAGCCGAACCAGCGTGCGAAAATGACGCAATACTTCATAAATCCCAATTGCTCTCAAAACATATGCCCGGGGAAGTAGCAAGTCATCCGAGGATTTAGGGAGTTCAAAGGGGGGATACTGGCGGTCTTGAAGCCACACTGGTATTGGGGTCTGCGGTCGGGACGGTGGGAAGAAGCCCTGGTTTGGGGTTCCACCATTAGTGCCAAAACTAGACATGGAAGCATCTTCCATGTCAGACATACCCCTCCCCCCTTCATATTCCTCTTCAAACTCCACATCTCCTTCACTGCCACTCTTATAGTCACTCTCCTCTTTATCTGACACTTCCTCAAACTCAAAATCGGATCCATAGAGGTATTCGGATTCCTTGTCGTCAATATCAGGGTTGTATCCCCTTTTATTCTTGCCTTTACCACTGTTTAGCGAGCTACTGCGGTCTTCACTGAGCGAGGGTGAGCAGGATCTGGAGTGATTATTCTCATCTTCCGGGTCCAGTAAGTATCTAGGCTTTTTAATTACTCTTGTTATGCTATTTCTCATTTTCATTTCAGATCCATAGCTTAACACGGGCGTAGTGCGCGGCCGCCCTCTTTTTCTCTTTCTTTCGGACATTTTAGGGGTGTTCCAGGGGCCAGGCCACCTGTACGGTGCCCGCTGGATCTGCTAATCAAGGTAAACACAAACAAACCAACACGACTGACATCTCTCGCATCGTCTTCAAATTATCCCAAACCTCGGCGCCATTTTTCATTGCAAGGTCACGTGACCTACCTCATCTTTCTCCAATTTGTTCCTCTCATGGCCACCCCACACCACTCACTAGATCATTAACAACCCACAACTTCACTTAGGCATCACAGTAGCCAGTAATTAGGGCAAAAATTGGGTAGCGATGGAGGTAACGCTTTGTTTCCCGGGAAATACAGTCTCGGCCGTCTGCCATGGCTTCACAAACAACAATTTGAGAGCCGCTCGCTGATTGGTCCCTGTCGACCCCCGCCATGACAAGTACCATTTGGATATATTTTGTTCCTGGCTCATAAACATCGTATAAACCATATAAGAGGCAACAACGGAGGGAGTTTAATGATATGTGAACATTTAAATCCCTACTGGAAGACACTGCTGCGTTTACAAGGACATACAGAAAATGTAAAGGCAGACGCTATTCTGAGCTTCCACCAATGACAGACGTCTTTGCTAACCGGTTAGGCAACAGGTTGTGTTATGACATTACCCATACATCTAGGCAGATAAGGTGGTCAAGTTTGAACTCCAATAACAAAATAATAACATCTTTTGACAGGTTCGTGAACTTTGTTCACGTTTTTCGTGAAATAATAGACGCCTCAAGCTTTCACATTCGTCGCCGAGAGCCAAAACAAATGAACACGGCAGAAAGTGAAAGCGTTCGTGAAATACTGCACTGTAACTCAGCAGTAAAGAAATGTAACTTTCAAAGTTAATACCTTATGATGCAATATCAAGGGCTCCATTTGTTATACCTTCCACGACAAGAAGGTTGCCAAGTAATCAGATTTGAAAATGGCTATGAAGCGATTCAAGCAAACTAATGACGTGGCCAAGTCGCTTATAAGCTCCTGGAACCCTTGCGGCTGTGGTTGTTATCGAGTTTATGCGCTATTATTTTGTTGATTCTGCTTTCTTCGCACTTCCTGAGTACGGCGAGGAGGGAGTGCACGGCATGAAATTATGTCCCGTTCGTTTGGGAACGTTGATCATTTTTGTTGTAACTTTTACTTGGGATACGTTTTAGATATTGTACAATGCACCACACGCAATCGATATGCAGTTATAATTCACATTGGTGAGCCTGCAGAAGTGCAGTGGGCTGTTTGGTAGCATTGGCTACATGTATGAACTACTGGGTGCATATCTTGTTTCTTTGCCGCGGCGCTCACTTTAACCCTTTCACGCATTTATGACGCAGAGGTTGCCAAATTAGCAATAAGAAATAGAGTTCTCTCACTCCTATAATTAACTCTCCAAAATTAGTTTTCTGCCCACAGCTAACTCAAAGACAACTGCAGAGGTTGAAGTAACTAAACTAAAGGTTTCTAAATACCCCTGATGGTAAGAAAGGCTTTAAAGTATCCCCAATAGGCTCAAAATCGCGTCATATGTCGGAGAGGGTTAATGTAATAATGTAAACCTATGTGGTGGGTGATCAGCTACCGAACCTTGTACACATAGGAGCTATTGTAGATTAGTGCTTTCAACTGACACCGAGCAGCGAGTTCGGTGGTCCCGAGTATGACGAGACGAATGGGCAGTCTCCTCACGCCCGATGCCTCGGTTAATTTAGCAGTAAATAGGAACGTAATAAAAATAATAATGCTTTATTTCAGACTCACACAGTACAGAGGGGACCATACTGGGGTCCATATATACCTTACAGTAACATAAATATATATAAGCTACTGTACATATGCTACATAAAATATAAATTAATTAAATAATACCCAGCTTGCTATCATGTAGTCCACAGCACTGTCTCAACCAAAAAACAGTGGTCATCAAACTACTGTTGTAGGTTTCTTAGACTTCGCCACCAACGACTATTTTATGCTATTCCAGACGTCAACTCGGGTAGTTCAGTATTGGGGCTGGCGCGGGATATTTTCGAGGGCATTACACGCTGAATGAATTTATATGTTAGCTTTCTAATGAGTGATTGGTAATATGTTTAGGGAATAGGCTCGCAGGTTTATTATAGCCTACATAATTTATTAGGGGCAATGTAGGTAGCCTATCTATGCGTGGAATCCTTATACTGTAGCCTAATCCTGTATAATCCACTGTGGGAGAATAATTTTGATCACATTTATAAAACCCGATATTAATAGAAAAAACGCCCATTCTAATCAATCTCGGAGCTCTTTCGGACATGCTCACTGTTTACAAACGCCTTTTTTATGCAGTATAATCGATATTGGACATAGATGACGATTTCAATAATTCATGGGGGTTGCCCCTCAACCCATTGAGTATCCCACATTGGAATTATAACTAAGACCATGAAAACGCTCATTTCTCAAAATCTGGAGGAAAAAACATGAAAAATAAGGGTGCGAGCCTATTCCCTATAATTACCGTTAATTGTTGACTACTCTTACATTCATCTTTGAAAGTAGGCCTATATGGTAGCAACCTATATAATGCACAGTAACCCCTATGCATGCCTGCCGAGACCTCCAGCACCACAACCACCCTTACTGGCCACGTTAAGTGGTTTAACACCAAGAAGGGGTATGGTTTTATCACTCACAATGGAGGGGACATCTTTGTCCACTCAACAGGCATTGAAAAGCCCAACCCTCGTCATCCTGTGCCCTCTCTTTCCAACAATGAGAGGGTGTCCTTCAGGATTAAAAAGACGAAAAGAGGAGAGGAGGCCACCAACGTTATGGGCCCTGAAGGAGAAGTCCTGAAGGGCTCTAGACATGGAAGAATAAGGAGGGAGGAATGCCATGCCACAGCAGTCACCAATGATAACCACCTGGAGCTAATCCAGGTGGTTGTCACAACTGCTACGGCCCTTTGCCAAGGGAACCATCATCTCCTGCAGGAGTACCTACCATCACTCCTGAAGGCAAACAACCTCCCAACCATTACCATCCCACCTCTTCCAACACCATCTCCACCATCTAGCCTCATTCCATCTCAGGCTGTGAGACAGAGATGTCACCCGAGGAGGCGTCTGGTTCTCCAAAAGTCTCTCTCGAAGTCCACCCCACCAGCTCCTCGTTCTGCAGTCTCTGACTCTCCACCACCAGTCAACTCTGCAGGACCAGCCTCAACCTCCACTCCATCACCAGTCACCATTGATCATCCGGTGGCAGCCTCCACGTCGTCAGAATACTCCGAATCCACCATAGGAGAAGACGTTGACGTGGAGGGGATGGAGGAAGGAGAAGACATTGACCTGGGAATGACCGCCAGCGAACTAGAGGAGACCATCGGCGACATGATTATGGAACTCAAGAAGAATGCAACAGCAGGCAGACGTACACCTGAAGCGACCCAGAACAAGTTAAAGAAATTGCTGCACTTAAAATCACTCCAACAAAATAATTAACAATGAAGCATCTCGGTTGAGCCCAAGAACTTTTCATCTCCTACTTTACTTCGCATTTCTCCACTTTATCTTCCTCTCTCCAAACTCTTCTACATTCCAACTTTACTCCAGCCATCAATCAATACGTGTAGCCTACCAGGATGAGGACCTCGGACGTAGCTTGAAGGGCCTGAACCGAACAGCTGTGGGAAGGGAGCACCAAGCTTATGTCTGCTTCTAAATACGACATTAGAGATCTTACTTGAAGTCATCTAGAGGTTCCGTCCTCACAGTCGTGGTCCACCACCGCTGCGTCCCTCCCGTGCGTCTCTTCGAAGGAGGTCCGTCTAATCTGGTACAGAGTTTGAGGCCGCCCGGCAGTTAGCAGTGTATCCAGACACTGGTGGTTCATCTGGCAGGGGCTTTAGGAACTAATTGTCTAATACCCCTTTGAACCAGTTTACCGGGCAACCTACTATGTCTCGCACTTCCTTGGGCAGTGAGTTGAAAATTTTCGGTCCATTGTGACCTAGGCTGGACACGAGGAGGGTTCTCACTCCGACACTCGTTCTGGTGCCTGTGTTGGGAGGGATCTCCTCTCACACTTCCTTCCAGTCCGACCATTTTGTTTTCCCTGGAGTTCATTACCAGTTGAATCTGGAACCACCTTTTCCAGGATCTTCCACACACATACTGCACGCAGTAACTGTCTCACCTTCTCTGCTGGGAGTAGGCTACAGCACTAGTTTCTTGAGCCGATCCCAATAGCTAAAGTCCTTCATCCCCCGAATGTTTCTAGTGAAGGACCTCTGGACGGACTCAAGATCTCGTATGTACCCCTTTTTGTGTGGCGACTATAATTGACTACAGTAGTCAAGAAAGGGTTGGACCATAGACCTCCAGAGAGTTAGCATTGTTTCTTGTTCCCTGGAGTTGAACGTCCGTAGGATCCTTCCGGCCATTCCCTTGGCTTTCTTGACAGCTGCAGAAATGTGGCACAAACAAAATAAAAATGATTACTTAAATTGTTTAACAAGTCCAACTATAAAATGTAAGGTAGGCCTATCTTAAATTAGTTTAGCCCTCTAGAAATTGTTTACTAGTCATATTCATTTACATTAGTTTATTTCGACCCCTTTCCCAGCTAACTTAATCCACAAGGACCCCGATGGAAATATGCCTAACGGCCTTATTGGGCTATCCTTAGTTGGAATTATGCAAAGCTGGTACATGTCATATTTGAAAAAAATATTATGTTGTACCAACATTGTAAAATGCTAACTAAATAAATATTATAAGTATTGTTATTACACACCACAGGCTTTAAAGGTCAAGTAGCCTTATCCTACCATTCTACACCTAATCATTCTACCTTCAAGCCCCATATATCTATAACCCCCATATAGCACCACCCAATTCCTTAATTACCCTTAGGCCTTAGCCCCCCTCTACCACAACCACCTCCAAAAACTCCCCTAACAGAGAGCCTTCCACCCTCAGAATCCTCATCGTCAACTTCTGCAGCATTATCAACAAAAGATCGAGCTGCTTTTCAGCACACCCTTGAGACTTATGACCCTGACATTGTTATAGGGACAGAGACTTGGCAGTGAAGTCTTCCCGACGGACAGTCCCTATACCATAACTTTACATAAAAATGACAGACAGAACGAAGACCATGGTGGGGTCAGGATGGCGACAAAGCCGGGACTAGTAACACTAGCCATCGAGCTTAGCGAGGACGCAGAAATGTTATGGATTAAAAAACAGATACAGGGCTGCAGGACACTTTATATAGGATCATTTTACCGGCCCCCTAACAGTAACGTAGATTACCTGCAGTCCCTTGACGAATCTTTATCTAAAATTGATCTCTCCAAGAACATATGGCTGGCTGGAGACTTCAACTTACCGGACATTAACTGGACAGCTTACGCGACAACGGAGAGTGGTGCCCATGAAGGCGACCTAATACTATCACAGACTGACAGATCATTACACGAAAAATTAATTGGCATAATCAACACCCATTCACTCTCACAAACAGTACTTGAACCAACACGTACACAAATTAGTGTAACTAGAAACAACCCTATCCTGAGAAACAGGGTCACATCCAACATACTAGACTTGTTCCTTACGAACAACACATATTTTATTACACAAACTCAGGTTTTACCAGGGCTGAGTGACCACATGATACTTAGCTTATAGACGCAAACATAAAACCAAACATCCAGAAACAATTACCCAGGAAAATCCACCAATATAACAGAGCTGACATGGGAGCTATCTCGGTAGACTTAGCTGATTTTAGAGACATATTCCTCGACAATGACCCAATGGCCCAATGTTGAGCTAAATTGGACCAGACTTCGCGACTTCATACATGACACAATGGACAAGCACATACCCAAGAAGACAGTTACACGGTACCAGTCACCACCATGGTTACAAAAACTACACTGAAACAAGATAAAAGCATACAAGACAGCTAAACGTTACAACGATACAGAATACTGGAAACATTACAAAAATACACAAAAAACATTACAAAAAGAAATCAAACAAGCAGAAACTAACTACACAAACAACATGCAAACCCACAACAAATTCTACAGCTTCTTCAAAGCACGCAAACCACACCCACCTATACCTCCACTGACTATACATACCCGTGAAATCGAGAAACATTTATCTGAGCTAGACATTAACAAAGCGACTGTACCAGACAATATACCCTGCAGGATACTCAAGGCGAATGCTGCCATTCTTGCCTCTATCCTGCAGTTTATATTCTCACAGACTATTGACACCGGAGAACTTCCCCGTGCCTGGCTATTGGCAAACGTGACTCCTATTTTCAAATCCGGAGAGAGAACCCTCCCTGTTAACTATAGACCTGTTTCGATTACCTCAGTTCCTTGCAAAATTTTATAACATATCATCCACCAACATTTAATGGACCATCTAGAATCTAGACCATTCTTAATCCAGTGAAGAAGTGGTCCTCGGATGACATAATAATCTAACTTAGCTAACAGTCTTTGGTGAGGGACTTTGTCGAAGGCTTTGGCAAATTCTAGTACTATGGCATCTACTTGTCGAATTTTGGGGTCGTTAAGGGTTTGGGAAATGTCATGTGTATAGTCACAAGTAGTTGTGTCTCGCACGACCGTTTGGGCCGGAAGCCGTGCTGTGCGCCAGTCAGTATATTTTGACTATCTAGAATCTAGATAGTATATTTTGACTATCTAGAATCTAGATAGTCAAAATATACTGACTGGCGCACAGCACGGCTTCCGGCCCAAACGGTCGTGCGAGACACAACTACTTGTGACTATACACATGACATTTCCCAAACCCTTAACGACCCCAAAATTCGACAAGTAGATGCCATAGTACTAGAATTTGCCAAAGCCTTCGACAAAGTCCCTCACCAAAGACTTTTAGCTAAGTTAGATTATTATGTCATCCGAGGACCACTTCTTCACTGGATTAAGACTTTCTTGACCAATCGGGATCAACACGTTGTTCTTTGAGGATTCTCATTCTTCCACTGTGTCTGTAACTTCTGGGGTCCCACAAGCCACTGTCCTGGGTCCCCTACTTTTCCTTTCTTACATAAATGACCTCCCACTATCGCTTACTTCTACTACTAGACTTTTCGCAGATGATAGCTTAGTATATAGACCAATTACTAATAGGGACGATTGCCTTCGACTACAGGACGACTTAACTGCGCTTGAAAAGTGGGAAGCCAAGTGACAGATGACATTTAGACCGGACAAATTTCACCATATCTGTTTCACCTGTTCAAACAAAACCATCCCATTCTCCTACAAACTCCATAGCAATTTTCTGGATACTGTTCCCTCCCACAAATATTTGGGGGTACACATCTCAGCAGACATGAGGTAGACCACTCACGTTAGCAGCTAGAACAAAGGCTAATAAGTCCCTGGGCTTCCTGTGCAGGAATCTCACTAAGTGTAAGGCAAACATCAAAATTCTAGCATTTAAAACAATTGTTCGGCCACAAAAACAAAGCTGCAAGATGGATCAGACGTGATTACAGACACACTACATCTGTCACTTTGCTCAAACAAGACATTAGACTCGACCCACTTGCAACAAGAAGACAAATGCACAGACAACAGATGTTATATAAAATCACTAACAACTTAGTAGACATAGAAAAAAATATATATTTACACCCTACAAGTATACAATTTACGAGACACAGCCACAACCTAAAATACCACACGTATCAGGCAAGCACGGACATATTTATACAATAATTTTTTCCCCGCAGCATCCAAGAGTGGAACCACCTCCCATTTCATGTAGTTAACCCTTTCACGCATATGACGCGATTTTGAGCCTATTGGGGATACTTTAAAACCTTTGTTACCATCAGGGGTATTTATAAACCTTTAGTTTAGTTACTTCAACCTCTGCAGTTGTCTTTGAGTTAGCTGTGGGCAGAAAACTAATTTTGGAGAGGTAATTATAAGAGTGAGAGAACTCTATTTCTTATTGCTAATCTGGCAACCTCTGCATCATAAAAGCGTGAAAGGGTTAATAGCCCCACTCTTGATTCGTTTAGAACTAGGATCACCAATCATTACATCCCTAATCCTGATCCTGTCCCCAGTGGCGGATTTAGGGAGGGGGCCTAAGACCCCGCACCCCCAAGGGCTAAAACCTTGGCTAAAACAAAAAAAATAAAAGTTGATTCACATTTTGCATTTTCGGTAATTAATTTTTGTTATGGATTAATGGCATTATGACTTTTAAAACATAAAATAATGGGCAGTGGCGGATCCAGCTCAGGCTTAAGGGGGGGGGGGGGGCTGATATACATGAGGGGCGCCATAATTCACACACTATTCTTTATATGTATTGTATTTTGTAAAAATTGGAATGGAAACTTTTATTCATCAAAAGTACAGTAAAAGATCTAATTCACCTAAATGGTTTGACCATAATTGTGCTAGAGTAACTGAACAAAAAGCAATAGCCTACAATGCTGCAATGCATACACAAGATCAAAAACACATGAAGCCTTAAATTACTTTAGAAACATCAGAAATCATGCCAACTGTATTAAACCTAACTAAATCAAACTTTCTCCACAAGCAGGCAAATAAACTTCTAAATAATCCAAATGATAAAAAAATATTTTGGTCTACTCTTAACTCATTCAAATCCAACTTCACTACTGCTTCATCCATTCCACCATTAAAATCTCCGACTGGCAAACTTGTAAGTGACCCACGAGGTAAAGCTAACCTTCTTGCGAATATTTGCTCCACCAACTCAACCTTAGATGAAATAAATCAAGATGTCCCTGTACTTAATTTTAATTCGCCTGAAATTCCCTCACTTAAGATCCACACCAGACATGTCAAAACTATTTTGCAGAATCTCTCCGTAGATAAGGCTCCTGGTCCAGATGAAATTCCTCCAATAGTACTCAAGAATTGCTCCTTGGTGCTCGCTCCTGTATTGGCAAATTTTTTCCATCTGTGTACTCATACCTCATGCTTCCCAGTACCCTGGAAAGAAGCAAACATCCATCCAGTTCCTAAAAAAGGTGCCTCTTCAGATCCATCAAACTACAGACCAATAGCTATAACTTCCACTCTTGGTAAAGTCTTTGAAATTACATTAAATAATCACATAATTAACCTGACAAGCGCGATATAGATGTAGGTGCTAGGGTAGTTATTTGTGCATTTCTAGCCCTGGATTCTGACATAATTCGTTATATTTACAATATAAACCATTATTTGTTTTCGGTATGCTTTTATTTTACATATATGATGTATATATGAACCTTCAAGAGTGCTAAAATAAGTGGGAAAAGCATTTGGGTGGTGAAAAACGAAGATATTGGCCACCCGGTCATAATCTCAGGCGAGAGAGAGAGACAGGCAGCCTTCCCCTCTCGCTGTCTGGGAGTCAACTGAGGAGAGCGGGGCGGTGTGTGCCGGTGTCTGGGTGTTGCATAACGATCTTTTATGCAACCCACTTGTGCTACATTATCGCGGGAGAGAAAAATAACCGATAAATGATGATAAGAGGAAAAATAGGTGATAATTGAGGAGGGGAGGGAGGGGGGAATAAGGTGGGGAAGGAGGGGAGGGGGGTGGGTGAGATTTACATGGATGAGTACTGGAGGGGAATTATCTCACCTAGAGACAAATTCCTTTGTTTTGATAGGCCCTTTTTTTTTATGGAAGGCTTTTTTTATGGTCCTGCTTCCGTGAGGCCTATCGCATTCCCTATAGGAAGCCTTCCGTGAGGCCTATCGCGCTTGCCGGGTTAAGCATCTTGAGAATAATAAATTAATCAGTGATAGGCAATATGGTTTTAGACGATGTCGATCAACTGCAGACATTCTTTGCCTTCTTACGCATCAAATCAACCAAGCTACAGACCAACATGGTGAAACACATACAATAGCACTGGATATATCAAAGGCATTTGATAGAGTCTGGCATCAATCCTTATTGTCGAAGATGTCACACTACGGCCTAGCATCATTAGTTCCACTAATTTCTTCTTATCTTCATAACAGAAAAATATGTGTAATGGTAGATGGCCTTTATTCTCAATTTCACTCAATAAATGCTGGTATTCCCAGGGATCAGTTTTGGCCCCAACTCTGTTCCTCATTCATATCAATGATCTCATATCTACCACTCATAATCCAATACATTCCTACGCAGATGACTCAACACTCCACAGTTCCTTCACATTTACCAATTCTTTCACCCAACCCGATCTTATAAATTCAAAAATAAACACTGCAATTTCTCTGAACCAGGACCTTTCTAGAATTAATGAATGGGGACAAAAGAATCTAGTTTCCTTTAATGCACAGAAAACCAAGTACATTCAATTTTCTAACCAACAGAATCTCACTGACTCCCATATATTTTTTAATGATGTAAATATTCCCACTTCCCCTAGTATTGACATTCTCGGTGTAACATTAACTACAGTACTAACTTGAGCTGGACACATTATGTTAGAAGCATTGCTAAGAATGCCTCTAAAAAACTGGGACTCCTGTACAGAGTTCGAGAATTCTTCACTGACGAGCAGTTGGCCGTAATCTATAAAAGTCACGTGCATTCTCAGATGGATTACTGTTCACCTCTGTGGAGTGGAAGTGGAGTGGTTGCATTGAGGCAGTTGGACAAAATTCAAAATAAAGCTATTAGATTAATCAATAACCCTGTAACCACACAGGACCTTCCTACATTATCCATATGAAGAAACGTTGCATCCCTTGCATTATTCTACAGATATTTTCACAGCAATTGTTCCGAGGAACTTGCTTCAATTGTGCCGCCTCTCCACATCTTTCCCCGTAGAACTAGGGCAGCTGAGAGCGCCCATAAATTTACACTTTCTCCTCCACAATGCAGAACTTCTGCTTATCAAAATTCATTTATCCCTAGAACTACTACTCTTTGGAATTCACTTCCCTTGAGTTGCTTTCCACAAACTTACAATCTACAAAAGTTTAAATCCAGTTGTTACAAACATTTTATGAATGGAGGATGCCTTTAGGCACATGGACCTTTTTGTTTTATCTGTGTTTTTCCTTCCTCCGTTCATTATCTCAAAAAAAAAAATAATAATCAGATAAAATGCAGTATAATAATAATAATAATAATACTGTAGGCTATATCAGATGTAGCCTAAGGGCGCAATTTTGGTCACTAAGGGGGAGGGGGCCCCCCTGGATCCGCCACTGATAATGGGTATTAAATGTGTAATGATTGCGTTATATTTATTTTATAACCGTAAAACGCGAAATCCGTTTACCTGGTAGAAAATATTTAGTTATCCCTGATAATTACGCTGCCATGTCTGTTTTCTTCAATGACGGAACATTTTGTTCAAATATTTGTATTTACCCTTACAGTTTATGATATTGTATAATAATGTCAGTTTATTTTATTATGATAATCAATAAGCTTTTAAACATTATTTGTAATATAACATAATTGTTATGTGTGTCCTAGCTAACTCCATAGATGCACAACAGGCCTATCTTGGGTTGGGGAGTAAGTAGACAGCTGTAGATATATAGGTTCTTATTGAGAAGGATATGGGATACAGGCACGAAGCAGAGCCTACAGGGTGATAGCTCTGTCTCGTGGTACACAAACATGTATTGGCCCTCTGGTGAGAGGAGCCCCAGGCATGAGTTGCCAGAGTGGCTATATGACATAACTAATATGACTGCCTGGATGCTAACATGAATCTTACTCATAGAGAGATATTACATATGCATAAGTGACTGTACTAGATATGAAAGTGATACTGTACAAGGTAAATCATATACATACACCTCCCTCCCCCCTCACGCTCGCAGTTCATTCTCGAGCGGACTCTTTCCTACTGAGCCGTTCTGATCGACGTGGGGTAACTTGGGGGTCAGAAGCTAAGGACTGTTCAGCGTCATTGAAAGGGGCCACAGGGTTGAGGGAGTCACCAGTTTGGGGCACGGGGCGGAGTTATCGACGGTTCCGCCACCACACACAGCCACTAGGGAGACGTACCTCATAGGCCCGTGACCTGCCAAGGCTCATCACAACCCCCACCTTTTCCCAGCGTTTCGTGGTCGGGTCTTGAATCTGCACTTGCTGACCGACACGTAACCTGGGAAGGGGTTGTGTGTGCTCATCGTACCGGGTCTTAACCTGCTCGGCACGGTCGGCTGCACGTCTATCACAGTCCTCGGCCTTGGCTTGCCATTCCGCAGCAAAGGACTTGGGATGGGCCGGGAGACATGTCCTAAGAGGATGACCATACAGGAACTGGGCTGGGGAGCGGCCTGTGAAGTTTGGAGTATTCCGGAGTTCCAAGAGACCCCGGTCGAAGTCCTCACAGTCAATGTTGCCAGAGGGTGCAGTCTTTAAGGTGAGGTGCTTGAGAGACTTCACCGCAGCCTCGGCATGGCCGTTCGCCTGTGGGTAATGCGGTGATGTTACCACATGACGAACTCCCCATCACTTCATAAAGTCCCGGAACTCGTGGCTGGTGAATTGTGGGCCCCCGTCGGTCCTCAGACGAAGGGGCACACCAACTTCCCGGAAGTAGCGACAGAACATCCTGATGGTCGCAGAGGCGGTTGTGTCGCCTGAGCAGGGGACAACAGGCCACCCCGAGAGACGGTCGACGACTACCAGGAAAGACTTCCCGGCGACCATGAAAAAGTCGGCCGACACAGACTCAAAGGGCCTTGTAGGGTTGTCATCATTCATGAGTGGTTCCTTCTGGAGGCTAGGCTGAAGGATCTGGCACGACTCACACGCTTGAACAGTGTTGGTGATGTCGGAATCTATCCCCGGCCAGAAGACAGCCTGCCTCGCCCTGCGTTTAGTGGCCTCCACACCACGGTGGCCGTCATGAAGATGCTGTAGGGTGCGTCGGCGGAGGGCTGCAGGAACCACGATCCGAGCTCCATACAGGACGAGGTCATCATCAGCGTAGAGTTCGTCCCGTATCTTCCAGTATGGGAGCAAGGAATTGTGAAGGTCGTATCGGTTGGCAGGGAATCCTGAGGTCACACAGTCGAGTAGATGAACATACGCAGGATCCGCTCTTGCCGCGACCCGGAGATCCTGTAGCGTCCTGTCTGCGTCTGGTGCCGAAGATCGTGCCGAAGATCGTCCTGAGTTGATATCGTCCTTGGTTGTCACTATAGTCCTGAGGTAGGTGGCGGCGTCGGCACAAGCGATCTCATCCTCTGGCGTGGGGCGGCTGACCGGGGCTCGAGACAGGGCATCAGGGATGCAGAGCAACTTGCCGGCACGCCACACGGCCTTTGAAGATATAGGGTGAGGTCTTCTCCTTCAGGCGTTGGAGGCGGAGATTCTCCACAGCGTCCAACGTGTAGTGATTGATGATAGGGATGAGGGGGCGGTGGTCAGTCATCAGTGTGAAATCCTGTAGACCCTGTAAATACAGTCGACACTTGGACATGGCCCAAACAGCAGCCAACATCTCCAACTCGATAGTAGCATAGCGGGTCTCAGCGTCCGCCAGGAACCGAGAGCCACACTGGATGAGCCGCAGGTGGCCACTGCCGTGGTCCTGCAAGAGGGCATACCCAATGCCGTTGAGTCGCGATGCATCAGTCTGAAGAATGGTGGGTAGGTCTGGGTCGAAGTGTGCGAGAACAGGAGGACTGACAAGGGCTAACTTGACTCGCCTGAAGGCCTCATCGTGGTCAGGAGTCCACACAAATGTCCTCTTGGGGCTCATCAAAGGGTGGAGGGGCTGAGCGGCAGCGGCGATGTCAGGGGTAAACTCTGCCAGCTGGTTGACCAGACCCAGGAATGACCTGAGGTCGGTCAAGTTGGTTGGTGCCGGAAAGTCCCCGATTGCAGCCACTTTGCTCGTGTCAGCCGCATGGATCCTCATGGGTTGACCCACCATAGGCTTGAGGGGAACAGTCTTTAGGTCGTCTTTGGACATCAACACGTCGCTAAACTCCCGCAGGAAGTCATTCTTGGCTTCAGCGGGCGACGTGGAGACTGGAAGTGGTGTAGCCTTACACCTGTTGACGTGCTTGACCTCTTGTATGGGCATTGGGAATGCCAGAGGTATGATGGCTAACTCCCTGCAGTGGCTGTATGAAAGCAGAGGAGTCTGGACACCCTCGTGCACATGGATCAGGGCAGTACACACTCTCTGTCCCAGGGTGAGGGTAGCCTGAAATACCCCCAGAGCAGGTGCCATCGGGGAGCCGTCCGCCGTGAACGTTGTCGTGGGCGAAGGGGCTCGCTGGCTGCTCATGGGGATAGCCAAATCCTCAAGGTGACGCCGGCCGATCACGGTGACATCAGCGCCCGTGTCCGGTAACATCCGTAGGCGGGATGTAGCGTCGCCAAAGGAGAGGGTAACACAGATGGGTTGCGGCGTCGAAGCTGTAGAAGGAGTCGATCCCACCTGACGACAGCTATTACTCCTAGCGTCGGGGGGCTTGCCAGAGTTGGAGGGGGCACCCGTATCGACTGGGGGCCACCTTGGCGTCTTTCCTTCTTCTTAGTCGACGGACAACACTTGTCATAATGCCCCAGAAGACAACAGATGCGGCACTGAACCTTGTGAGCAGGGCACTTAGCTGTCCGAGCCCAGTGACGGTGGCGCCCACAGTTGTTACAGGTGCTGCCAGCAGCGGGACACTTGTCAGGCCCGTGTCGGCGAGCGCAACTCTGGCAGGCATCAGCTGCATTCGATGGAGGCTTGGGGGGTTGGGTCCTGTCACTGCCCTGTTTCTTGTTTTTCTTGTATGAAGAGACGGCCCTTACTTGTTCATGGGGCGCACTAATGGCCGTGGTCGCAGATTTGGCAGCCTCATAATAGCGGCACGTAGTGACGACATCCTGTAGTATTGACTTGGAGTCCAGTGCGATGAGTTTCTGGACTAACTCCTTGTCCCTGAGGCCCATGAGGATGATAGTCTTGAGTTGTGTCTCCACACAGATGGGTGAGTTACCAGGGCACACATCCACTTCTTCTGCGAGACGTTTGACGCGGACGTAGAACTCTGCAAAAGTTTCCCCTTCATGCTGTCTGCAGCTCAACAATTCACGACGCCGGAGTGCCTCATTCCTTAAACTCTTGATATGAAGCTGCAGGGCGTCCAACACCTCTTCATCAGTCTTGTCTGTGGAGGGAGCGATCTGGAGGGTGTGTTCTAAGACACGCTGCGTCTCGAGAGTCAGGCACATGCGTAGTTGTATCATCTGTTTGGCCGCAGGCAGGTTGGACAGGTCCACCATGACAGCATAGTCGTCCCAGCGTCTCCTCCACTCCCGGAACATCTGGAATGTAGCGTCAGGCTTCAATGGTGGTGGTGTCTGGGCCGTAGCCTTCTGTGGTGGAGGATTGTGTGAGGGATGTGGGGAAGAATGTGGCTGCTGTCCGCCAAGGTGACCAGCAGGTGTGGAGGAGTCGGGAGGGGTCCTGGTGGGAGCCAACAGCTGAAATAAGCTCTGGAACTCCTGTCTCCTTATAACCTCATCATGCCTGCGAGACTCCTCCAGGACACGATCTCGGCGGGCCTCCTCCTCTTGTCTCTTCTGCTCATCATACCTGCGAGACTCCTCCAGGTATTTGAAAAATTGCAGGAAATCAGCTGAAGAAGGGGCTGAAGGTGTGGTTGGGGACTGAGGGTGCTGATAATAAGGTGTGTATTCCTCCCCATCATAAGGCAAGTTTGTTCCTGCCCCTTCGTCCTGTACATCACCAGAGTCTGACATCTTGTGTGGGTGACAGACAGACAGGGAGAAAACAAACACACAGTTATTAGCCTCTCACATATACAAGTGGGGTATCAAAATGACTGGCAAAAACAGCAGAATATTTAGAATACACACCAGCTGTATCCTCACCAATGTATAAAACCCAATTACAATTAGCACTGAAGGGAATGCTTGGGTGATGAAACAAAAGTTTGCCAGTTGTGTGTGTGCCCAGCATAGAGTAAGAATACCTAAGAGGGGTGTCTTGGAATATCAGCCGTGTTAATAGTAGTTGGCCATTATTTACAGATTTGGCTGGAACCCTGCAATAGATGGCGGTAGCGCACAGCTCCTCCCTATCGCGGGAAAATACTTATGTCGTCTGTTTATTGACAGTTCCTCTCCCTTGCTGCAATGGTGTACACGTGTCTCGTGTAGAGTCTATAGAAACTCATGTAACTTGTTTGCTATCACCATATCAGCCATAGTCATTATGAATACAATGATTTAAGAGTACACTGATATGCAAAAGCACTCCAAAGTATTTCCTACACTGAAATGTGAACAATACTCCATTAACCCCTTCTGTACCGTCGTCGTATGTTATATTTTATTCTAGCAATAGCCTATGTAGACGATTTTATACAGCTTGGATAGGATCTGTGGTAGTTAAAAGGGTTGATTGAGATAGTTCGAGCCTTATAATTGTTAAAGATCCTTCCTAAAGTGAATACAATCGATTAGTAGGAGCCAGAATAAAATAAAAAGACGTCGTCAGTATAGAAGGGGTTAATTACATAGCTTACCAAGCTGAACCAAGCCTCCGTGATGATGTAAAGCAGGCGTCACACCATGCCGATTTGAGCCACGACTGACCACGACCTTGAGTCGTGGTCAGGAGTGCCGACCTTCGGCGGACAGCTTAAGGATATGGGGGGTTGAGTTTTGGACGGGACGCAGTATGGATGGCCACGCCGCCTGACGGCGCCTGACAGCGACCTGACGGGGTAGACCGGCGCCCATGCCGGACTGAATGTGAGTTTTAGGTCGCCGCTGGAGTGCCGATCTGCGGCGTAGTGCGTCGACAACGACCCGACGAACGGCGTCGACAGGAGTTAGGGCGGCGTCAATATTCATTACTGTGCCGATGAGCGGCGACCCCTTCAGTATGGACGGTGACCCCGAACGACGGCGACCGAACTCAAGGTGTGGTATATAAAAGGTACACCAAAGGGTGGGCCTCATTCAGCTCTGAGCTCCCATCCTGAGCACACCTACCTCACCTCTCTCTCTCACAACCAACCATTCACCATGAGTTCAGCAACTCCCATCCTTGCTGGACTTGTAAAATGGTTCAATGTGAAGAAGGGGTACGGCTTCATCACCCCTGATGACGGCACCAAGGACATCTTCACCCACAAGGGTGCCATCAAGAAAAACAACCCCCTTAAGGCTGTGCCCTCCCTTGGTGATGGAGAAAGGGTGGAATTTGTGGCAGTGGCTGCTCCCAGAGGTCCTGAAGCCAGACAGGTGACGGGACCAAAGGGCGCCGCTGTCAAGGGCTCCACTCACGCCAGGGATCTCCTTAAGGAGGGGCAGAAGGAGTCAACCAGCAGGAGACCCACCAGGCCGAGCCCAAAATCCAATACCACATCTTTTTCCATCATAGATGTGGTTATTAGGACGGCTATGGCTCTGGCTGGAGACGACACCTCCCTCCTGCAGCAGATTCTGCCCGCCCTCCTGAAGGAGAACAACCTCCCTGTAATATCCATCCCAGCCAACCTTCCAGGGAGCCACCAGAGAACACCGAGGCAGAGGAACACACCGGCTCCAAAACTTCTCCTGCCTCGCCCTCTGAATAGGAAAAACTGCCCACCACCACCTTCAAAGGGGCCTGCACCATCACCACCAGCACCCACCAAGCCGAAGGTCCTAACTCTGACTCCCTTCATCGACCTTTTCACTGAAGAATGCAACCCTGAAGAGGACAAGACTCCAGCACCACCTATGGAGGTCGAGGAAGCCCTCCCACCACCACCACCACCTTCAGTAATCACGGCTATGACTGCAACCACTACACCACCACCTGAGTTAGCAGAACATGTAGAAGCAGCCTACATGCCCACCATTGAGATTGCGAGCCCCAAAGCCAAAAAAATGAAGAAGCAGAAGAAAACACCAGCAGTAGCAAAGGAGACCTTACCAGCTGCAACTTCCGAGCCCCAGCCACCAACACCACAATCAGCAAAAACTCCTCACCAACTGTTCATGGAAGTCTGTTATCCACACCTCGAAACAGACTTCAACATGTCCATGAGCTATGCCTACAAGGACTGCATAATACCTGAGTTCCACGGATTCCTGTCATACTGTATTGAGAATTGGAAAAGAGACGGCTGCAACTGCTACTTCCACACGAAGGACCCCAAGACCAACTACGTGACTTGCAGCGTAACAGTGGAGGAAGGTCTAAAACGCGGCTTCCCAGACCTCCCAAGGAAATAAAAACTCACCACCACCACCACCACCCATCACCTTCACCACCATCACCCCAGCCTCACACGCCCCCGACCAGACATGGCAGATGATACCCGTGCCAGCGAGGAGCCTCCCCGAACGCGCTCCTGTCGACCTTGCCCTGGCCAGTCTCTTCAGCAGCTAAACCAGAAAAACCCTCAGGCAGTTCCAGTCAAGCCTGGAAACCTTTTTCTCCTGCTACAATTCACTTCATCCAACTATTTCTTGTCCTATCCCCACTTCCCCCTAACCCCCTGTCACTACTCAATTTGACTTGACTTGGTGGGCCTCATCAGTATACCTTCAGCCACCGTAACGGTTGCACGCAGCCATGTTCACCACAGTCCCCGGGAGGTACTAGGACGTGTGGCGCACCGCATTGAAAAGAACGATACTTTTTACCGGAAGGCACTCGACCCTGGCCTACGACTAGCCATAACACTGCGGTTCCTGGCAACCGGTGACAGCTATATGAGCCTGAAATTGTCAATTATTAGTATTGATATGTACTATTATAAACATATATATATATAACATATTCAATAACTAAATAAAGTAATACAATAATGAAATAAAGAAAGTCATCAAACAAAAAATACATACATATATAATAAATAAAGTATAAATAATGACTAAATACCTTATATAAATCAATATAGCAATATTAATCTAAGTACATGAATAAATTAATTAAAAAATATATATATAAAGATATTAAATTAATAAGTAAATCAATACAATAATGAAATCACGAAATGAATAACAAACAGCAGATACCACAACCAGGTCAGGTCAGAAACCTGTGGTATGCACAACGAGTCTCCACAAACATAATTAATTTGTCCACACGTGGCTGGTCAGTGTCAAACACTTTTAAATAATCGAGACATGCAAAACTAATTAAAACAAAATTTACCTGGCTATTCTGACGACCACTCTGCCGCACGATGTGGTCCATGAGAAAGCCAAACGTGGCGATAATCCACTTATCCACTTATCATTTATGGTGCCGTGTGCCGCCGCACTGACGCCTATCGTTTCCCGTCAAGCGTCGTCAATCGCCGTCAAGCGCCGCCACACGCCATCAGCCTCCAGTCCCCTTCCCGTCCCATTTTTATGACCTCACTCCACGCCGACTTGATTTCAAATTTTTCGCTTGTAGAACTTTTGAGGGGGTATGTGAAGACCAATCCCGACCTGTTTGTTAGGTTGGCGACGGCCCATGATGCGCGGCGACGTAGACAAAGACTGTCCACGACCCTTAGGTCGCGGACAGTCTTGGCCTAAAATCGGCTAGGTGTGACGGGTGCTTAAGGAGGCTGTGGTTGACCTTGAGAATAAGGATATGGTTTGCAATGGATCATGAAGGCTGTTGATGATTATTTGATATTGACTGTAAATTTATTAACAATGAATATGTAGCCTATATGAAAAACTAATCTCAATTGAAGACAAGTATTTACATTGTAATATAAGTTACTAACTTGGAAGTACACTGTACACAGCCACACTCAAACTTTGGTCAAACATATATAATATATATATATATATATATATATATATATATATATATATATATATATACTGTATATACAGTATTTATAAATATAAATATATATATATATATATATATATATATATATATATATATATATATATATATATATCGTATATATATATATATATTATATATATATATATATATATATATATATATATATATATATATATATATATATATATATATATATATATATATATATATATATATATTATATATATACTGTACATAGAGATGGAGAGAGAGAGAGAGAGAAGTAGTGTACCGGTACATATAATTAAAAACAAAACCAGAATGGAGGGTAGGCCTACATCCGTAGATTTATTCACGTTGAATAGTTCTGGAACCCTGCAATAGATGGCGCTGAAAAAAAATGTCGAAAAAGGGTAACTGGCAACGTTTAGAGGCATCTTTTTATTAATAAAATACATAGGAAGACTCCTATCTCCTATACACAATCTCTGGTGCCCAGTGTGTGTACGTGCGTATGTAGCGAGCGGTGGAGTGGTGGTGCGCGGCCTCCCTCACCACTGTCACCACTACTCACCAGTCACCTCAGTGTCTTGCTGGCAGTCAGAGGGGGAGGATCTCACGCCCCGCTCTCTCGTGGCTCGGACTTGTGTGGGCGTTATGCTTATGCCACACACAATACATATAAAATAAAGCACACAATATTGCACTGGGAACGTCGGCACCGCACTGTTGAGCACTATAACACTGTAATCCAAGCAGTGAGACGGTGGCTGGGATGCAGGGTGTGTGGACAATGGCGGCGTCTGGCGAAATCCACATAAACTTCTCTTAATACACACTGCGCCATGTTATGTGTGTCCCAGCTAACTCCATAGATGCACAACAGGCCTATCTTGGGTTGGGGAGTAAGTAGACACGCTGTAGATATATAGGTTCTTATTGAGAAGGATATGGGATACAGGCACGAAGCAGAACCTACAGGGTGATAGCTCTGTCTCGTGGTACACAAACATGTATTGGCCCTCTGGTAAGAGGAGCCCCAGGCTGGAGTTGCCAGAGTGGCTATATGACATAACTAATATGACCGCCTGGATGCTAACATGAATCTTACTCATAGAGAGATATTACATATGCATAAGTGACTGTACTAGATATGAAAGTGATACTGTACAAGGTAAATCATATACATACAATAATATATTCATGTTATAAGTTATTAAATTGAAAAGTTCACGTAGCCTTGAATGTTCTGCGTGGGTGACCGAGCAGCTGGGCTGAGAAGGTCGGGATGGATGTTTTGTTAATATTATATGATTGATTATTGGGACTAGGACTCTTTCCTCAATTTCTCTCACCGATCCTCACTTATAAATACCCGTGAGTAAGTGGTTATGTTACTGGCACTGCCTATGCCTTGTATTTTTGCTAAACAAATTATTATTGATGGATAGTAGGCGCCGCTATAATACAGATCTCGGCACCCTAGCCCAGACGAGATTCAACAGGAGCAGGTAGTTCCCGTAGGTGGAGGTTCAATTTTGTATGCCTCTAGGAGGATCGACCCGACCCAGATTCACTAACGGTCGTAGCGTGCGATGTCGTACAGCAACCTACGATCGTTCCTAATGGAGTGTGGAAGGTGTATTCACGAACGCATCGTTGAGCTCCCTTACGGCTCCCTTTCGGTTATTTTCACCAAGGCTTCTCTTGACCAATCCAGCGCTTGGCCTTTGTAAATAAACAATATGTCACCCACATGACCGAAGCGCCAAGAAGAACCAAATATACTTTAATTTATGAGCTTGTCATTGTTTAGCATGGCTAATTCGATCCACCACAGCCAGCAGGAAGAAGAATAAGGTATCTTGTGAATTGATGATAAGAAATTAGCCTAGCTAGGCTACAGGGAAGCCTGTTAGTGGCCCAAGTTAAAGGATTTTCGACGGATTGATCATTGATAATCATATGTTAGGGTAGTTGGGAGTGTATTATTTATACCTTAACCACAGTATATTGTTCTACTTTACCATGTCTACACCTAGACAGGGCGATCCAAACCAAAATGCCAGACTTTACTATGTCTATGCCTACACAGGCAGTTCTAGCCAAGCCAAAATGCCAGACTTAGCCTAGGCATAATTTTTCAAAATAGGCCTAGGGTAATTTTTTTGTATTCACAACACCTCAAGGCCTATCTACCTTTTCAAAATAGGCCTAGCATAGGCCTCCTCAATCTATTATCCAACAGTTGGCCATGGGAAATAATGATAGGTTGAGGGGGGCTTTGTCCCCCTCACCTCCCATGACTTATTGCCATCATCAAATATATTACCAGCATGGAACTAATAACAGCTAGTTAACAATGAGGACGGTATGCCTGCAAACACCATCTTAACCTGCTAGGCTTCTACTTTACCATGCTTAGGCTACACCAAGCTCTAGGCATTGCTAGCCTAACCAAAATACCATACGTAGGCCTAACTTTTCCAGCCTAAATAGCCCTAACTTTTTCAAAATAAACCTAGGTTATATCCTAGGCAAGGCTAAACAAAAATATTCACAACACCATATAGGCTAGCCTATTATTTTTTGTTTAGACTATGCCTAGGGTAATTCTTTTCATCATTTTGTTCCTGTGATACTTTAAAATTTGTTGAGGAAATAGGCTACCCTAATCTAACCCAGCTAGGCATTGCTAGCCTAACCAAAATACCATACATAGGCCTAACTTGTCTAGCCTAAATAGCCCTAACTTTTTCAAAATAAACCTAGGTTATAGCCTAGGCTAGGCTAAACAAAATTATTCACACAGCGTTTATTATTTATTAATTTTTTAGGCTAGGCCTAGGGTAATTCTTTTCATCATTTTGTTCCTGTGATACTTTACAATTTGTTGAGGAATAGGTTACCCTAATCTAACTCAGAGGTGGTGGGGAGTTGGAATAAAACATTTCCGCAATAAATGAGGGTTAAAATCTACTAATGGTAGGCTACGTGTTGTCGCAGCACATGCATTTGTGCATCAATTAACCTTGACTAGGTCTAGGCTGGCATATGTAGGCTATTCATAGCTTAATTCGGCCTGTCATAAGACATTAAGGATACAAATATATTCATACTTTGTATTAAATGCCTTAATGGTGTTTTAACACAAGTTAACAATCATATTGCGCTATTATTGCCTCAATAATGACTTCTTCTTCTTCTTCTTCTTTTTGTGGAGTTGCTGTCCCCTCTCAAAGCCAGCTCACCTATGCACCGGTGACTTCTCCAGAAACAGCTAGAGCTAGATTTAAGAATTAGTTTAGAAATTATGTAGTCGTAGAAAGGATAGTTAAAGACAAAGAATTGAAGTATATAGCTTAAGCAGAACTCTCCTCTCCTTATTTTACCCCCTCCTCCACCCCCCAATATCTTGTTCTCTCCTTACCTTAATTTAACTTTTCCCCTCTCTACTATTTAATCTCATTTTTCTTCCTCCCCCGCTCTGGTCCCCTTCTCCCCCCTCACCCTATTCTATTCTATTCCGTTTTCTCTTCTGCCACACCTGCTCCAGGAATTTTTTCACTACCTTCATTCTTTTCCCCATTTCCCCATCTACCCCCTCTTCTGTCCCGAGACCTAACACAAATTTTACACCCTCATCCTCCTCCTCTTTCTGCTCTTCCCATTCCCTCTCCCCTACCACCCGTTTCAACTCATTTTCCAACCCCTCTCTCTCCTCTGCATACCCCTGGCACTCTGTCACTATATGTTCTATTGTCTCCTCCACTCTCCTCCCTCCCACCTCACACTGTAGACACTCTTTCACCCCCCCATTCCACCTCCATGTTCTCCTATTTGTCTCTAATGCTCCTGCCCTAGCCTTAAACAGTAGTTCAGCTCCCCAACTTCCGTCATAGAACTCCTCTTTTCTCGGTCTCCCCTTGCTTCTATATCTTATCAGTGTACTTTTCTTCTCCATATTTCTCTTCCATTCCTGTCTTCCTACTTCCTTCACTCTCGTTCCTATCTCTTTCTCTAGTCTCCTTCCCTGACCTAGTCCTGCATTACTCCCTACATCTCTCCACTCCTCTCCCACCCTTCTTTGTTTCACTCCTATTTTTTTTCAGTTTTCTCTTACACTCTTTTGCCCATCTACTCTTCCCCTCCCCCCCCATTCATTCACTCTCCTTGGCCACCTATGATCCTCCATCTCCTCCAACCTACTCTTGTACCTCAACTTTGCCTTCGCCACTCTCTCCTCAAACGTACTCCATCCCATCTCCCCTCTCACTGCTTCATTTGCTGTCCACCTTCTTGCTCCTAACCCCATTCTTCCTATTTTATTTTGTCCCGTCTCCAGTCTATTTATTTCTCCCCCTGTACTCCCTCTCACATCCATCCCGTACATTATTCTCGGCACTTCAAAGTCCTTCCACACCTCTCTTACTATTTTATATTTATTTACTCTGGTTTTTGTCACATTCCACAGTTTCCCACTACACTGCTCCACCTTCATGATTTTCTCATTCATTGTCCTTTGTCGCCCTTCCCTCCCTATCCATACCCCTAAATACTTCACTTCCTCCCTTGTTTCTATTCTTTCCCCTCCTATCCTCATTTCTACTGCCTCTGGTCCATTTACTACTATCATACTGCTTTTCTCTACACTGAACTTCATTTCTAGGTCTCTGCCAAACCTTTCCGCCTCCTGTAACATTTCCCCCATATCTTCCTCTGTCTCTGCTGTCAACACAACATCATCAGCAAACGTCAGAATTGCTAGCCTATACTGCCCTATTTTCACTCCTTGACCCTTACTCTTAATTCTCCTCACCAACTCCTCCATGCACATTGCAAAAATTAGTGGTGACAGGTTACATCCCTGCCTTAACCCTTTCCTTCTCCTGATTCCTTTCACTGCAATATTTTTCCACACAATCTCTGTCTCCGCCCCTTCATGCATATTCATTATCATGTTCCTTATCTTCCTACTCACTCCTAGTTTCTCCATCACTGCTTCTGCAACTCCCCTACTAATCTTATCATATGCCTTCTCCACATCCAAACACACTATAAACACACATTTCCCTTGCTTTGCCTTTTTCTCTATAATCTCATCTAATATAAATATATTGTCTGTTCCTCTTCTCCCCTTCCTAAACCTATTTTGCTCTTCACTAAGTAGGATCCTTTCTTCTACATACTCTCCTACCCTCTCCTTTAGTATCCCATAAAATATCTTATTTATTATGTTTATTACCGTTATTGGTCTATAACTCCCCATTTCGTGCACATAGTGTGTCATAAAGAGCTATACTGCAGACGAATTTGTTATGGTCCCGGGTTGTGTTATCGATATTTGTGTACCTATATCCGGGTCAAATTCATGTAAGGGTGGTCTGGACCACCCTTTGCGAAAGGGGATTTTAGGGGCTTCCTACGATCAAAGATGGCCGCTACGACGCTTCGTGAATGCCAGCGTTGAGACGTAAGGGAACGGTAAGGAAGTTTTCGGATCGTACGACCGTTAGTGAATCTGGGATATAGACCCATGCTAATCAATCTTTTTAGTCCTTAGGCTGTTTGCCTACATTAGCTTAACCCATTCAGTACCAGTGCCATCCTTTTAAACTTTTTCTGGCTTCTTTTAGACGGTTTTATTATATTTCAAATGTATAATAGCCTATATATCAATATACATTTTATCTATATAATCTATTATACTATTTTGTATGAAAAATAATTTTGTCTAGCCCATTTTCCAATAACTTACAATACCATCTTGCATTAGGCTAAGTAGAAAGGTAATAAGTTACAATTATAGTGTGTAGTCTTAATTGGACAGTATTTTACAATTTAAAGGTGGTTTTATCATGCTAGTCTAAAGATAAATATAATTGGCAATACGATCATGCCTTCATCTTCAGCAACTCATTATAATTTATATGACATAATGTCAATGACAATGTTCACATTGAAAACTTGATCAAAGAAAAATATTAATTATTTTCTATATTTCACAGAAGTTCAAAGCCTCATTCGGCAAAACCATCAACTGATCCATTCCCATAACCTAGCTACATAGGCCTACAGCAAAAGCTGCAAAATATGCATTTTTGTTTTCTTAACAAAACACTCTGATTCAATCAATATTGTCAGTGTTATCGTTGTTGTAAATAGATCTATGGTTAATTTTGTATACCTGTATATATTTGCTATTTCAATTTACAAGTTACAAAGCTAAACAAAATACGTGATTCCTAAAATATTGACAACATAATCAAAATGTATATTGAATTAGCACAAAATTAGCTCAGCCACTCATGTTGTGTCAAATTATGAGTATTTTTCATATATTCATATTAATTACAATAATAATGTATTTGTACTACTCTGTCTGATATGACATTTTTAAGGTGTGGAGTTTTAAATGCAAATTGTAATGAATACTAAAAATGTTAGGTCTTGGGTTGCTTAAAAAGTATATTTTTTGGATTCGGTACAGTATTTGCACATTATGTTAGTACATGATTTTACTAGAGTATAACTAGACTAATCAGTTTTATTCTCTTCAGGTTCTATGCATGATATACAAAGTTAACTTGGCCTAATCCTGAATTCACATCAAGAAAATAAAAAAATACGCTGGTATGGAGAGATATAATGAATGCTAGTACCTGCTCTGACAAGCCATCCAGCATCCTCAGATAGTGAAAGGAGAATTTCTTCAGATATATGATCGGTCTTTGATTATCATGAGTGAGAAGCACTATGGTCATATTAAAACCACTATAAATTACAGGATTTCACTCCCTCCATATGCCTCAAAATGCCTCTTAAAGTACTAAATTTTCCAAACCACCCAGATGTATGGGCTCGCTTCGCTCGCCCAATACCCGCCCACCCATTTACAGGGGCCCCGCATAACCCTAGTGCCTAGGGCCCCATAACATGTAAATCGCCCCTGCCTGTCCCCAACCACTAGTCCTACTGTAATGCACAACCCCCGCATATTATGCCGCCCGAGAGCGGCCCTCTGCGGGTCCTTCAATGTAAACGTAAAAGTACATGGAGATCAGTTCTGTGGCAAAGCACCCTTCCCCCTTGGTTAGGTTTAACCCCATCGGATGTCAAGTTTACATAATTATATGCCTGTTAGCTGGGCAGTCAGAAATCGGACCTGGACTGTGAGATTTGCAGTCAGTATTACAGTAATATTTATATTTGGGTCATCGCAAAACAGGATGGATAGACGTTTATATTTGGGTCATCGCAAAACAGGATGGATAGACGTTTATATTTGGGTCATCGCAAAACAGGATGAATAGACGTTTCACCGTTTATTGGCTCGATCCATATTGTACTGGTCAGCCAACATGTGTACAATAGCTGCCACTTGTCTAACATATTGTACTGGTCAGCCAACATGCGTACAATAGCTGCCACTTGTCTAACATATTGTACTGGTCAGCCAACATGCGTACAATAGCTGCCACTTGTCTAACATATTGTACTGGTCAGCCAACATGCGTACAATAGCTGCCACTTGTCTAACATATTGTACTGGTCAGCCAACATGCGTACAATAGCTGCCACTTGTCTAACATATTTTGGTCAATTTGTTTGATTGATGATTAGACTGGGCCATTGTGACCATGCAAAATCTTTCATGAGTTTATCAATATATTGTATTTTGAAATCCTTACACTCTATTCACTATAACTAGGGCAAACATCTTGACCCCTAATGTCCATTATTAAAAAAGGATTTGATTATTCTATCATTGTGGAAGTCAGCCAGGGAATAGCTGTGTAAATATACAACGCTTTTGTTCTAACCCTTTTTGATATACAGAGGTTATGACTGAAGATTTTTGGCCTAATTATAATGAATAGACAATTGCTGTTTTTGTCTGTTGATTTTGAATAGCCTCCCTGTATGAGCAAATGTTATTTATTTATTTATTTTAAATTAGCTGGCGAAGCTCCTTTGCCTCATTCCAATCCATTTATTCCCGTGGTTAAGGGGAGATTTCCACTTGAGGGATTTTTTTCTTGACCCCTTTCTCCCTCATGTCTAGCCCCATTGCTTTTGAGATTTTAAGACGTTTGCCCCATTAGTTTGGTGATTTTTAAGAATTTCCGCCCCATTCTGTCAATTTTAAGACCTTTCATGCCATTTAGGTGTCAATTTTACCCTGGCGAGCGATAGCGAGCCTGTAATTTAAGAGTAATCGGCCTTCGGCCGGGACATTTTTCTACCGAAAAATGTACAAATTTATCTTGAAAGGGGGTCAAGGGGGTGAAATTTTAAGATTGCTGGAGGAGTAGGAAACAAACTAGAAACCTACCTGGGAATGAGCGTGTATATTTGCTTAGTTATGTATCTTGTTATAATTTATTTAGTTTCCTCCCCAGACCTTCATCAAGCTTAAAAAATAAAAACACCCACAAGACCCTCCTGCAAGATAAATTTGTACATTTTTCGATAGAAAACTGTCACGGCCGATGGCCGGTTCCTTTCAAATTATAGGCTCGCTATCGCTCGCCAGGAAGAAATTGATATCTAAATGACACGAAAGGTCTAAATATTGACAACAAAATGGGACGAAAGTTCTTATAATCGCCAAATTAATGAGCCGAACGTCATAAGATCTGAAAACTAATGGGACTTAACACGAGGAAGAATGAAGACCAGACAAACGACCCATCTCCTCTTAACGGTGTCATCTGTGAACGCATTTATCCGAGTTCAGTTCCTTGTACGGTCGGCCAAGTAAGTCATGTCTCAGATGTCATTACGTTTCGCTCGCTGTGGGCTGTATTTATGTCTGTCAGATGTTGAATAGGGTGTGTAAATGTAGGAACATGATTGTATATTTCACGCGGAACGATGAAATAAAGTTTAGATATTGCTGATACCAGTTATTGATCAAACTATACTACTTGGTGCCGAGCCATCACTTATTTGGCCGACTGTACAGGCAGGTAACCATGTATGTTGTAGCTGTTTGACTGGTAATGTAGCCGTTCATTCTGGAAACTACTCAGTATTATTAAGGGGGGTCACCTGCTTTTTTATCTATCTCTCCTTTTCTCTCTTTCTCTGGCTTGTATCCATTCGGCCCCATTCAGCCAACTGTTTTAAGACGTTTATCCCCATCCAGGTGTCGATTTCTCCTGGCGAGCGATAGCGAGCCAGCATTGTATGGAGAAATTCGGCTTCGCCGGAGACACTTTTCTATCGAGAAATGTACAAATTTAGCTTGCTGTCAAAACAAAAAAATACATATATGCTGGTTCGCTACCGCTCGCCAGGAAAATATTGACACCCGGATGGGGGTAAAAGTCTTAAAACAGTAGGCTGAATGGGGCCGAATGGATACAAGCCAGAGAAAGAGAGAAAAGGAGTGAAAAAAAGCAGGTCACCCCCCTTAAAAGTATTGAGTGTCCCCGAGGAAGGAAAAACTGTTTACCTCACCGGGTAGTTTATGATGTGTATTTAAATTATATTGTAGCAATGTAGCCTATTGGTTATTTTTAATTTACTAATATTTTTTTAATTTATTTTATTTTATTTTACAGGTTGGTGGGAGCTGTGGTCAACCTGAGGGAGGTAAATTGGATAAATTATCTATCTATCTATCTATCTATCTATCTATTTACTCAGGCCCAATCCCCACTTTTTTTTTTTTTTTTTTTTTTTTTTTTTTATTAATTTCACTCCCAACACCAAACACCTTCCAATGAAATTAATGAAAGCATGTGAGCCTCCCGGGATTTCGAACCTGGGTTACCACATACAGATCCTTAAACACTCTAACCATTGCACCATCAAGACAGTTAAAGGTTAAGGGAGCCCACCTCGTTTTTTTTCTCTCTTTCTCACTCTCTCTCTGGGTTATAATAATAATAATATTTATTCAGTTAGCAATTTACAGAGTTGGTACCACATAGTATGTTACAAATATGACATGTACCAGCCTTGCATAATTCCAACTAAGGATAGCCCAATAAGGCCGTTAGGCGTATTTCCATTGGGGTCCTTGTGGGATTAGGTTAGCTGGGGAAAAAGGGGAGGATAAAGAAATAGATACTTTAGAGAAAGTATTTCTAGGGGGTTATTTTAAGATACCTTACATCCTATAGTAAATATCAGTAATCCGTAATCAGTAATCATTTCAGTTTGGTTTGTCTATCTCTTATGTCGCATTTAGTAGTAGACATAAGCTTGGTGCTCCCTTCTCGCAGCTGTCCGGTTCAGGTGTTCCTTCAGGCTACGTCTGAAGGAATACAGTGTTCTCTTTTCACGGACTGACTGGGGTAGGTCATTCCAGTCTTTGATGGCGGTGAAGAAAAATGTTTGCTTACCCTGTCCTTGAATTCTCGGGACCTTAAAATTAAACATCCTGTTTCTTGTATTATGTCCACTCCTCTCATTTGCTTTAACAAAATCATTCTTAGATACTCTGGAGCTCTGTCATAGAAAATGTTGAAGGCATTAGTGAGCCTGATTTGTTTGGCCCTGTCAGAGACATTGAGCATACCTAGTGACTGAAGTTGTTCCTGGCCAACATGTGATCTGGGTCCTAGGTTCAGCATGAACCTAACCATTTTATTTTGAGTGACCTGAAGTTTGTGCTGTGCTGATTTAGATGATGCAGAGTACCAGGATGACACAGAATAGTCAAAATGACATTGAACAAGCGCTTGGCAGAGGGTCTTTTTGGTCGCCGCGGGCAAGCATCCCACCTGTCTATACAGGTATTTTATACGTGCTCTACACTTACTCAGGATAGATTCCAAAATAGTTTCACCTGACAAACTCGCGTCCAGTTTTAGTCCGAGATATTTAACTTGTGACACTGTTGTTATAGGAATATCATTACAGTTGACCGAGAAGCCCACAATGTCTTTCAGTTTGCGTTTTGTTCCACATAAAATGGCTTCCATCTTGCCCAGGTGAAGAGATAGTCTATTGTCCACTAGCCATTCACTACATGATTCTAGTGCTTTGGAAAGTGAAGCGGCAATACTTATTGGGTCTTTTCCTGAAACCAGAAGCATGCTGTCGTCTGCATACAGTAATAATTTACATGAGACGCTCAGTTCCATGTCGTTCACATAACAGAGAAAGAGTAAGGGACCAAGGATGCTTCCCTGCGGGACCCCACAGTTAATTGGCATAGGATCAGATATATTATCATCAATTTTGACTCTTTGGGTTCTACCACTAAGATAAGATTTAAACCAGTTCACAGACCCTATGCCCATTGTTTGTAGTTTATTACATAGGATATCATGGTCTACTGTGTCAAACGCTTTTTGTAGATCAAGAAGAACCATACCGGTGTAGTTACCTTCAGACATTTCTTTACGAATGTGATCCGTTAAGTGGATGAGACAGGAGTCTGTCGAGTACATGCATCTGAAACCTGATTGAAACTTATAGAATAGATAATTTTGTTTGAGGTAGTGTTCAATTTGGGTGTATACCGCTCTTTCAAGGATTTTAGATACAATACATAATATGCTAACTGGTCTGTAGTTACCAACTTCTAGTTTATTTCCTTTCTTGAATAGAGGGGTTACAATAGGTTCCTTCAGTTCAGCAGGTACAGTGTTGGTGTTAATTGACAAGTTGATGATGTGGGTTAGGGGGCCTGCTATACCAATGGCTCCATCTCGTAGAAATTTGGCAGGAATTTTGTCTGGTCCTGTGCTTTTATGTACATTTAGGTTAGACAGCTCGTCAAAAGTGTATTTTGGTGTAACATTTTGCAATCCAAATGTGCTCGGGTGTATGTCTTTATCTCTGTAGAAATTTCGAAAGGTGGCCGTTGTTGTCGTGTATTTATTGAGAGGTTGAGGTAGGGTCTGTGCAAGTGTGTTTGCTATGGAGGTGAAGAAGGAGTTGAAGTAGGTTGAAATTTGTCGTTTATCGTGGCAAACCTGATCATTAATGGTGAGAGCAATATTAGTGTTAGACGAATCCCTTGTCTTGTTGCTGTAGCCTGTTGTTTTTAGGTGCCTCCATAGTTTTTTTGGGTTATTCTGATATTCCTCTGCCTTATTGTGAAAATAATTAGTTTTAGCAGATTTTATTTTCCTACTTAGTTTATTCCTGGCCCTGTTGAACTCATGTTTCAGACCTTGATCCTGTCTATGTTTCGCTAGCCTTTTTAACAGATTGTCTCTGTGTTCCATTTTCTCTCCCAGGCCTTGGTAGCTGGATACATATCTTTCTGCCTCACACATCAGGGGTATCAGGAAAACCCTCTTTATATAACATACACATCCAACTTCACGACATTGGCCTACATTGCTATCCTCTATCCAAAAAACACTGCTCTTCCCACTACATATCATACATGTAACACCATACACCTTACCCAATAAATATGGCAGTACAATTGTTAAGAGCAAACCTGGTGGTCCCTCGGATATCCACCCCCGGCAGGGTTGGGTCATTGACACAGGGCCCTCCCGGTCGTCATCATGCGACTGTGTCAAGAGCATTGCAACGTCCCAAAGCTGCTCGTCGGTGCAGCTTTTTCTTTAGCAATATAAGGGGACTTCACTCTAAGATCAATTCTGTACACCAATTTCTTCAAGCAGAATCCCCTACTCTCCTTTTTTTGACAGAGACTCGAGTAACATCCACATCTGACACGTCTAGATTTAATTTTCCAGGTTATCAACTGCTCCAAAATTTCAGACCTAAAGGAGGTGTATGTTGCTTCGCAAAATCTGAAATTGCCCTGGAGGAGGTTACTAGTTTCAATTGTCCCTATTTTGATTATTCTATATACAAATTAATTTCTGCTGGTATATTTAAATACATTTGTTGCATCTACCGTTCCCCAAATACTCCTCCAGAGCAAAGTCTTTTTGATTCTCTGTCCTCACAACTCAGTGTCCTCAACTTAAATGCTTCTTCTGAAATCACTGTGTTGGGTGATTTTAATGTCCATAATGTTGAATGGCTCACTCATTCAGCCAGGACTGATGATGCTGGTCTTGAATGTGAGCTATTTGCAGACACATTTAATCTCACTCAACTAGTCAACCAACCCACCCGTGTACCAGATAATCCTAATCATAATTCCCACCTACTGGACTTATTTTTAACAACCAATTCAGAAAATTATGATGTTACAGTGAGGTCACCGCTTGGATCTTCTGATCACTGTCTGATACAGGCCACCTGTCTATCACCTACCACACCTTCCCACTCTGAACCTGTTTTGGTGACTAAATGGCATTACGATAGGGCAGACTGGGAGGGTCTTCAAGGTTTCTTTATTGATATTCCCTGGACCTCTTTCTTTTCTAATGATGCACACTCCACCTTGAGCCACATACAAGATTTTGTAAAAATTGGAATGGAAACTTTTATTCCTCATCAAAAGTACAGTAAAAGATCTAATTCACCTAAATGGTTTGACCATAATTGTGCTAGAGTAACTGAACAAAAAGCAATAGCCTACAATGCATACACAAGATCAAAAACTCATGAAGCCTTTAATTACTTTAGAAACATCAGAAATCATGCCAAAACTGTATTAAACCTAACTAAATCAAACTTTCTCCACAAGCAGGCAAATAAACTTCTAAATAATCCAAATGATAACAAAATATTTTGGTCTACTCTTAACTCATTTAAAATCCAACTTCACTACTGCTTCATCCATTCCACCATTAAAATCTCCGACTGGCAATCTTGTAAGTGACCCACGAGGTAAAGCTAACCGTCTTGCGGATATTGTCTCCACCAACTCAACCTTAGATGAAATAAATCAAGATGTCCCTGTACTTAATTTTAATTCGCCTGAAATTCCCTCACTTAAGATCCACACCAGACATGTCAAAACTATTTTGCAGAATCTCTCAGTAGATAAGGCTCCTGGTCCAGATGAAATTCCTCCAATAGTACTTAAGAATTGCTCCTTGGTGCTCGCTCCTGTATTGGCAAAATTTTTCCGTCTGTGTACTCATACCTCATGCTTCCCAGTACCCTGGAAAGAAGCAAACATCCATCCAGTTCCTAAAAAAGGTGCCTCTTCAGATCCATCAAACTACAGACCAATAGCTATAACTTCCACTCTTGGTAAAGTCTTTGAAATTATATTAAATAATCACATAATTAAGCATCTTGAGAATAATAAATTAATCAGTGATAGGCAATATGGTTTTAGACGATGTCGATCAACTGCAGACATGCTTTGCCTTCTTACGCATCAAATCAACCAAGCTACAGACCAACATGGTGAAACACATACAATAGCACTGGATATATCAAAGGCATTTGATAGAGTCTGGCATCAATCCTTATTGTCGAAGATGTCACACTACGGCCTTGCATCATTAGTTCCACTAATTTCTTCTTATCTTCATAACAGAAAAATACGTGTAATGGTAGATGGCCTTTATTCTCAATTTCACTCAATAAATGCTGGTGTTCCCCAGGGATCAGTTTTGGCCCCAATTCTGTTCCTCATTCATATCAATGATCTCATATCTACCACTCATAATCCAATACATTCCTACGCAGATGACTCAACACTCCACAGTTCCTTCACATTTACCAATTCTTTCACCCAACCCGATCTTATAAATTCAAAAATAAACACTGCAATTTCTCTGAACCAGGACCTTTCTAGAATTAATGGATGGGGACAAAAGAATCTAGTTTCCTTTAATGCACAGAAAACCAAATACATTCAATTTTCTAGCCGACAGAATCTCACTGACTCCCATATATTTTTTAATGATGTAAATATTCCCACTTCCCCTAGTATTGACATTCTCGGTGTAACATTAACTACTAACTTGAGCTGGACACATTATGTTAGAAGCATTGCTAAGAATGCCTCTAAAAAACTGGAACTCCTGTACAGAGTTCGAGAATTCTTCACTGACGAGCAGTTGGCCGTGATATATAAAAGTCATGTGCGTTCTCAGATGGATTACTGTTCACCTCTGTGGGGTGGAAGTGGAGTGGTTGCATTGAGGCAGTTGGACAAAATTCAAAATAAAGCTATTAGATTAATCAATAACCCTGCAATCACACAGGACCTTCCTACATTATCCATACGAAGAAACGTTGCATCCCTTGCATTATTCTACAGATATTTCACAGCAATTGTTCCGAGGAACTTGCTTCAATTGTGCCGCCTCTCCACATCTTTCCCCGTAGAACTAGGGCAGCTGAGAGCGCCCATGAATTTACACTTTCTCCTCCACAATGCAGAACTTCTGCTTATCAGAATTAATTTATCCCCAGAGCTACTACTCTTTGGAATTCACTTCCCTCGAATTGCTTTCCACAAACTTACAATCTACAAATGTTTAAATCCAGTTGTTACAAACATTTTATGAATGGAGGATGCCTTTAGGCACATGGACCTTTTTGTTTTATCTTTGTTTTTCCTTCCTCCGTTCATTGTCTCTTTAAAAAAAAAAAAAAAAAAAAAAAAAATTGTGTAGTATGTCATTGTTGATCCATGGGTCTGACCTTGCTTTAATTCGTATGTCTTTCAGAGGAGCTATTTCGTCTAGAATGTTTGTGATGATGGTTCTGAAGCCAACCCATGCGTCATTAACGTTTGTACTTCCAAACACTGGAGACCAGTCTGTATTCCATAACATGTCCAGAAATGTTTCTTTATTGTAGTTTCTGAGTGACCTTGTTTTGATAACCTTGTGATTCTCTAGGGTAATTTTTGTGGTTTTTCGTGTGCAATATGTGACGAAGTGATCACTTATCCCAGTCTGTATAACCCCTGATTGGGATATTTTGTCCTCTCTGTTACAGTTTATGTGGTCTATTATTGTGGCAGTGTTCTTAGAGATACGTGTGGGGTTTGTGATTGTCAGTATATCCCTATATTCTCGTACAAGCCTATCATTTCGTTGTTTGTAACACAGGTTAAAATCCCCTAGTATAATGGATTCATTCCGAGGGTCTAGCGATGACAAAGTTCGCTCAAATTTGGTCAAGAATTGTGTGTCGTGTGGTGGCCTATAGCATACCCCAATTGTGATGGGTATTGTCCTCGGCAGGTGTAGATCGATCCACAGAGCTTCGTGATTTTCTACATGGAGGTCGGTCCTAGTTGTGTGTGTGAGGCTGTTTTTTACATACAGACATACTCCTCCCCCATGCCTATTGCGATCATTCCTAACCATATTGAAACCTTGAATGTTTATTTCACCATCGTTTATACTTGAATCCAGCCAGGTTTCTGTGATTGCAATTATTGAAGCTTTGGCCTTATTAGCTAACAAGTTAATTTCTGACAATTTATGGTACATTGATCTGGCGTTAATGTGGATAAGATGGAGCCCTTTGTTGGTGAACACTCTGTATTCATCTTTGATTTTGAATGTGTCCTGGCTGGATTCTGAGTTGTTAATACTAATTGGTTCATTTACATTAATATTCGGTAATGAATGCAAGGCACATATGTTGCATAGGAATTCCCGTTCTTCACTGTTGGTCTTCTTAGAGATGCACTTCATGTGAGCTACAGTTTTACACTTAACACAGTTTAGGATCCTTTGTTTTCTTGTTATGAGTGATTCACATATTTCACAAATGATTTTAGGACCTTTAATAGCTACTTCCCTACATTTATCGCATTCCACTTCTTTTCTGCTAGTAACGTAAGTACATCGATCGTGTACTGTTTCATTACATCTACATTGTGACGTTGTACTCCTTTTGTTGAATCCAATATCGCACACTATACATAGTTTCCTGTTACTGTTCATCGTACGTCTGGCGGTGTGGTGATCAGCTGTGCACCGTGAGCGGCTGATGGTGTGTGAGCGCGTGAGATGGGGACAGATTGTGGCTCCCCCTTGCCCCCCTCCCACCCCTACCTGTATTTGTTGTTTGATGTCCTTGTTCTTGGCCGTTGTTGCTGCTTTATTGTTGATGTTGTTGCGACTGATCCCTTCTTTTTTAGCTGTTCTGGTTGCATGTTGAGCTACCTGGGTCGCCGATAGTGTTGGGTTGTGTTGTAGTAGGTTTGGTTGATTTGTTGTGCAGCGGCGTCGTGTTGTGGGGGGTTTCTCTTGTTGTCTTTCTTGTTCGTTGCTGTTACTTCATTGTCGATGTGTTTGTTAGAGCTTCCTGCTTGTTTGGGTGTTCTGGTTGCATGTTGTGTTACTTGGGTCACCGATATCTGTGGTAGTGATGATACAGTTGAGGGTAATGTTGAGTAGGTAGAGTGTTGGCACTGTGCTGGCGGTTGCCCTGCGGTCTTGGTTGTGAGTTGGAGCGTGACGGGAGACTTGGGTGCCTGCTGGCCCAGTTTGTTATAACGAATTTTACTGCTAGGGACTGTTGAAATGTCGGTGTCTGCCTTACTTGTTTGGTGGTGAGGTTTCTTCAACGTTGAACTAGGGCCGGGGTTGGTCTCTACATCTCCGCAGCTAATTAGAGTGTAGCACAATAGGTGTTGTAGCGAGGTTGTGCCAGAGTACTTGCCAAGCCGCGGCGTCTTCCCGATATATGAAATAGACCAGGCAGGAATGGTGACAGAAATTTCACTCGTGTGTGATTTCTGTGTGACGAGGTCCCTCAATACTTGTTTAGTGTTGACCTGGTACACTACCGGTCCAGGTGTCAATAATTTCCTGGCGAGCGGTAGCGAGCCAGCATATATATATTTTGTTTTTACAGCAAGCTAAATTTGTACATTTTTCGATAGAAAAATGTCTCCGGCGAAGCCGGATTTCTCCATGCAATGCTGGCTCGCTATCGCTCGCCAGGATGAAATCAACACCTGAATGGGGATAAACGTCTTCAAACAGTTGGGTGAATGGGGCCGAATGGATATAAGCCAGATAAAGGGAGAAAAGGAGAGAACGAGAAAAAAAGCCGGTGACCCCCTTAACCCTTTGAGTACCAGCGACGTGTTTTATATTTGAGTCTAATTATATTTAGACGATATTATGCAGCTTAGATCTGTGGTAGTTAAAAGGGAATTTGTTGAGATAGTTTGAAGCCTCGAGATTAATGCTAGAGGTCCTTCCTAAGCTGAATAACATCTAATAGTTGCCAGAAAGTGATGAAAAGGACGTCCCTGGTACTGAATGAGTTAAGGGGAGATGGTTCACTTTTTGGGCGATTTTTGCATGTACAGTAGGCCTATTTGCATGTACAGTAGGCCTATTCATTTTGTTTCTAGTTTTCTCCCTAGACCTCCATTAAAATTTAAAAAAAAAAAAATCCATTAGATCCCCCTTCTAGATTAATTTGTACATTTTTCAGTAGAAAAATGTCCCGGCCGAAGGCCGATTCTTCCAACCTTACAGGCTCACTATCGTTCGCCAGGGAAAAAATCTACACCTAAATAGCACGAAAGGTCTAAATATTGACGAAGAAATGGGACGAAATATCTTAAAATCGATTAACTAATGGGACAAACATCTTAACATCTGAAAACTACTGGGGCTAAACATTTGGGAGAAAGTGGTCCAGAAAACCGGCCCATCCCCCCTTAAAGTACTATTGTCGGACTATAACCGGTGTCACACGAGCACTTTTTCCGGCAAATTTTTGTTGAGCAAGTTTTTTATCGCATTATTTTGAGGCTCTTTCGCAATGGATTCAGAAGCTAGACTGACGGTAGATTTTGTTAGGTGGCTGAGTTTTGATACCACTTTAAGGGAATAGTGGTTACATTTTGGTCTACTTACTTATTTGAAGTTATTTCTATATATATTTTTCAGTTTCCTCGCTAGACCTCCATCAAGCTATAGAAAACACCACCTAGACCCACTTTCAAGATAAATTTGTAAATTTTTTGGTAGAAAAAATGTACTGGCCTTCCTAAATTACAGGCTCGCTATTGCTCGCCCGTAAAAAATCAAAACCTAAATGGCATTTTTTTTTCATTAGTATATCATAAACCTTGGGTGAGGGCTGGTCCTGTCCAGAGTGAGGTTTGGCATCCTTTACCCAACCTTAGCCGTTTCTGTCTCTTTTCCTGTAGGTTACTACGTTTCCTACTTCGGGGGCTTCTTCAGTGTTAGTAGGTAGGTCCTATGGCCAAATACAGCTTTTTTTCGCTTTTTACTCTTTAATCCCTCATTTTCCCTGAATCCCTAATATGCTTAAACCTCCCCACTAGTGGAGGGCGTGTTTTTAGAAATTTAGATTGTTGGATAATAGGTAAATATTCATTTCCTACTATTATCACACATCAAAACACCCTTACAAACCTCTATAATTGATATAAAAAAGCAAAACAATTGTTTAGCAATTTAATTACATAAACTTTATATTGACCAATATAAATCGTCCTATCGTTTCTTTGTTGTTTTCAATGTATGGTTGTTGCAAGATGAGTGATTATTTCCTGCCTTCTTCATATGCTGTGCAGAATAGTAAAAAAGTCTATCCTTTTTTCACATGTTCTGTATCACCGTTGCAATGAGAGAGAACGGCTAAATTCATAATTCTCAGGGGTAACTAATATACATTGGTTCGTCTATAGTCAAGTTTCTTCTTCTTCTTCTTTAGAACCCGCCCGCAGACCGTCCAGATCAACAGGGCTGACCTTTGAATCGGTACTGGCTCAGAAACGTTAGTAGGAGGGAAAGTTTAGAGAAGCAGTCAGTCAGTAGCGAATTATCTTTCTATATAGGGGAAGGGGATCTTAACCCTTTGATTGAGAATTATGACGCGTTTTAGTAGTATATTTTGGCTATCATTAGACGATTTTGTGCAGTTGAAGTATAGTGTAGGCTATGTCGAGTCTCATTTTGTATTCTCTTTTTTTTTCGGGTTGCGACTGGGACTTTTGCGCCAAGATTGAAGATTTTTGCGCGAACTTGGAATTTGGGGTATGCCACGAAGATTGATTAGCGCGAAGTTTGGTGTTGAACTGTATCATTGGGTATAACATTTGTTTTAAGGGGACAGTGGTTAATTTTTGGGTCTATTTACTTATAATAATATTTTTTTTAGTTTCCTCCTTAGACCTCCACCAAACTTTAAAAAAAAAACATCCATTAGATCCCCCTTCAAGATTAATTTGTACATTTTTCAGGAGAAAAATGTCACGGCCGAAGACCGGTACCTCCACAATTACAGGCTAGCTATTGCTCGTCAGAAAAAAAAAATGAAACCTAAAAGGCACGATAGGTCTTAATAATGACAACGAAATGGGGCGAAAGGTCTTAAAATCGACCAACTAATGAGGCAAACGTCATAAAATGTCAAAACTAAGTGGGATAAACACGAGGGGGAAAGAGGTCCAGAAAAGCGACCCATCTCCCCTTTATAACAGTGTATGGACTTTATGCAGAGGGTCTATAGTTATATTATTATTATTATTATTATTATTATTATTATTATTATTATTATTATATTATGATACACATGGTACTGGTCAAAGTGAAGATCATAGCAAATATTATAATGGTGGTGAAAAAATGAAGTAAACAAACTGAATGGACGACTTGCGAGTTTCAGGCTATAAGGAAGTTGGAGATTTGTTATATCGACATTTTGGAGAATTACGAGCTAAAATATGGTTGTATTGCATATATAAATACATAAAACCCTATGCTTCATACTTTCTATCCATCAGAAAACTACATTATTACTGCATTTCTGTTTTATTTCGATGTTTGCGAATCCAACTTCCTTATAGCCTGAAACTCGCAAGTGGCCAATTGAGCGTTACGAGGTTAGAATGACCTCAATAGTTCTAGCGCAGACTGTGGCCTTCTATATCAGGTGACACAGCGAATATTGGAACATGTCGGTATAGCCTAGTCAGATGAACCAGGTACGGTTTTATGGACCACTTTCTCCCTCATGTTTAGCCCCATTAGTTTTCAGATGTTAAGATGTTTGCCCCATTAGTTAGTCGATTTTAAGACCTTTCGCCTCATTTCTTCGTCAATATTTAGACCTTTCGTGCTATTTAGGTGTCGATTTTTTCCCTGGCGAACGATAGTGAGCCTGTAATGTTGGAAGAACCGGCCATCGGTCGGGAAATTTTTCTACCGAAAAATGTACAAAATAATCTTGAAGGGGGATCTAATGGATTTTTTTTTTTTAAATTTGATGGAGGTCTAAGGAGGAAACTAAAAAAAAAATACATTAATAAATTAATTAATAGACAAAACAAACAGCCAGTCTCTCCTTAAAGGCGGTGTCACACGAGCTCTTTTTCCGTCAATTTGTACGAGCAATTGTAGTCTGGCAGGCATAAAATCTCAGTTATACGTAACACCCCGTTCTTAACATTAATCATCAATTACAAACTCCAATGTACTTGAATAAATTAATGAAAACATATGGTCCTCCCGGGATTCGAACTCGGGACACCACACCCAGAACATAAGCACCTAAACCATTACACCACCAACAGCCACCTAACATAATCTACCTTCAGTCTAGTTTCTGATTCCAATGTGAAAACGACTAAAAATATCACGGGAACAAACTTTCTCATCGAAAATTCACGGAAAAAGCGCTCCTGTGACACCGGCTTTATACCTGGAGTCACACGAGCCATTTTTCGAGCAATTTTTACGGGCAATTGTGGTCTGGAAGCTTAACAAATTACAGTTTATCAGAATTCATCCGTCTAACATAATCTACCTTCAGTCAATTGCCGATACCAGTGCGAAAAAGTCCCAAAATAATGCAAGAAAAAACTTGCTCATGGAAAATTGACGGAAAAAGCGTTCGTGTGACACCGGCTTTATGGAGGCGTGGGCCAATATACTGTAATGCTCTTGCGAATGTATTTATAGTTCGAAGGTGAAAGGAAGAGGTGACCCAGGTACATTAACCCCGTCTTTATTGGTGTATCATTATTCTAGCTATATATTATATTTAGACGCTTTAGAGCAACTTAAGGGAGAGTTAGTTGCTTTTTTTGGACTCCCTTCTCCCTCATGTGTAGCCCCATTAATTTTGAAATATGAAGACGTTCATTCCATTAGTTTGGCGATTTTGAGACATTTCGCCCCATTTTGTTGTCAATATAAAGACCTTTCGTGCCATTTATGTGTCAATTTTTTTCCTGACAAGCGATAGCGAGTCTGTAATTTTAGCAGGCGGCAAATGTTTCTACCGAAAAATTTACAAATTTATCTTGAAACGGGTTCTATTTTTTTTTTTTTTTAATTGATGGAGGTCTAGCGGGGACAAAAAACAAATAACTAGATGGACCAACAAAATTACCACATTTTTCTACCGAAAAAATTTACAAATTAATCTAAAAGGGGGATCTAATGGATGTGTTTTTTTTAAATTTGATGGAGGTCTAGGGAGGCAACTAGAAAAATAATGAATACATGCAAAAATCGCCCAAAAAATGAACCATCCCCCCTTTAACCCTTCGAGTACCAACGACGTGTGCTATATTATATGCTAGCTACATATAGACGATACTATGCAGCTTGGGAAGGATCTGTGGTAGTTAAGGGCAGGTTTCTAGTTTGTTTCCTACTCCTCCAGCAATCTTAAAATTTCACCCCCTTGACCCCCTTTCAAGATAAATTTGTACATTTTTCGGTAGAAAATGTCCCGGCCGAAGGCCGATTACTCTTAAATTACAGGCTCGCTATCGCTCGCCAGGATAAAATCGACACCTAAATGGCACGAAAGATCTTAAAATTGACAGAATGGGGCGGAAATTCTTAAAAATCACCAAACTAATGGGGCAAACGTCTTAAAATCTCAAAAGCAATGAGGCTAGACATGAGGGAGAAAGGGGTCAAGAAAAAAGTCCCTCAAGTGGAAATCTCCCCTTAAAAGGGTTAATTGACTACTTGCGAGTTTCGTTCTGTAAGGAAGTTGGAGCTGTAGACATCGAGATTTAACAGAATAACCAGCTATAATACACTTTTAGTACAGTCGCGCTAATAAGTCATGTCTCAGCTGTCCTTACGTTTGGCTTGCTCTGCGCTGTATTTATGTCTGTCAGATGTTGAATAGGGTGGATAAGTGTAGGGACATGTTTGTCTATTCCACTCAATAAGAAGAAATGACGCTTAGATATTGTGGATACCAATTATTGATCAAAGCAGACGTGGTGCCGAGCCATCACTTATTAGCACGACTGTACATTCATAAATACATAAAACCAAATTTAACATATGATTTATCCATCAGAAACGTACATCATTATTGTGTGTGTGGGTGTTTATTATCGATGTGTACAGGCCGAACTTCCTTATAGCCTGAAACTCGCAAGTGGTCAATTGGGATAGTTTGAAGCCCTATTATTGCTAGAGGTCCTTCCTAAGCTGAATATTGAGATAGTTTGAAGCCTTATTATTGCTAGAGGTCCTTCCTAAGCTGAATAAAATCGTCCAATAGTTGCCAGAACAAGAGGGAAAAAGGACGTCCCTGGTTCTGAATAGGTTAAGGGGGGTGACCTGTTTTTGTTCTGTCCTTTTCTATCCTTCTCTGGCTTCAATCCATTCGGCCCCATTCAGCCAACTATTTTAAGACGTTTATCCCCATCTAGGTGTCGATTTCTTCCTGGCGAGCGATAGCGAGCCAGCATTATATGAAGAAATCCGGCTTCGCCGGAGACATTTTTCTATCGAAAAATGTACAAATTTAGCCTGCTGTCAAATAAAAATAAAAAATATGCTGGCTCGCTACCGCTCACCAGTAAAAATTTTACACCTGGATGGGGATAAACGCCTTAAAACAGTAGGCTGAATGGGGCCAAATGGAGACAAGCCAGAGAAAGATAGAAAAGGACAGAACAAAAACAGGTCACCCCCCTTAAGGGGAGGTTTTTAGTTTGTTTCCTACTCCTCCAGCAATCTTAAAATGTCACCCCCTTGATCCCCTTTCAAGATAAATTTGTACATTTTTCGGTAGAAAAATTTCCCGGCCAAAGGCCGGTTACTCTTAAATTACAGGCTCGTTATCGCTCGCCAGGATAAAATCGACACCTAAATTGCACGAAAGGTCTTAAAATTGACAGAATGGGGCGGAAATTCTTAAAATCACCAAACTAATGGGGCAAACGTCTAAAAATCTCAAAAGCAATGGGGCTAACCATGAGGGAGAAAGGGGTCAAGAAAAAAGTCCCTCAAGTGGAAATCTCCCCTTAACCCATTCAGTACCAGGGACGTCCTTTTTATCACATTCTAGCATTTATTAGACGATTTTATTCAACTTAGGAAAGACCTCTAGCAATAATAAGGCTTCAAACTATCTCGACCAACCATTTTAGGTACCACAGATCCTTCCTAAGCTGCATAATATCGTCTCTAAATACAGCTAGAATACAATATAAAACACGTCGCTGCAGGTACTCAAAGGGTTAACTCATTTTACTACCACAGATCCTTCTTAAGCTGTACAAAATTAATACAATTAAAAAGACGTCTAATAGATTAACGATTATATTATCCAATAAAAGGCGCCTTGGTGGAGGGAAATTGAAGCCAAATCTCTCTCCACCCCACATTTTAATTATTTAATTATTTGTTTTGATTTATTAAGGGGGGGTCACCGTATTGTTTTATCTTTCTCTCCTTTTCTCTCTTTCCCTGGCTTGTATCCATTCGGCCTTATTCAGGCAACTGTGTTAAGACGTGTATCCCCATTCAGGTGTCGATTTCTTCTTGGCGAGCGATAGCGAGAAATCCGGCTTCGCCGGAGAAATTTGTCTATTGAAAAATTTACAAATTTAGCTCGCTGTCAAAACAAAAATATATATATGCTGGCTCGCTACCGCTCGCCAGGAAAATATTGACACCTGGAAGGGGGTAAACGTCTTAAAACAGTAGGCTGAATGGGGCCGAGTGGATAAAAGCCAAAGAGAGAGGGAGAGAAAGATACAAAAAAAAAGCGAGGTGGGCTCTCTTAACCGTTATTTAGTTTGAATGAGGAAGGAGGCTTATATTTAATTGCTCGAACATGGCCAACACAATGAAAACCCTCAATAATACCAATCAAACCAAAGCACACTAACCCATATATCGGTAGTGATAACATGTTAAGGGGAGAAGGTTGTTTTTTATGGACCTCCTTCCTTCTACCTCATGATTAGCCTCTTAAATTTTGAGATTTTAAGACGTTGTTGTTGTTCCTCAGGCTGCCTGGCCGAACAGCCCCAAGGCCCCGAGCAAGGCCAAGGCCATAACTGAGCGCCCCAACAGAACCCTCCCTGCCTACCATAATAAAGCTTAGGTGACCGAAGCCACTCCATGGAGGGGAGCTGAGGAGGGTGCGGAAATGCCCGGGAAACCAAAGCCCCACCCAGGGCCCTGTGCCCCTCAGCAATTATGAAGAGAAAGTTGAGGGGCAAAGGGAAAATGTGACGCTTTGGCTTCCAATCTACCAACCTCTGATTTTAAGACGTTCGGCCGATTAGTTAGGCGTTTTTGAGACTTTTGCCCCATAAATTTGTCAATATTTAAACCCTTCGTACCATTTAGGTGTCGATTTATTGCTGGCGAGCGATAGCGAGCCTATGATTTAGGAGGAAACGGCCTTCGGTCGAGACATTTTTCTACCAAAAAAATAAAATAATAATAATATTGTACAAATGTATCTAGTAGGGGGAACTTTGGGTTGTTTGTTAAGCTTGATGGAGGTCTAGGGAGGAAATTTAAAAAAAATATATATATAATAAATGAATCGATCTATAAATACACCCCCCCCCCCTCCCCTTAGGTGTGTTGTGATATGCATACCTGTTTTAAGTGGCGGGGGAGGGGGGGGGGAGATTTATAAGTGATTGTGTTCCTTTCTCCTCCACTTGACTCTCTCTCTCTCTCTCATACACACACACTCTCTACCACGCACACAACACGTCGTCACACACACATATACTCAATCTCACACTCTCTCTCTCTCTCTCTCACACACACATACACTCTCTCTCTCTCTATCTCTCACACACACACACACACACACACGCACAATGTCACTCATGCACCCACACTCACTCTTGCTCTCTCACACACACACACTCCCTCTCTCTCTCTCACATACACACCCTTACACACACACCACACCCTCCACGCGCACTCACACATACACATTCTTACTTTCTCTCTCTCAGACACACACACACATACATTCTCACTGTCACATTCATGCACTCACACTCTCACTTTCATTCTCACTCACACACTCACTCACACACTCACTCTCTCTCTCTCTCTCTCTCTCTCGCTCTCTCTCTTTCTCTCTCTCTCAAGCACTTTCTCGGTAAAACAAAAACTTTCACTTAAGAAATCACTGGTTTTCCCACTCCGGCTTCCAGTGATGAGTAAGTGTGTGTGTGTGTGAGTGTGAGAGAGAGAGAGAGAGAGTGAGAGTGAGTGAGAGAGAGAGAGATATATATATATATAGATAGAGAGAGAGAGGGAGTGATTGATAGGGAGAGAGAGAGAGTGTGTGTGTGTGTGTGTGACAGAATATTAAAGCACCCTCACGTGCATATTAGCCCTTATTAATATGTATATAGGTTATTGGTACATATATATATATACTGTATATACATATGCATGTACAGTATGTGTATAATTACATATACTGTATACATAAAAACTACTGATCTGTCCATGTATGCTTCCTCCCCACTAACATGTATTAATTTATTTATTTATGTATTTATTTATCTATGTATATATATATATATATATATATATATATATATATATATATATATATATATATATATATATATATATATATATATATATATATATATATATGTTGATACTGTAGTTATGTATTTATTTATTTATGTATTTATTTATGTATTCTGTTATTTTGATTTATGTATTAGTGTATTCTACTACGTTCATGATGTGTTAGCCCGCAGAGAAAGTTTATCTGATGGGTCCGTTTGAGTGGCTATAACAATGACATACCAGGATTTCCGGTCACAGGGCTGTATTATGTTTCGGGATATACACATAGATTAAGGGAGCCCACCTCGCTTTTTTGTTTCTCTTTCTCTCCCTCTCACTTTAGCTTGTATCCATTCGGCCCCATTCAGCCTACTGTTTTAAGACGTTTACCCCCATCCAGGTGTTAATATATTCCTGGCGAGTGGTAGCGAGCCAGCTTATATATATTTTTGTTTTGACAGCAAGCTAAATTTGTAAATTTTTCAATAGAAAAATTTCTCCGGCGAAGCCGGATTTCTCCAAACAATGCTGGCTCGCTATCGCTCGCCAGGAAGAAATCGACACCTGGATGGGGATAAACGTCTTAAAACAGTTGGCTGAATGGGGCCGAATAGATACAAGCCAGAGAAAGAGAGAAAGGAGAGAAAGATAAAAACAAAAACAGGTGACCCCCCTTAACTGACTGGTACTGTGGTGTTAGGGGGGATATAATTAGGGACCCCCTTCTCCCTCATGTTTAGCCCCATTAGTTATGAGATTTTAAGACACACGTTCCATTAGTTCGGTGATTTTCAGACCTTTCGTGCCATTCAGGTGTCGACTTTTTTTTTTTGGCTGTGATACGGCCATTAGTCTGGCGATTTTAAGACGTTTCAAGCCATTTAGGTTTCGATTTTCTGCTGGCGAGCGAAAGCGAGCCTGCAATTTTGGAGGAACAACACCTCGATGGCGTATATAGACTAATAATACACACAACAAAGCCACTCCAACAGTTCCCCCCCCCCCTCCTCTCTCTCTCTCTCTCTCTCTCTCTCTCTCTCTCTCTCTCTCTCTCTCTCTCTCT